>VDFB02105785.1:509727641-509773362 GCA_007258455.2 Sequoia sempervirens
TTTTGGGTCCTTTGGTACAAGATTCAAGCTTTTGTTTGCCCCAGGTCTCACTTTCAGAAAGTCAGAAATAAATTCTGCAACCTAGTTTCCGTGACTTGACAACAATGATGACAACAAATGCAACAATGCAAAATTGCTTCTTCAAGGTCTTTCCACTCCTTCTTCAAATTATAATTTTCTTTCTTCTTTTTTTTAAGGCAAATAGCACAAGGCCCTATATTAATATATAGAAAAAGATTTACACAATATATATGATTATGTTTTGATGGCTCTTTTCAGCCGGGTAACAGACATTTCAATTACAATCTAACCCATGGCTTGTAGGAAGCCAATATATATGTAAAATAAACCCTCTGCATATATAATTCCATTTACAATTTAAAACAACATGGCTCATGAGGAGCCAATGTATCTTCAAACTCTGGCTCAAAAATTGTCGATAAACACTGCCATTGATGCAAACAAAACAACTAAGAATCCAACTGGGACAACAATAACACAACTAGGACAACAACATTGATAGAAATTGAACTGGTTTTGGCTGCAATAGACCCTAGGTGATAAACAAAAACACCCTATTAATCTTCTTTATTAACTCCACTCATCAACCACAAAAGCATGGTTAGCAATAATTTTCTCTTTCTATGATGTTGGTGATTGATGGGTAGACTTTAAAGTTGGAATATTTAAAGATTTCAAGATCTTTTCCTTCACATCCCAGATTAGCTAATGAATCAACCAATTTGTTTCCTTCTCAGTATGCATGGGAGATGACTATTGAGTCAAAGCATGAAAATAGAGACCAACATCGTTGAAGAACATAGTTTAACTCCCAATTATGAATAAACTGTTGTTTACAAGCATTGACAATTAGCAATGAATCACCCTCGATTTGGAGATTTTTTATACCAATGGTTTGGGCCAACTTTAAACCATTTAGAAGAGCTTGGGCTTCAGCCATATTGTTCGTGCCTCTAGATAATTGAATTGATTTAGCTGCAAGTAAAATTCCCTTACAATTATGAATGCACATACCTACTCTTGACACCCCAGGATTTCCACATGAAGCACCATCAAAGTTGAGTTTGTCTTGCTAATTTTCACATACACAAAGAGGGAAAAATTGTTTGTTTTATGTAAATGAGGGTTTTCCTTGGTCAAATCCCAGGTTTGGTAATTAAACCTTGATCGAAAGATAAAGGCAATTGATCAATGGAAGGAAATGATGAATGAACACTTGCTTGCTACAACTCACCAAACCTTCAATGACTTCCCTTAGAGGACTGAAGTCAAACACATCACTCCAAGGAACTTGATCTTGCTTTGTTTGATTAGACACTTGGAAACGCTTGGATGCTTTAAGGATCAACAATGCATGTTAGCCTTCACAAGATGACTTGAACACACATAAGCTTGAACGTGATGTTAAGACCTTGAATGCTACAACAATGAATAATAAATTTGCTCTTGAATGCTATTGACAATAATATTTTCTCCTAGGATTAATAGATCATGCAACTTATATTTCAATTGATAAAAAGACTATGTATTTATAAGTGTTTATTTAGTTTCTTGAAAATTAGATTCTAAAAGTTGACAATTGCATATGAAATTTGAATCATTAAAAGACCACCAAAAACACGTTTAAAAATGGGTCTTAGGACTCAAAGGGGACTCATTCACCCTTGGTCGAATGGGTCCTAGTCTAAAAATCCAGGACACTCATTCTCCAATGTGATTAAAATATTAATTGCATTAATTAAATGTTGGTTTCCCTTTTGAAAAATGGGATAAATAAGGCTTTGGAATGTAATTTTGAAAATTATAAACTTAGTTAAGTCCAATTAATTCAGGGACCCAAAAAAAGTGTGACATTGTAAAGGGTATACAATTTCCTACACTACATTTAGCCCCCGCTTTAGTGAGGGTATGAACTTATGCTTAGAATCACACTAGAAAGTAGAAAAATATGCATCAAGAGAGGTCTAAGTGTATAAATGTTAGAAAGATAGGATGACAAAGATCAATGAGGATGATCAAGCCCCCAAGATCTAAGATCCTATGGAAAACCAACATAAGGACAAAGGGACACACAAGATGTGTAAGATACGTGCAACAAGACAAGATACACAAGCATACAATGTTAAATCTAATGCAAAAGGGATGGACTAGCAAGTTGTGTTATACCATGTGCAAATACATTCACAACGATGTAAAGTCACTTATGAAACACATGGCTCCACTGGTGAGCAAGTTGTGTTACACTCAATAGCCATGAAATACGCTCACAAGGGCTAATGTAATATGGTATACACTAGTTGACCCCAAAGGCAAGATGAGAAACACACACTAAGTCTACAAGGTGTGAACTCATTACAAAGGTGGCACATGGACAAAGTCATCACTAAAAATCGTGTACCCATAAGTCGGCACCAAAATGACAAATGGAATGCCAACACTACACTAAGTCCAATCTCTATGAACAAAAGTGAAGCACAAATGTCAATATATCCATGCTAAAAATTAGAATGCTAATGTCCATGTCAAAATAATTCCAATGTATGCCCCCACTTTAAGGGAATTGCTAAACACTGTACTGTGAGCAATTACTTTAAAGTAGAAATGATAAATTCCAATTGATAAGAGGGCCATGAGAGCTTATTTGGAAAGCCTATGCCAATCACATGTTTCCAAATAAAGCTAGATCATGAAAAAGGAGGTTTCCCCCACATGCAATCTCAAAATATAACACATAAGGGATCCATGGATTCATGGTTAGCAAATGTCTTTGCTAAAATGATATAATAAAGCTTGGAACCGTCATCATTCCATAAATACCTTGTGGAACAACACAAAGGAGGAATGACACGTAGAGAGATAGAAGATAAATAATCCTTTTGGGTCAACATGGAAGAGACCTAAATGTCTCAATGCTTTGCATCATCCCCAAAAGGAAAACACAAGACACAAAAAAAGATAATTATTATGATAGATAGAAGAATGTAGACACAAATAGAAGAATGTCACGACAAATTTTCTTCCTTTGCACCCTTGCACCAATGAAGTAACAAGGGTCATCTAAAGAAAACTCACAAAGATAAAAGCACACTAGGAGACATAATATGGGGGATCACATTACACACATGCAATCATAAAGAACACAAAGAGAATAGGAAAATAGTATGTCACATGCAAGCCAACCTATAGTAGGTCATTTGCATCCCAATCTTGTTTGTCATATACAGAAGGTAGATAACTAGCCAAAGGAGCAACGACAACTGCCATACTAGGATAATCACCAAGTTCTACATGTGGTGATGCACTACTTTTAGGAGGATCATCACAGTTGCACCTATTGATGGGTGTTTTAGCCCTGCTCAACACAAACAAAGTACAAGTACTTTATCTCTCTTGAAAGGTGATTTCCTTCAAAAAACTTCAGAAAACAAACCCAAGGTCTCTAATGTCAGGTCTTGACAATACACAAACAACTCAGTGGTAATGTGTAATGCTGGTAATCATAAAAGGGAATTTATGGTAAAACAAAAGTTGAAATAGTTGAAACTTTTGGGTCTATGACAAGGGTTTAGCAAGATCTAAGGATAAATATAAACCCCAACAACAATCTCTAGATTTAGAATCTAGAAACAATACTTTCAATGCAACAATTCAGTGATGCTTTCAATCCTATTCTAACTCAGGTTTCAAAGAAATATAAAAAAAAAGGGTTTAGAGAGATATCCTAAGCTAACACCTAAGTGCAATCATGCAAATAATTAAGCATTCAAGGTGGGAAAATCCCCAATAAATAATTTATGTTTAACCAAGATGGCATCCACAATATCATAGAAATAGTGCAATCTTCAAAGGAATATTAGGATTTTCAGATTGTGAAACATTCAAACATATATCCTGATTTGAATAATATGTAAAAACATCCACAATTGAACTAATGCAACAAAATAGAGCCTAGGCTAACTATCCAAAGTGACTTACAATCACCAATTCCCAAATAGTATGGGCAGTAGATTCAACAAAAACCTTCAATACTTCATCACCAATTGAAAGAACTGTATCTAAATCTGAAACTAATTAACTGAAGAGCTTGGAAACATAGGAACCATGCACAATGAAAATAACACAGAAAAGATCACCAAATCGATGTCTTCTCATATATTAACTTCATCAAGAGTTTGCAACAATTCTAGAATTAACCTTTCAAATGAGGAGGGACCTCATATTTATAGACTTTGATACAAATCTAGGGTGAAAACCAACAATCCAGATTACATCAAAATAGGGTGCCTAACTAGGTCGGCCAAAACAGGTCAGCCTTATACAATTTATTAAATGCCCACTCAAACTCAAAATACAATCATTTAAAATCATTTTTACATTAAACTGCTATTTAAAATATTAAATAAAGGCACTAGCACTATTCTCAAGGTAGCCGACTTGTTTCCTTATCTTGTTGATGAAGCTAGGTACAAAACTCAAGGTAGATATTTATTTGTCCTCTTCTCCTATTTGTTGTCTCCTAGAAAACACCTAAAGTTTATTTAATACATTGTTGAGGTTGGCTTGACTAGGAGTTGGGATAAATTTTAATATTAAAGAAATTGACTCTAAGTCATTTTTATATTTGTTCAATATTTTATCCCAATCAATCTTTGAGTCCTAATGTTTATGCATGATGGTAATGTACATGGAAATTTCCTCTAAGTTATTTCCAGTTACCACTCCATCTTTGACATGGGAATAAGTATCACTCCACCATTACTTTAACATAATTTTCATATAATTTTTACTAAGCTTCTTCCCTATCATAACTTTCAGAAACAAAGTGCAGCCATGGATTATGTCACTGAGATCACTCTGCATCTTAGGAACCTGCTCAAGTGCTTGTTGGAATCAAGGAGCACTGAGAGGGGGGGTGAATCAGTGTTTTGCAAAATTTAACTTTATTAATCTGATCTTTAAACCACTTATAATATTGAACCAAAAGTAATATGCAAGAACACAAAGCAATCAACCGCAACACCATAACACAAGGATTTTTTACGTAGAAACCCTATTAGGGGAAAATCCATGGTGGAGGTCAATCCACAATATCAATATACTCAGATAAAAGTGTTTACAAAAGGAATGCACATGCATTCATACACACTTCCTAGAGCTCACTGCTCAAATACAAAAAGAAGACTCATTGTCTTACAAAAAAATTTGGATTACATCCAGAAGATTTGAACTAAGAGAATAGCATCTGCCAATACTTGATTTCAGTTTTGGTTAAGCACATCAATCACATTCTTGACCTTCTATTTGATTATGCTCTTCTACTTTGTTTGCTTTAATTCGGATCACAAATCTTTTTCTACACAAGTGAAACTATGCATAATTGCTCTATAATGCTTCTAACTTTCACATCACATCACAACACACATCAAAACACTTCGTACATACATCCAAATGATATAAATGATTGCTTATATGCATCCACAACTAAAGATTTAATCAACCGCATGTCGGCTTCAACAAAATAGAAAATATTTACAAATTGTCGGCTCAATCCACAAATAATTTTAAATGCGCACCAACCAAAGTCGGCCACAACATAGTGAGGACCCAAAACAATATCCTCAAATATGAAAACACATCAAACAATTTCACCTCGAAGATGCACAACATGCTACAATCATCAAGTCGGCCTTCTTGCACTGTTAAACAAAAAATCAATCAACCGGATCTTCTAACTTGCACACAAATCAATAAAAGGCTCTAAGATTCAAAGATAACATAGATCATACATCAAAATATCTTCCTTGAGATCCACAACACAAAATGATAACAAAAAAATTGCATATGAATCGATGAACACAATTTTGTCGGATGTTCTATGCTAACTTTGATAGTTAACACAAAACTTCAATCTGACTTTCGGTATAAGCAACTAATGAAGTGCGGATTGAATCACTGACTAGGGTTTCCATCAATGAAAACACCAGATGACTTGTGTAGTGTCTCTTTCCAACAATCTCCCCCTTTGGCATTGATGGCAACACTTAGTGAAAAATGACTAAGTGTCGGATCAGTACCAACATGAATACAATGTCAACCTGCAAAACTTCAAAATACAACTCCCCCTGAGATGATTATGAATTTTTTCACGAGCCCTTTGACATCAATGGCAAAGGTGGGAATCTACATACCAAAAATCAAACAAAATTGCTATGAACAAACTGCATATGTACAAGCATGCTTGTACAACTTACACAAACTTGAATATGTCTGCAAAATTACTCTTCAACAAGCTAAAACTAGTGTCCCAACCCTTTTTGAGACTCTCCAAAATGGTCATGTGACCACATAACAGATAAGATTGCATCTCTACTGACTCAAGGTTTGATGGATCACTGACAACCATAACATCATGTGCTTCCTTCAATGCACTAAGCATTGTCTCCATATTAGGACCAATTAGTCCTCTAAGCTTGCATACTTTTTCAACAATTTTTCCTTCTTCATGCATCAAATTTTTAATTTTTTCAAGCAGGGATGTGACTTGACCTTCTTGCTTATTCACCAAAATGGTTAGAGGATCAAATGCTTGAGAAATATCTGCTAACTGTTTCTCATATTCCTTCATTTTATTTTTAGTGTCCTTAGTGAACTTAGACAATGATAAGCATGACTTATAAATGTTTCCACCTTCAGACAAAGCACCATAAATATTATTTACATAGGTAGCTAACAAAGATTTATCATTAGCAATCACCCCCTTTAATCTATTGAACCTTTTAGCATCAAATTCCTTCTTAACCTTATCCATAGCTGACTTTTCAAGTGACTCAAACTGAGTACTTACAGAATTGACAAGTTTCTTCAGCAAACCAGATGGAGAATTAAATGAATCCTTGACATATGTAGGCATGATCTTCTCCAGGATATCGGATGTAAGATTTAACAACTCACTATCTTCAATATGAGATTTTAGTATTTCCTCCCTTGCTTTGTCCTGGATAAATGATGCTACCTTCAACTTCTCAATAGGAGATAGAGTGGCCAAGTTGATAGGACCTTTAACTAGTTCAGGATCAAACTCCTCCTATGCTCCTCTAGAAACTCCTTTACTGCCTTAGCAGTGTCTCTTGCTTCCACAAGAATCTCCTTCGATTCAACCTTCTTTTCTTCAATCACTAATTCTTCATTGGCTTCAGGAATCTCTACTTCTTCAATTGACATCTCTTTAGGATCTTCAATCTCCATAGGTATTTCAACATCTTACATGTCAAGAGGATTCAAACTATCCTCAAATGTATCTTCTTTTCCTTCTTCATTTACTAGACCAAATGGAGCATCTTCACTATGAGCTTCTTCAGAAACAACATTATATCTGTTTTTCAATAGTACTGCCTTAAGGATTTTCTCAATGCCTTTTGTAACTTCTTCAATTTGTCCAATCATCAACTTATTCACCCTTGTCTTGCTCTTAAAATCCCTTTTTTCATCATTTAGAATCTTCTTCATTTCCTCTATTGACATCACCGGACACAGATCAACAAGTATTCATTCTCTCATTTTCTCTTCTTGAGTTCTTGCATTCAATCTCCTCATTTCTAAGACTTCATACAGGCCTTTAGGTAATTCCAACATTATTTCAATGAGAGTCATATTGAAATTATTCAAATACTTTATTGTGGCTTCCTCAAGAATTTTTTGACTGACACTATCGAAGGTGTCATACCATTCACAAAGTGGCCTAAGATTACCATCCTTAATCAAATCTTTTTCCACTTCTTCTACAGACATACCTAATTTGTCAGTTTTCATCATTTTCTTTGCTTTCTCTTCACCAAAGGGCTTGTCCTTGGAGACTTTAGATGCTTTTGAGCCCTTATGCTTGATTTCTCTTACCTCTTCATCATATTCAGTTTCTTCATCTTCTGAAACAACAACATAGACTCTTGTGCTCTTGTCCTTCTTCCTCTTTCCTTCTCCACCAGATATCTTGAATTGAGCTTTCACAAGGCTTGATTTCTTTGCAGGACTGGATGAGAGTGTAGAGCTCCTTGTAGATCTAGATCTAGCAGAGGATGTTGTTGGACTAGCAGACTCAGTTCTAGCTGGCTCTCCTACTTCAACTTGTTCTCTTTTCCTTCTAGCTTCTCTTACAGCTTCAGTTGATATCCCCATGCTTTTTGCAAAAGCTTCAACTTCCTTTCTCACCTTCCATATTATCATAGGCTTCTTCAATTGTTCATGCAATTTCATATCCTTTTCCTCAAAGGTACCAAACCTTTCTTCTGTCATATCTCAAGGTTTACTCAATAGGTGTTGAGCATATAGCTCCAAAATGTGTTCCTCAACCTCATAACGCATAGGCATCATCCACACTATTCTAAGTTCTGCAGCTTCCATTAAGCACTGCTCAATATCAACCATAAAGCAAATTGTGTCCTTATATTTTTCCACAATACAAGTAGGAATACTTTCCCTAGCTTGCATTTCATTTTGAAAACTCTTGAAATAACCCTAGGTAGATAGCAGTTTTTCTAGCTTTAATATCACCAATTCCATACAAGATGTCTCTAATTTCAACAACTATTGGTTTATCACCTTGCCATTGCACTTTTCCAACTCCCGGAACTTCATTCATGAAGTAGAAGAATAAACATAGCAATAGATTACATACTTGAAAAATTCTTTTTATCCTTCTTGATTTTGCCAAGATTCTCAATTAACTGGCTTCAGAGTAACTCACATAGGTCAAATTCTGCATTTTCTTTGACCATCTGATATGCTGCATAGATTGTTGTACTGTATACAAAGTTATCCCAGCTGAAGTGATAGATTTTGTAACCAATGACCATAGAGGAAAATCTAACATCCACTTCAATGATATCATTGATTGTCATGGCTCTCTTGTCAACAAATGAACCGGTTGCATCTGTGACTATTTGGTTCTTCATGGATTTCAAAGTTGGAAACCCATCGGATGAATTCAAACTAGCAACAATCCTTATAGCTTCCTTTGTGATCTTGAAAGGTTGACTTAACCATATAAACTCAGCATGCACTCGACTCAATATATACTAAACCCATTCATTTTCTTCAAACACGGGAAATTTCACAATCTGAGTGAACTTCTTCTCCTCCAGAGTTTTGAATTCAAGTTTTACATAGAAATCTTCTCCCACAATGTGATTGGTATACAAATTTAGCATTTGGTAGATTCCTAATTCTTCAACATTCGCATGAATGTATGCCCTAATATCTTCGATATGAAAAACACCATACATAATGGAAAAAAATACACCTAATGGTTCTATCTCGATGGATTTGAATGGGTGCGATTTGAATTTTGGAAAGGTCCTATCCTTAATATCAACAACCAATGGAGCAACCATTTCTAGAATTTTCAAGTTCACGAGTCTACAGATAAATACCTTCCGTCAGATTAGGGTTTGATCGCTGAATCATCTTCAGACTTGAATCTTTTCCAAAGTTCACTTCATAGCTCTCCAAACTTCTTCTCAAAATGCAATGTGACAAATGAGGGATAGAAATGACTTTTTATCATTCACGTACCTAACCTTTTCATCGCAATAAATTCTTTTTCCCTAGGTCTTTTGGATACCCTATTTTCACATACTGTGAAAGAAAATTCTTCTACGAACCTTCAATTTTGCACAAATATCCTCCATAAGAGATCCCAAAACATTTGCACATCACTAATGCAATCATTGCAATCTACCACATTCTAGTACCAACTATCGACAAGGGGTTAAATGATTTTCTTGAGAACTCCCCCTAGGCCAGAGGCTCTAAACTAATTCCCAGAGGAATTTCCAGTACCAGATTCTAGTGCTAGCTCATTTCCTATAGCAAAAGGACTCTTCTTCACCTATGTCTTCTTCCTGATCTGGCCCTCAGAGTAAATTTTCCTCTTCCCTTTCAAGCATCCCTCCTCCCCGAGCGTTTTTCTCACTGACTTTCAAGCTTCTACAAAATCTAGCAATGTGACGATTTGTTGCAATTGTGAAAGACACCACATTTTTTTGACCAAACCAGCTTGTTCCGTTGGATTTTCTCTCTTGATTTACCGTTAGCACATGGCCAAACGCACATGTATAGCATCTCATTACTCCTTATTGAAAAAGTTGTTTGTCATTTTGACCAACCTGAATGGTGAGTGACTATACTATTGAATTGAAATACTAACCTAAGAATGAGCGGACCACGGGTTCATCTTACTTTCTACATTGAGCAGCCACAAATTACGGTTAAACAAAACAATGGTCCATTGAATTGAGCATTAGGCATCTTTATCGATACCTTCAGCTTTGTTCATCTGATTTTGCTCTAATTTCTTGGTTTAGATTTTAAGAGCTTTCTCCTTTCAATCTAAGACTCCTCACTTGTCACTTCAATCACCACTTTAATCAGCCATCATGGTTGGCTGATTAATTTTAGCTCCTTGAATTCATTTGCAAGACAAGTTCTATCTTCGAGATCAACAATCTTTCAAGTTTCTTCTGCTTATTTATGGATTTGTTCCATCTAAGCTCCAACTCATTTGAATCCACTATTAATTCGCCCTTTTTTTAGGTTTATCTTTTCAAGGAATAAGAAAGATTCTCTTCATTCTTCTTTTGTCAATCTCCTTGGTCATCCTCTGTCATAATAGAGCCCTATGCCTCAGACAACATTATCTCGGAAAAATACTTACATCTTTTCATTTTTCTTTCTAAGGTTTGACTCAGCGCTCACTCTTTCCTATACCTTACTTTTCTAAGCTGATCACAAAGTTCTTTTCTTTTTCCTCTATTTTTATCTTTTCAATGATTGAAATTAAATTTACTGTCATTCACAGGCTTGGCTTGCTGTTCCCTGGATTTCAAATTTGATTAAGATCATCTAGTGCCACCAAAAGTTGTTTTTAAAGATTGCCAGAATCCATTGAATCACTTTCCTGGATCTTCCCCAAGCTATTAAACTTCTTATGAGGAACTAGGCTTTGATACCAATTGTTGGAATCAAGGAACACTGAGAGGGGGGGTGAATCAGTGTTCTGCAAAATTTAACTTTATTAATCTAATCTTTAAACCACTTATAGCATTGAACCAAAAGTAAGATGCAAGAACACAAAGCAATCAACCACAATACCATAACAAAAGGATTTTTTATGTGGAAACCCTATTAGGGGAAAAACCACGGTGGAGGTCAATCCACAATATAAGTATACTTAGATAAAAGTGTTTACAAAAGGAATGCACATGTATTCAGACACACTTCCTAGAGCTCATTGCTCAAATACAAAAACATTTAGATTACATCCAGAAGATTTGAACTAGGAGAATAACATCTGCTAATGCCTGATTTCAGTTCTGATTAAGCACATCAATCGCATTCTTGACCTTCTATTTGATTTTTCTCTTCTACTCTGTCTGCTTTAATTCAGATCACAAATCCTTTTCTGCATAAGTGAAACTGTGCATAATCGCTCTACAATGCTTCTAACTTTCACATCACATCGCAACAAACATAAACACACTTTGTACATACATCCAAATGATATAAATGATCACTTATATATATCTGCAACTAAAGATTTAATCAACCACATGTCAACTTCAACAAAATAGAAAATATTTACAAACTATTGGCTCAATTGACAAATAATTTTCAATGTGTACCAACCAAAGTCGGCCATAACATAGTGAGGACCCAAAAAAATATCCTCGAACACGAAAACACTTCAAAAAAAATTTCCTCAAAGATCCACAACATGCTACAATCATCAAGTCGGCCTTCTTGCATTGTTAAACAAAAAATCAATCAACCGGATCTTCTAACTTGCACACAAATCAATACGAGGCTCTAAGATTCAAAGATAACATAGATCATACATCGAAATATCTTCCCTAAAATCCACAACACAAAATGATAACATAAAATTTGCAAATGAATCGATGAACACAATTCTGTCAGATGCTCTGTTCTAACTTTTACAGTTAACACAAAACTTCAATCTGACTTCTGGTATAAGCAACTACTGAAGTACGGATCGAATCACTAACTAGGGTTGCCATCAATGACAACACTAGATGACTTGTGCAATGTCTCTTTCCAACAATGCTCCATCCATTATTTCCCTTATGAATTTGAAGGTTTCAATCCATTCTTTGGGCCTATCTACCCCTTTAGCAGTAAGAATTTATTCCTTTATCAATACATCTGCAAGAACCTCAAGCACCTTTACAAGCCTAACTATGGACCTGTCATCAATTGCCTTGAATTTTGTTTTCATTTGTTGCACAATATTCTACAAAGAAATAGTCTTCTCATACAACTGGAGAATTTGTTCAATGAGTGGAATACCCTTTTGATCGACTCTTACTACCCAATCCTGAGATGCTTAGGCTGAAGTTCTCATTTTCTCAAGCTCATTAATGAAATATTTAGACAAAAGGATGGGTTGAGCAAACATTCCAGCTTCAGCCTGGGTTTGTAGAGGCTTAACAAGATGTTGAATATATTTTTGCATTTCCTCTACCTTCCTTTGCATCTTCTCTTTGGCTTTAACTTCCTTGTCTAATATCTTCAAGATAGCATCCACCAATCCCATAAGATCTTTTGCTTCCTAATTTTTGGTGGATGGGCCCAAGTTGATTTTCTGTACATTGTAATCAACAAGAGTAGCCTCCTCTATATTCTTCTTTGTTGTTGGAGTGGCAATGTGCAACACTCTATTATTGGAGTCATCTCTTGTAATTTGGGATATTACTTTGGATGTCTTCTTCTCCTTTGGTCTATTCAGCCCAACCAAAAAATTGTCCCAAGCTAGAACTACATCTTCAATTATCACAGGCTTAGTCTTCAAACTCTCCTTCAACTAGCCAGGAGTAGTTGACATTTCAACATTTGTGCCGAGGTCAACAATATTTTATCATCAAAGGTCTTCTCCTTTATTTATTTCTTCATCTTTCTAGAGTTTCTCTTCCTCATTTGTCTCATCATCTTTATTTATTTCATCCTTTTATTCTTTATGCACTTCCCCAGTTTCAATATTAATTTCTTCTTCTCTTTTAGGTTCCTTCTATCTCTCTACCTTAGCAGTGTTGAATTACTCCCCAAAATTATTGAGGTCACCATCCTTAGGATTTTTTGGCTCTTCATCTGAACCTTGCTCCTTGGAAACATCTTCAAATGCTACATTCTCTACTACTGTTTCCTCCACCTTATCAAATGGAACACTCCCTTGATGTGGCTCAAGAGGAATGTTCTCTCTAACTACCTCTTCAATGGATTTATCCTTGTTTGATTGTGATGTTTGTGCAACTCTCTCCAATTCCTCAACTACCCTATCTATGTTTTCCAGGTTAGGGAATGGAATCCCAAACGAAGGAGAGGATTTTCTCATATACACTTGAGTTTTTTCCTCAGAACTTTCCACATTGATAGCTCCTTCTTGGGTTGCACCCTCTATGTCTTGTGGATCTTCTTCATTCCCCTTGCCTTTTTTCTATTTCTTTGGAGGAGAATCACCTGAAGCACTTTTACCTTTCCCTCTAATCAATTTTCTTCTTTTGGGAGGTTGAGGCTTAGGAGATGGTTCCTCAATCTGCTCAATGATGAACTCTGTAGGCTTTATTTTTTCTTTAGGATGGGTTTCCTTTTGGGTTGTTCTGTCTTAGCCTTAGTCTTTTGTTTGCCCTTGGTTTTCCTCTTGATAACTAGTGGACCTTCTTCTTTTGATTCTCCCTCTTTAGCAATAGGAGTCTTTTCTTCTTCTTCCTCTGAATCATCATTTGAAGAAGACTGGGATTCCAAACCCCCCATTAACTCATATGTGGGTTTTATTCCTTCTGCTTCCATTTACAACATCTTATGCTTTTCCCACTGTTTGGAATAGTTGATGATTGGAGCAATGGCATGAGTTAAATCTATCATTTCTTCCTCATCCCAATCTATTGGGGGGAGAGGCTTATTGGAGAATTCCATATAGTCATGGCATTGGATCACTTCTCCATCATCCTCAATCTAGTCCAAGACCTACGCTGATCCATACAACCTTATCATTTTTAGGAATAATCTAGAGAACTCTCCTTTAAACACTTCAAATTCATCTTTGTAGTTAGCCCAGTAATCCTCTATATCATCCTTGTGTCGATAATATCTAGAAGCTTCCTTTTGAGTTGTTCCATAAGAATCAAAATATGCTCTGAAAGAATGTGTGGGTAAGTTGAGATATGCCATCTTAGTTTCTGAATGTTGAGCACTTAGAAAAGTTGGGTAGGCTTCCCATCCATTTATTGTTAAGAGGAATTCCCCTCCAATCCTTGGTTTATGCATGTTCTTTAATACTTTATCAAAGGCAACCAATTTCCTTGTCACCTCTAACAACACAACCTTATTAGTAGGGTACCTTGGGATTCTATATGGTACCAAGGAGTAGCCTTGAATTCTGATATATGTGAATTTTAGAAATTGCAAGTACCAACACCCACATTTCTTTACAAGCTCCATAGTCTGAGTTGAAATCCTTACATGTAGTGACTCTTGTAATGTCCTTGTGATGTACATGGTGAATGCATCATTCACCCTTCTATAATGTGAGGTGTTGGATAGATGCAACTGAGGATAAATTTCATATACCTTGTCTTGTCCAATCGTTCCTTTGTAGCTCAAACCCTTGTATTTGAAGTGCCTAGCTAGCATGTATACAACATATGAAGTCATTGTGAACTTCCTTGTGTCTCGAACTACCCTTAATTGTATGTCCAAGTTATCACTAATTAATCCAACCTAATGATAATTGATACCCTTCTCAATTTGTGTAATTATATAAAACATCCAATCTTCAAACACTGAAACCCTATCCAATCCCATTGCCTTGCTAAGGAGAGTGATCATATCATCATACTCCAGCTCAAAGTCACTTCTATGTATTAGTTTGGGAAATTTAGAGTAGTGTGATCTTAGTTTGTCAAGCCATGAAGCATTAATCATCTCCAATGCCTTTTCAAGATTATCTGTGTAGAACTTCTTTACTGTGTCAATATGGAATTTCACCAATTTATTGTGAGTAAGAATACCAAAGGCCTCAACCAAGGATTCTTCAATCAAGTTGACCAACACTCTACCTTGGGGGCCAACAATCACCCTCTTGTTTGCGTTATATCCCTTTAAGCACTCTACTATCAGGTTTGGACATTGGATGGATGGAGGAAACCCTATTGCTTGATCCAATCCAGTGTGCACCAATGTCCTTGCTAACTTTATAGGAGCATAGCAGTATATTATTTTCTTGAAGTCATCCATGTCAACATGCCCCATATTAGTGTCTCCAACTCTTGCACAATAGGAAGTGATCTTTGACTTTGGGAGCCTTCTCTTAAAGTCATACTTCATCTTCTCTGCTCATGTAAGCTCTTCCTTTATTGGCTCAATTTTCTTTCCTTTTCCTATCTTAGCCTTGCTTAACTTTGCCTACACCTGGTTAGCCTAAGTACCATAATTACTTGAAATTCCCTAAGAATCTAAAACACAGTTAGCAAAGTCAAGACATTCCATTTGGCCACATTCAAGATCATGCTATTAGCAAATAAACCAAAGGAAATCATTTTAAAACCCGTAAATTAAGATATAAAATGAACTTAGGGTTTTTGGGACAATCAATGAATTTGAGGAATCCAAGAGCACAAGGATTTCACAAAATCCAAGGATCCAGAGAATTTGTGAAGCACAAAATCCTAAGAAATCTAGAGGTTCAAGGAATTAGCGATGCATGCATAAATGTGAATCTACCCTTTTAAATTTCATCATTTAGCGCTTAACCATTTCAATACCATAAGATTTTAGTATTTGACACACATCATAATTGAGCTCCAACCTTAAGAAACTCCACCATCAAGAAATGAACATTCTAATAATCATCGGAAAATCCAAACAAAGATGGAATTCATGGAATCCATGACTCAGAAAAATCCGTGATGAGAAAACTCATCAGGAAATACAGAAAATGATGGAATCAACGATAGGGGCATAGTCGAGTAGTTCAAAACTTAGTGGAATTCATGAAAAGAGACTTACTAGGGTTTCCAAGAACTCATGGATTTCACGACAAATAGTCAATTGGAGATTTCATTAACTTATGGATTTTGTGAAAAGACTAACATCGGGAAATCCATAATCTCAAGAATTCAATGATGGGAACAATCATTGGATTCTCCAAGTTCAAAAGGATTCAACAATGGGCTAAATTTGAATGGATAACTCTTAAGTTTTCCCTACCATGCAAATTTTGAGATTTCATGGGCATTTTTTAGAAATTTCATAGATACCCATTAATGGCAACATATTACTCACCCCACACTCGACAGACTCAAACATTTCATTAGACAACAAAGCCAACCTAGGGTTTAGCATGAACACATTCAACAAATTTCTAAGTTAATGTAAAGGAAAACAAGCTTTAACACGAACCATGAAATGAAACCGACTGGACAACCTAGGAAGCCATTAAAGAGAAACCCTAGTTTTAATTCCTCTTCCCATATTTCTATCGGCTAACTTGTAAATAATGCACTAAATGTAGGTATCTATGGATGCCCTAACTCAATTTTACCATACCACAGATTCATAGCAATGCATTTAAATCAACTATTGATTGAATGAACCTTAATCTGCCAAACAATATGCATAAATATGATTCCCTAGTTAATTTTGCATTTTGAGTGTAATGATAAATCAATTACAACAATTCGAAACACAAAGAAAAACATAACCAAATAAAAAATTCATTCACCATTAATGAATTTATGCATAATTCATCATAGAACAGGGGTTCAAAGCCATACCTTTAATCACAAATGAGAAAAATGAAGAATGCAGCAGGGAACTCAAACCCTAGATGCCAATAGAGAAATCCACAAACTCAAATTGCCAACCCAAGCTAAATCTTCCCAATGCACCTCATTCTAAAATTCCCAAGCTTTCAAATGCCAAATACACAATAGAATGAAGGAATAATGAATGATATCGAGCTTAAAACCCATTCAATTAGCCCCCATTAATGCTCTTGTACACTTTGTAGGAAGCATTCAATTTGTGACTTTGACATTTATACAACATTTGGAAACCATGATGGAGGAAGAAATTGGAGAATCCAAGCTCTTATGGATTAAGTGATAAGAACACATTTGGGGAATTTGAGCAAGACTGGATTTCACAAAATGAAGTATCTCGGGGATTCCAAGGTCTCATGGAATCTTTGAACCTACTCAAGACTTAGTCATTTTAGGGACCTTAATGATAATTCAAAGACTCAAATGTGGAATTCATTGTTGCAAACATACTTACCTCTTATATAGAGATGAAAACTGAAAGCTCAAGAGGTGAAACCAACAAAATTAAAAGACCTACCCCTTAAGGGGAAAAAGGAAAACATAAGGTGAAAATCCAAAAGAGGGAGTCCCTTCTTTCAACGGGGTGTGTATATGAAAAGGCACAACAAATGGGGACTCTGTTGGGAAAATGCTTCAAAGCATTTTGATGACAAATAGGAATCATGAACCTAGAATCTTTGGTTTCCGTCCTCACATTAGGAAAACACCTAAAGAATCAAACCTATCAAAAAATCTATTCTTTCATATACTAAAATCCAAGTGTGTGCATGTGTGTTCATTTCCCTCCTTAGGATAACCATAGAAACCAATGCTTCGTCATGCTAAGCTATGTGAATGATTCTGCCCCAAAATAATTTGAGATATTGTCTCGTTGTCAGTCACGCATCCATAGCCTCGATGATGTTATTGCTGTGATTCTCTCGAACATATCTCTACTGTCAGCTAGGTGTCCATAGCCCCACTAGAGTTATTTGAATCCTCCTGAAAGTTGAAATTCTCTTGACTTTCATTATTTTCTCTTTTCTCTTTTTATTTTTTCTTTTCTTTCTCTTATTTTCATTTTCAACCCATGAACAATGAAGTTCACAATCACGGTTGAGAATCACAGTGGCGTTGAAGTAGAAAAATAAGATTTTTCACTTAGCATAACTCTATGAAGGAACCCATAATAACCCAAGATTCTTAAGATGTAAAAGATATAGGATTTAAAAATACTCAAGACCAAATCCAACAAATGACTTATCATACATTTAGATCATTTGGCACTCATGAAGGAAAGCCACCTTCCATTCTAAAAACTTGATTAGAGTTTACTGGAAAAACACTTGAAATAGTTCCAAGAAGAAACAAATGAATATTATGGTTGTGCCTGCAAACACCTCCAAAAAAGCAAAGGAAACCCCAACCAAAAAATCCAAATGAAATCAAACCTATGCTAACCAAAGCAAGAAAGCAAAAACAAGCCCAAAGAAAACTAACCTAAGAAAACCACCTAAACTAACTATGTACAAAGACAAGCTATAATATCTCAAGAAATGAAATAATGTTTAAGATATTGCTTGCTAACAGGAAACATGACATCCTCTCCAATGAGATTCTTTACGAGAAATGCATTATCTCCTAGGATCTTAGAGATATGCAAAGGGCTAGGCCAAAGCTTATCAAATTTTCCATGCTTCCCTTTCTTTTCATGGGCCTTATTCCAATACAAAACTAGATCAACATTCCTAAAGGCCTTGACTTTTAGATGTTGGTCAAACCAACACTTGAAAATAGGTTGATGTTTAGCAAAGTTTTCAATTGCTTCATCGTGTTCTCTTCTAAATGAAGAAGTTCAGCCAAACAGGATTTGAGTTTTTCCCCTTCTTCATAGCATTCATTAATGAATTGTAGCACTGGGATTCTCAACTAAATAGGGTAAATAAGTTCTTGACCATAGACCAAGTGATATAGGGAAGTCCCTAAAGTAGCCTTTTAACGTGTACGATCTGCCCAAAGACAAAATCACAACTGGGTATGCCAATCCTTTGGATTCTTATCAAGCAGTTTGTGGATGAATATTAATAGATTTTTATTTGTTGACTCATCCAATCCATTACCTTAGGATAATAATTTGAAGCAAATTTCAGAATGATCCTATAGTCAAAAAGCCCACCCAGAAAATTTCAAATATGAGAATGCAGGACCATTATCACATACAAATGCAAATAGACAACCAAAGTGAGTAATGATGTAATCTTCCAAAAAATTAATAACAACCTCAGTTGTACATTGCTTACATGCGATCACTTCAGTCCATCTAGCGTAGTAATCAGTTGTAGTCATAATATACCTATGGCCCGCAGAAGATGGTGGATTGATGGTGGATTGATCATATCGATAATGTTTAGTTCCCATTGTGTGAAAGGGTGAACCTCAGCTACTGGTTGCAACAAAGCAACATCATACTTCTCCCTGCTCGCAGTAGTTTGGCATGTGTGACAAGAACATACATGAGCATGAGCATCTTTGAATAATGTTGTCCAATAATACCCAGCTTGAAGGATCTGATTCATTGTAGATAGAGTTGAACCATGACTTGTCCCAAAGTTTTCATGAAACTCATTCATTACACGAACTACCTCTTGTTTCCTAAGGCATTGAAGATAAATGCCTTCATGGTTTTTCTTATATAATATGGCTCCTTTCAGCATGTAACTGCTTCTCTTCAAACATAATGCTCTCCTCTACACAGTATTTAGATGTACTGGACACTTTTGGTTCAACAAGTAATACACAACATCATCGTACTAGTCATCCAGAGAAACATCTTCAAGGCTATACTGTTGTGCAGTAAGTTCTAGATTGGTTTCAGCCATTGTATGAATCAATGCTTTTCCTCTAACCAGTTTCATGGGTTGTATCTCCATGTCATACTCTTGTAGCATTGTCACCCATTTAGCCCCTCTTTCACCTAACTCATTTTGCATCAACAAAATCTTGACAACTGGGTCCGAAATATTGGCGAACACTTTATTCCTCAAAATATAATGTCTAAAATTCTCAACTCCTCGAACCAATGCATAAACTTTCTTTTCAATGCTTAGATATTGTAATTCATCATCTTTCAAGGGAGCTCTCGTGAATGCAATGGGACATTCATCTTCTTGATCTTTTTTTTGCATCAACATACTTACACATGAATGACCAGAGACAAAAGAATATATGTAAAAGGGCTTGGAATAATCTAGACTAACTAAGATTGGAGCCTCATCTATTGCTCGCTTTATTTCTTCAAATGCTTGCTTTGCCTCAGTAGTCCATTCCACTTTGGCATCTTGCTTTAACATTGCATTCAATGGCTTAACAATTTTAGCAAAACTAGTAATAAACTTTTTGACAAAGTTAATCTAACCAAAGAATGACTTCATTTCCTTTTTGCTTCTAGGAGGCTGAATTTTCAGTATGGATTGAATGCGCTCAAGATAGATATGTCATTTTCTGAGATAACGTGCCCCAACAACTTCCCAAATGTCATTCCAAAAATGCATTTCTTCTGATTTAATGAAATACCAAGCTGTCTGCACCTCTGAAACACTTTGCATAGGTCTAGAAATGATCACCTCTAATCTTCAAAGAAATAGTCAAGTCATCCATATAAATGATAATACACTTTCTTATCAAGTCCTTGAATGTAATATCCATTGCTCATTGGAATGTTACCCCAATATTGATTAGATTGAATGACATTCTCCTATATACAAAAGTTCCCCATTTGGTAGTAAAGGTTATTTTTTGTCTATCCTTATACTGAACCATCACCTGATTGTATCCTGAATATCCATTGAGGAAAGACATCATTTGGGAACCATTAAAAATCTGCAACACTCCATCTAATGATGGTACTGAATAGTTTTCTTTTTTAGATGCACGATTTGGATTTCAAAAATCTATGCACAACCTGATTTCACCATTTTTCTTGTGGACTGGCACTAAGTTTTCCACCCATGTGGAATGTCTGATAGGAAAGATAATATGATTGCACAACAACTTCATCACTACCTTATGGATGATTGGCTTGAGAAATGTATTTATTAGTCTCTATCTTTGCCTAAATGGCTTCACATCTGGCTTAAGTGGAATCGTATGTGTAATAATTAATGTGTCATACATCTTGAGATCCTCATAACTCCAAGCTATAATATCCTGATACACATGTAATGCACCAATTATCCCTTTCTTCTCTTCTAGAGTACAAACCTTACCAATAAAGATATTCTTCACATTTTTTGCAATACCCATATTTTGTGTGTCACATTGGCTATCTATTGACTCCTTCCTAATCTGTTGATTTTGATCCCTTATTTTGTCAAAAATAAATATCATTTCCAGTTGCAACATTCCTCTTGGTATTGTATTGGTTTTTAAATTAATAACCCCTTCCATATCTAGTTTCGCCTCTTCTAGTTCTACTTCATCAATAATCTAAGAGGAAAAGACATCCAAACTAGTAATAAAATCCAAAATATGAGTCACAAAAAGCTTTGGTTAAGTCAAAGTAAGTATGTTGATACCATTTTGCAAAGTTTTAATATGAATAGTTGTAAGCAAGTTTGCATTCCATTTCTGGTTGGTACTAAGTCGAGCTTAAATATGTGTCCTAATATTGACAATGATTTTAAGGATATGTCTAAGGTTCCTTATGCTAGTGATATTGATAGTTTAATGTATGCAATGGTTTGTACTAGAATAGATATAGCCCAAGAAGTGGGAGTTCTAAGAAGGTTTATGTCTAACCTGGGTAAAGAGTATTGGACTTTTGTTAAGATGGTATTTAGATGTTTGTGAGGTACTTCTGATTACTATTTGTTTTATCATGGTACTAATAATGTGGTCAAGTCAGATAGTTGACGGTCCACCAGTGGGTATGTGTTTACTCTATTTGGAGGAGAAGTGAATTGGATAAGTAAAAGGTAGGCTATAGTTGCTTTATCCGCCATAGAAGCAAAATATATGGCTGTTACTCATGTCTCTAAGGAGGAAATTTGGTTACAAAGGTTGTGTATAGGTATTGGTTTTGATTGAAAAATTATTCAAAATAACTGTGATAGTGAAAGTGCAATTCATTTAGCTAAGAATCTGATGTATCGTGCATGAACTAAACATGTGGATATTTAGTATCATTTTGTTCATCAATTGATGTCTAATGGTCAAATTAAACTGAAGAAGATTGACGCATAAAAAAATGTTGTAGATGTGCTTACCAAACCTATGAGCATAGAGAAATTTACTTGGTACAAGAAGACAGTGGGCCTTGTTACTTATGCTTAGTTGGTTTATGTTTATGTTTTCCTAAGAGTGTATTTACAATGTATGATGTTGATGCAGGAGCATCTGGATCCACATGCAACCAACATCACCCAAAAATATTTTTTAGTTGTTTTATTTCTTTTTGGCTTATTTTGGTTGTTCATGGCATCTCTCAAAACAGAAACTCAAAATATTAGTCAAAATTGCAATTTTCAATTTTTCCTCAGTTCACTATTTCAGAGGCTCCATAGGCAGTTTAAAAAAATTTATTCCCAAAAATCCATAAGAGTTGGAGCAAAATCCTTTTGTAGGGACATTCCGTGAGGTACCATTAAAATATGCAAAAAGAATCAGAGTAAAATCTTTAACGGTTTGAGAGATTTTAATGCCAAAAGTTTGTAAAAATTATGTGTTGACAATTTATGAAAAATTTAAAATCTTGAGCTTTATGAAGGCTGGAGCGAAATGGCTTGGTGGAAAAGTTTGAAATGACATTATATGCATCTTTGCAATTTTTCAGGAGAATATGGGCTTCTAATGAAAATTTATGCAAAAATTAAATTTTATGCAATTAATGGCAGCTGGTGGTAACTTGCATAAAATCAATTTTAATATTCATTGTCGTACTCCTTTAAAAATTTATTATTGGAATTATTCTTAATGAATTTATAATTGAAATTCAATTAAGAATAGTTATTGAGTATGGTGCCAAATTGACAAAAGGAATCCATGACAATTTTTAATGAAAAATGCATTGATTGGTAATGCCATTTTTTAGGAGAAAACATTACTCCTATGTCCAAAAAAAAAGTGGGTTGTCACAATAGTGAGAACAACTTTAAAATACCAATTTGTAAGAGAAAAAGGCAACCATAATGGAGTAGATGGCCCAGGCAACAATTTTTTAGCAAATAGAAGAAAAAATATTGAAGAAAAGAAAGGTTTTTGATTCTTGCAAGATGAAAAACATCCAACATAGAGTTTGAAGAGTTGTGAAGAAATTTTTGTGTTGCAGATTTGAGAGTGAGGAATGTGGGAATGATAATGTGTGTGAAAAGCCATTGGTGGCTAATGTAATAAGTTTAATTTGTTGATTTATGTAATTATTTTCATTGCTAAAAAGGAAATGAATTTATATGAGTTTTATTGTGTTAGATTTGTTGTATTGCATAATGTGTTGTGTTGAGAGTATGTAGATTTGAGTTATGCTTGGAGGTGAGAGGTTCCTCTTTGCATCAGTGGTATCAGAGCACCAAAACTTGTGATGGTGTGTGAGTGATTTGTGTGTAGACAGATCGCCGAATATGAAGTAGTCTATACTTAAAAGGCTGACATTTGAGAGTGTGGTAGGTGTTTGACAAAATGACAAAGAAGAAAGGAAAAAGACATTTTGTTATTAGATGGATTTTGACAGTTCTTAGACTTGAGGAACTCAAGGAACGATTGAGGATGGACAAGGTGAGAGCATTTGAGGAGTTGAAGCAAATAGTGGAAGATTTGAAAGAAAATTGGGCAAGGATAAGAGGTAATGGTAACTTTGTTTATCATTCTAATAATATTTTGAATGCAGGGAAGAAAGAAGATGAAGCAAAATGTTATATAAGTGACACTGTGGAAGAAGAAGATGAGTGGGAAGAAGTTTTTGAATCTGAAGCTGAGGAGACATGTCTTTTGGAATGCATGAAAGATGAGATGAAAAAAGTTGCAACAAATGAGGTAAATGAGGAAGTAGAAGCTAAAATGATGGACTTTAAGGGTCCTATATTTAATGAAGAATTTGGTGAAGATGAAGAAGATCTACTCAAAGAGGAGATAACAAAGATAGATATCTTCTTTGAAGGGAAAGTCATTGATGAATGTGATAAGGGGATGGGGGAGATACAGGTGGGAGAAGATAAGTCGCATGAATGTGTTGACTTTGTTTTGTTTGCAGGAAAAGGAGAAGTTGTAGTAGAGGAGAAAGAAGTAATAGTTGATTTACCTTACTATATGCAAGTGACGGAAGAGAAGGTTGAAAGGATAATAAAAGAATGTGCAGATGGAGAAGATAAAATAGTTGATGGTGGTGGAGAAGAATATATTGCAGCAACAATAGAGAGAGAAATCCTTGAGGTAATGGTTATTTTTTTGGCTTTGATTATTATGACAAAGATAATGAGATGTATGCAATTGAAGAGTTGAATATAGAGGAGGTGCAAATAGATTTTGTTAGTGCAAATTTGTATGGAGGTATTATAGAAGAACATGAAGATTCTTCTTAGTGGAGGTGGTCAATTTGTGGTGGGCTTGGTCTCACAAGGGTGAAGGAAGAGAGAAGATAGTGTAGGAGGATGCATAGTGTTCCAGGTAAATGTTGGAAAAAGTGATGGAAGAAAGGAGGATATAGGTTTGATTCAGTGATGGAGTTTGCTTCAGGTTGTTTAAAATCTAGAAGGATAGTCCTACTACTCAACTTCATTTTGTGAGTTTTATACTCACAAAATTCAATTTACACAGCGTGTTTGGTGTAGGAGCATTCAGGTCCACAAGCAATTAGCATCACCCAAAAATATTTGTTAGTTGTTTTATTTCATTTTGGCTTATTTTGGTTGTTCATGGCATCTCAAAATAGGAACTCAAAATTTAGTCAAAATTGCAATTTTCAATTTTTCGCCGGTTCGTTGTTTTAGAGGCTCCACAGACAGTTTTCAAAAATTTATTCCCAAAAATCCATAAGAGCTAGAGAAAAATACTTTTGTAGGGACATTCCTTGAGGTACCATGTAAAATATGCAAAAATAATTAGAGTAAAATCTTTCACGGTTTGAGAGATTTTAATGCCGAAAGTTTGAAAAAAATATGTGTTGACAATTTACGGAAAATTTAAAATCTCGAGTTTTATGAAGGTTGGAGAAAAACATCTAGGTGGAAAGGTTTGAAATGACATTATATGCATCTCTGCAAGTTTTTAGGTGAATATGAGCTTCTAATGAAAAGTTATGCAAAAATTAAATTTTATGCAATTAATGGCAGTTGATAGTAACTTGCATTTTTAATATTCATTATCATACTCCTTTAGAAATTTATTATTGGACTTATTCTTAATGAATAATAACTGAAATTCAATTAAGAATATATATTGAGTATGGTGCCAAATTGAGAAAAGGAATCCATGACAATTTGTAACGGAAAATGCATTGATTGGTATGCCATTTTTTAGGAGAAAACATTACTCTCATGTCCAAAAAAAGGTGGGTTGTTACAATAGTGAGAACAGTTTTAAAATACCAATTTGTAAGAGAAAAAGACATCCATAATGGAGAAGATGGCCTAGGAAACAGTTTTTAGCAAATAGAAGCAAAAATATTAAAGAAAAAGAGGGTTTTTTATGTCTGCAAGAGGAAAAACGTCCAACACAGAGTTTGAAGAGTTGTGAAGAAATTTTTGTGTTGCAGATTTGAGAGTGAGGAATGTGGGAATGATAATATGTGTGAGAAGCCATGGATGACTAATATAATAAGTTTAATTTATGAGTTTATATGAGTTTTATTGCGTTAGATTTGTTGTATTGCATAATGTGTTGTGTCGAGAGTATGTATATTTGAGTTATGCTTGGAGGTGGGAGGTTCCTCTTTGCATTAGATGTCAAGTGGGAGAATGTTGGTATAAAGGTGTTATCAACCTTGTAAATATCATGTAATTTAATTACTCCTAATATTGTTTGTAATTCACTCATAAGATATGGAAGGTTTCACCGACAGTGGTATTTAAGTTTTTTACTGGCCCCGATAATTACCATTTTATTGGCAGGGAGTTACTATGTTACTTTTACTAGATAGTTGTCACAATAATGGTAAAATGGTGAAACAAGAGATTCTAGGCATCCACCTTGGTAATATTGCATTATGAAATGTTATAACATCTGTCAGAAGTTGTAAGAGCATCTATGATAGTTATGACACCTTTCATAAGATTCTATGACGACTATGACAACATCTATGACATAATGTTTGCTATCTCGGTCCCTAGGTGCACATGCATGAAAGATGCCTTATGATAGTTGTAAGATCATCTATAAGATGTTATTATGAGCTGCATGTGATGATTCCAAGGTGGCGGCATGAGGTTTAGACCAATTTGGACGCCATTCTTCATGTAGTATGTTATTCTTTATAACAAATGCTTGGATGTGGAGTTTGGTGTGTGATTCTTCATCAAGTTTTCTTTGCAGGGGCTATGTTGTTGGATTGAAGGTTGAAAAGGAGTTAGAGTGGATGTATTGTAAAACATATTTTTTGTTAATACAAGTTATTCATCTCTTCTTTGGTGGAGTTTTTTCTTGAAAAGGTTTCTCCACATTAAACACTGTATTTCATGTTCAACTTTTCATTCTTGTATTTCATTTTTATTTCTAATTTAAACTCCATATGGCTAGCATTGGTAGATCTGATTTATAATAGTTTTAAGCTTCTATTATTGTTGTTCAACTTTTGTTTTCTAACCATTTATAGAAAATTTTGGCATGATCAACAAATGAGATTTGATAGATGATTGACGATCAAGATCGAATGAGACTATTTACAAAGGAAAGTTTCTCATTCGAAAATGGTAGGATGGAAGAATTAAGTGAAGAAATAAATGGAATAAGTGGAGAAAGAAATGGAATAAGTGGAGAGAAAAATAGAAATTAGTAAGAGTTATGTGGACAAAATGGTAGAGAGTGGAAGAGTTGAGTGGAGAATAAAATGGAAGAAATAAGAGTTAAGT
Organism: Sequoia sempervirens; assembly: GCA_007258455.2. Taxonomy (NCBI): domain Eukaryota; kingdom Viridiplantae; phylum Streptophyta; class Pinopsida; order Cupressales; family Cupressaceae; genus Sequoia; species Sequoia sempervirens. The sequence goes on from VDFB02105785.1 coordinate 509,754,586, forward strand.
GGAGAATAAAATGAGGTAAGTTTAATTAAAATAAATAAATAAAATTTATTTATTTTCTACCTCATGAATAATTAATATAATTTAATTAATTATAGAAGAACTTAGGGCTAGGATGATTAAATAAATAGAAAACATTTATTTAATCATAGAAAAAATTAAGTTAGGGATTAAATAATTATATAATCAAGAGAGCTCGAATTAATTAAATAATTAAGAATCATTTAATTAATGAAGAAATGATGAGAAAGAGCTAGAATAAAGTTAGGATAATTAAATAATAATTTAATTATAAGGATAAGAAGAATAATGAAATTAGGGTGAGATGATGGTAATGGTACTGTAGGCTTAGGTTAATTTTTAGTGTTTACATTATTCCCCTCTTTGAGAGAATGTAATTTTTAGCATTGTGTCAAAGAAAAAAAATTGAAAAGAGTTTACTTTAGGTCTTTCCCCAACATGCTCTGGTGCAAGTGGGATGATATGACATGATGCCCCCTCGGGAAATTGAGTGAAAAATCTAGAAATTGAGGCATTTTTTTGACAAGATAGAAGATAAGGTTAGTAGGAAGTAAAGAATTGTTAGCTTGATTGATAGCTCTCAATTAGTGTGGTAGAATGGATATCATAAGATTGAATAAAATGGATAAAGTTTGGAAATGGATTGAGAGGGTAATTTTGAGCTTTCATTAATGCACAAGTATCATCATAGAGCATTTTTTATTTTGTAAATGGATAAGTGACACTAAGGTATGGGAAGACCAAGGTGCAAAATGTTATCCCTTTGCATAAAACACATTGCAAACAAGGAGTGTCATGAATCATACTAGTGACAATAGAACCTTGTCTAAATATGTGAAAGAGTAACCACAAAGTATGTTGATCTTGATGCAAGAAAGAATTAGATGACCTTTGACTTGCATAGGATGTTTTGATTATTCCAAATGGAACCCAATCACAAATACGGAACTTAGTTACCCCATCAATACTGTAAAAAAAAATTGCAAATAGAAAACAAAAACAAAAGGTCATGATCCATCCTTGCTCCTCTAATCATTTATAGATATCCTTGAGTAACATAGGAACATGAAAAAAGATAAGACTAACTGGACCAAACGATTCAACAACCATTTAGATCTTCATGTCAAAAATGAGTAATTTATTGATAGGATTGTGTCTAGTTTCAGGAATGTAACATCTCGTATAAGATGCCTAGTCTAGTTTCAAGGATGCAACAACCTGTATAAGAAAAATGATAGTTGATGAAGATGGATGATGTTGATTAGGCAACTAACCAGTTAGGCTAGAAGGATAACTTGATAGTTCATCTATTATTTCTTGATTTGTTGTGCTCTATGTTTGAAGGATGTTTTGTTTGTGTCTAATCAAAGTGTTACTCTCAGCAAGGCATAATTTATTATTGAATGTGGATAGTGATGGGTGTAAATATTATTACGTATTGTGGATTGCTTATTATAGAAGGTGAGATTTTGTTATGGATGGTATACTATAAGGATAATGAAAAATGCATGTGAAAGATACACACTTGCAAGCAAGCATGCACAAGGATACAAAGACAAACATGATCTTGCCCCTAGTCAAGCTAAAAAATGATTGATTGGTGATGATGATGATAATATTGTTGATATGGGAAGGAAACATCCCATAAACAATGTGAGGATTGGAAAATACATATCCTAATGATGATAATATAGCTAGAGGGTCAAGGTTTTCAGCAAGGTTCAAAACAAAACCAAGGAATGTTATGGATGATGTGCTAGATTGCATAGAAATTTTGTATGGATTAGGATTGTTGCATTTTTAATGAATTATTTTGAGGATTGGATGGGATTATGGAGGGATGTTGGATAGGTTGATTAGAAGCTTAGAACAAATGATAAGGGAAAACCAATTCCTGTGATAGGGATGAAAGGATAATGGATTGCTTTGGTAAATGATAAGAGACATGAGGATTATTGGATGAAAGATTTAGTATATGATCTATGTCACATAGGAATAAATTTTTTTCTCCAATATATGGTTGTAATAATTCTATATAGGAATTGTCTTGATGTTTCATGGTGCATGGACAAAGGATTGACATCTCAATAGTTTTCCAAAGCATGATTTATGTTTGTGCCCCAATCCTTATCAAGATCAAGGAAGGTAGGGAGGATGGATGAAAATGAGGATAACTCATGTGATGATAGATGGATAGATTAAAATTTCATGACAAAGGTATGTTAGATGATAAAAATTTCCCCCAAGCGTAATGGTCCACATAGATAATTGATTTTACACATGATGTTTGTTTTCTAGGTTTTCATCATGGTACTCATCCAAAGTACCATAAGAATGCTTTTCACTATTAGATGAATTTTTTCTCTTTACTATTTTCTTTTTATTTATTTTTTTCAAATTTTCAATTTATTTTTGTTTTTTATTTTTATTTTTTTGGATGGGCTTGATATATTAGATGATCACTTATTGTTTTGAATCCTTTGATGGTGTTGATTTAGATGCTATTGTCATGACATGCCAATAGTGACCTTCATGGAGTAATTTCCTTGTCAGGATCATGGCGTTTGCATAGAACTGATGGATGTCATTGTGATCCTTTATGATACTAGGGTTGGCCTAATCGGAATACTCAAATCGTGATAGAGTTCCATGAGAGTCCTTATGATAAAGTGTTTCTTCCAAAATGTGACATTTTTGTGATGTAGGATTTTTGGACTTTAGGTGAGATGGTGGATTATGATCGGTGATGTTAGATGTGGATGGATTATTTGGAAGTTTGGATGTAGGGATTTTCATTTTTCAAACTTGGGGTGGTGGATGATGGAGTTTGGATTTTGGATTGGGATAGTGTTTGGAACCAACACTTTTATATGCCTTTTGTGATGACCATTTTAAAGGAGTTGAGCATTTGTTATATGTGGGAGACCTCTTTTCTTGTGGCTCCACATTTTGATTGAATATTGGATATGGACTCTTTTCTTTACATGATCCATTTTTCTTTGGGGTCCATTTTAACTTCATTTGTCCATTTGGATTTTTGTTTGATTCAATAGCCTTTGACATTTGATTTTGGACTTTGGATTTGTAAGAATTTTATTTTTGTTGGTTCCAATTAATGGGTGTAATTAATTCAGAATGATGGTTTATGATGTGGATGGATGGAATGTTGGTAGGAATATTATGGTAAGGACTACTCATGGCCCCTATTTTGATGTTTGTATTGGATAAAGTTTCCCACAATATTGCGGAGTTAGCACTAACATCATTTGATTTTCTTGAAGAATGAACAAGACCTTGGTGTCAGATATTTTCATGAAACTACACTGATTCTAGAATTCCTTGCTCATGTAGGCCTAATCATGTTCCTTGATACTACATACTCTGAAATATTCTATTTATGATGAGGCATTTGTTGTTTTGGAAAAAAATATGATAACCCATCATTGTGTAGCTAGAAACCATTAATTTTTGGTATTTTCTCATCTACAAGAAAGCTTGATTTGATAAAAGTAGATGATCTTAGTTGATAGGATTTTTTGGCTTTATCCTTTGTCATGCTTGTCACTTCTTGATAATTTGGGATGCCAATTTGATCCATGGTATCTTTTCTATCTTCTTGTTTGATTTGATCCATAGTAGCTTTTGTATCTTCTTGTTTTATTTGGTCCATAGTGGATTTTTATATCTTCTTGTTTGGTTTGATCCATAGTAACTTATTTATATTCTTCTTTGATGTTATCCATGTGATTTAAATTTTATTATCTATGTGTCCAAGGGAGGCAAGTTTCCCATCTTGGGAAATGGAGGTGTTTGGAGTTTGGATAGGGTTAAGTTCAATTTTTTAATCATGGATTCCATGTTGGTGGATGAGGGGACCATATTGGATTTCTTGATCAATGGTAAGATCTTGATCAATTATAAGCTTATATTGGATGGCATTATTAGTGATGGGATTTTGATCAAAGATTGGGTTAACTTGGATAACATGATCATCTAGAGGGGATTCTTGGATAGACTCAAGGCTAGGATCATGATTGAAGATTGGATTACCATGGATGCTATAAATAGGATTTCATCAAGGATTGGATTATCTTGTGTGTCATGATGATCTATTAGGATGTTTTGGGTAACTTTATCTTGATTTATCTTAGAGTTTATTTCATCATGATTTAGAATTTTCTCTTTGACATAGATCTAATGGTTTAGGCAATGGAATGTGGTTTTAGACAATGATAGGATTTTCTTCGATGTACTCAAGATTTTGGATAGGAATCTCTCTTGAGTTAGCTTGATAGGTGATAGAGGGAATTATGGTGGAAGATGGTTAGATGGTGTAGGATTAGCAATGTGACAGTATTGTCTAACTTTCTTTTCACGTCGGAGCTGATAATTCTCTTTTATTCTTCCAAGGAGATAATTGACAAATGATTTTTAATTATATGGATTTATGGATTGGGATGAAGTGGATTGAAATGGCTTAGTGTATGAAGGATTGTGATAGGGGGTGGAGGCTATAATAATAAGGTTTTTTGATATAGTTTGGTGTTAAGGAAGGCTTTGGATGGAAGACTAGTTTCCCTTGTCAAGTTTAGGATAAGGATGACTAATGGATGTTGGTTGAGGATTAATGGTATGGATTTTGTTAATTGGTTATTGATATTGAGGGTAGTTGGATGGATGAATAGGGCTTATAGGTTGTTGGTAAGTAGTTTGGATTGTTGGGAGTTGTTGGTATGGAGGATAGATGGATGGGTTACTAGAGCTTGTAGGTTGTTGGTATGAGGGGTATATGGCTAACTAGGGATTGTGGGTGATTGGAAAGGAGGGTTATGTGGTACATGTGTACCTTTATCAAAGAGGTAAGTACACATGTCCTCCATTTTGTATCTCTTTTTAAGTCTAGAAGCTTGCAGATTAGCCACTTATTGTTGTAAGGTTTATAATTGTTGAGATAGTATTTCTATTGATGATTTCTACATTGGAATGGTATTTGTTTGAGCATTGTAACTTAAGTTTTGTGTGGGACACATGGATAGATTTATATTTTAGTAATTCTATAGGCAGGTTGTTCTGATTAACTACATTCGAATATTGATATTGTGTCATGGGTTGTATGAACGTTGGGCTTGTGTTTGATGTGTACATGTGGGTAGATTATTGATTGGATTCTGAACCCTAGCAAGAGGTAAAGACAAACAATCAAAGACTTTTTTGATTTTTAGTTTTTCAAATTTATTTGGATTTTTGGTTTTCGAAAGGATTATGCAAATGATTATGAGTTTATGCTATGATTTTGATTTTTTTTGGATTTTTAAAATTTTGAGGATGGTGATGACAAATGATCTATGGTTATGGATTTTGTATTTTTGACCTTGTAAGATAATGATAGACCAAAGTAATCAAAAGGAATGCCTAGATCTCTAAAGGATAAAATTTATAATGATGGTTGATAGGAGTTAAACCCAAACTAGACTTAGTAGTTTAGGGTCAACTATTGATAGATTGATGAAAGGATAAGAGATCAAAACATCCAAAGGATAACTATGGTTGAATCAAAATCTAACTAGGATAAGATTGGTGGATATGATTGATGAATGATGATGTGATAAAAATGATGATAGACAAAAGTGACTACAAGAAAAGTCTAAAATATCAAAAGATGATGGGGGGAATAAGAGTCAAACCTAATCTAGACTTATGAGTTTAGGCTAACTGTTGATAAGATGATTGAAGGATATGAGGTTCAAGATAATGAAGGGATAACTAGGGTCTAATCAAGTTGATTGATTTTGTAGTTTGAAATGCAAGAGTGGATGATTATGACATTGAATGACAAACTTTAATCTAGGGATGCAATTAAGATTTGAATTGCAAAAGGTGGATAATTATGATGTTGGAGGAAAAACCTTAATCTATGTATATGTAATTAATATTTGAGATGAAAAGGTGGATGATTATGACATTGGATGTCAAACCTTAATCTAGGGATGCAATTATGATTTGAGCTAAAAGGGTGGATGATTATGACATTTGAGGAAAAACCTTAAAAACTAGGGATGCAATTTAGCTAATCAAAGGAAAATGTGAAAATTTGAATGCTAAATCAAAAAAAAATTGATAGGTATTAGGTCTCTAGATCAATTAAGTTCAAAATATAGATTCAAAGGATAGACCCTAACTTGTCCCAATGTAAACTATGATTGGCTTCCCTAGGAATGAAGTGTTTAAAAGTGCTATTTGCATAAAAAAATTTAATTTTATGATAGCATACACTCAAAAAAAACTTGGAAGACAAAATGGTTGTTGAATATTAACTGAAAAGGGTGAGGCTTAAGGCTAAAAAGGTCAATGGCTTCATAGGTTTAGCACAATTAAAGAAAATTGGAAGACAAGCACAACTTAATTATTTAGATGGGTTTGTTAACTTAGTGTAGGCCCATTACGCCTAAGTGCTAATGCACCAAGATCAATGTCAAAACTTCTCTTTTGAGAGTAAATAGCTAGATTTCCAGTGGTACAAGCCCAATACAACAACAGGTTCACCTTTCCTCTCTCCCTAAGAGGCTAAGATTCCAACCCAATAATTTTTATCTCTACTCAAGGGCATACGTGGTGAGTAGCTTTGAGAATTATATTGTACCCTAAACTATGCTAAACAATTATCGATGGCTCCTAGGCTTCTTAAAAAAGGTTTCTAGTGGGGGACTACTGTGAGCAAAGGGCTTGTCTATAATAGTCTAAGAACTGGGAAGCTTACTACCACTCTCATCACCAAAGAAAGTCTTAGCAGACCAAGGGTCTCATGGCTCGGTTTCAAGTGACATTAGCCACTACTTGGGGTACAAATTTCACTCTCCCCCCTTTTTATACCTCATCAGGAATGTGGTTAAGGTTGAACCTTGGGGTGATGAAATCCCTAGGCAAGCCTCCTACTAAAAATAAAAAAGGATATGAATGTGTGTTTCTTGTACACCCAAGATCGCACAAGTGCTCAAGGGGAGAGGATATACACACATTAGCTCGAGATTACACAAGTGCAAGTGCAAAAAACAAAAAAAATGGTTGTTCTTTTTAACCCCAAAATAAAATTTTATCTAACTAAAAAGAGACACATAAGTTTTACTGATTTAAATCTTTTGCTAGCATCCTACAACAAAAAAATCAGTAGTTTTCAAATTAGATCTCTTTCATTGTCCTACAAAAAAAAATAGTAGTTATCAAATAATTCCTTTGTCAACATCCTACAACAACCAAAGTTAGTATTTTGAAATAAGATCTTCTTCCAAAATGTGTTCCACATAGCTACAAACATAAATTAGTAACAAAAACCAAAAAAAAAAATAGCTACCCGATCAGAAATAGAAACCAAACAAAAACCAAAAACCAAAAATTTACCTCTTTATTTTTTGATAGTCAAACATGTCACAATAGACAGACACATCAATTTGTCTCATGAAAATGCGTCACATTGCACAAATGTGTGGAATATCTTTGTCAAAAGTGTTGAGATGTAGACAGACACATCAATTTTTCAAAAGTGTCAAGATGCACCTTGCAAATGCATCAGAATGTACAAATGTGCCAATTTTCCCCTACAAAAGTGTCAAGATGGTCAAATGCATTGAACTGTCTTAGTCAAATGTGCCACATGACCCTGCAAAATTAGAAGCTCTCCAATTTCTTATAAATTTCATTAGCTTAAAGGAGTTGTTTCATGTTAGGTTCACCAAATTTCAAATAAAAAATCAGGTTAAATGCTAGAATCATGAATAGCAACAAAAAAACCATTAGATTCAAGCTAAAAATCCTAATCTATCAATGAAGAACAAATATGACATAAGAAATCAAGAAATTGAAACAACAAAGCAATACCTTCTTACATTTCAACATTGATTCACCTTCATTACTCTTATCATTCTCACTTTTTTGAAGCTTTAGAATATAGCTCTTAGATTTTTTATGTTCATAATTCAATAAGCTTATGACGATAATGATGGCAAGAATTTGAAGAATGTGGTTCAAATGTGAAGAAACGAAGGTTGAATTTATAGGAGAGGTTGGCATGATCAATGGACAAGATTCAATAGACAATTGACGGTCAAAGATCGAATGAGACAATTTGCAAAGGAAAGTTCCTCATTCAAAAATGGTAGAATGGAAGAATTAAGTGAAGAAGGAAATGGAATAAGTGGAGAGAAAAATAGAAACTAGTTAGAGTTAAGTGGAGAGAATCGAGGGTGTATACACCTAAAAATGGTCTAGATAATCTAATTAATTAAATATGATTTATTTGATTAATTACCTTAAATTTCCTCTACTATTAAATAAATAGAAATATTTATTTATAGTTCATTCTCCTATTCTTCAATTTTAATTAAATATAAAACTTCAATAGTTTGTGTTATTTAATTATCACATCATTCAATCTTAATTAATTAAACAAGGTTAAATACTTTGTTGTTTAATTATCATATCCCTTCTATATTTATTTAATAAACAAATTCTATAGTTTGTTTTATTAAATTATTTATTCTCTTTTGCTAATTTGAATAAATCAAAATATTCAAATAAAGGCATAAAGGAAAATTTCCTCTATTCACTCACCTACCAAATTAGACATCAAATATCCAATTTAATTCAACTGGCATTCACGAGAAAGGTTTGGAGACAAATTGGAAGCAATCTCTCAATATCCTTCCTCCGATTCTTCCTATCATCTGGCCTAATCTTTTCATGGGGAGAAACCATTCCCTTCATCAACTCAAGCTTCTTCATCTCTCACCATTCAATTCTTTAGATTGAATCTGGGCCTTTGTTGTGCTGCACCTTCACAAAATCGCTATCGTGAATCTATATATACAGCCTTCTGAAACAAGAAATGGATCCCGAATCCCATCTTTGTGTAAACTTACTCTGCAGGAAAATAAATCAAGCATTTTAGCAATAGCAAATCATTTAGCAATAGCAATCATAGTATCAGTAGAATCGTAATCATAGTTGCATCATAGTTTTACTATAGCTTCTTTCATCATAGTTTCATGTCAATTTAGATTACTGTAGCTTCCTTTTATCACCTAGCAATTATCATATAGGATTACATCATTGCATTTTAGCAACACCTCATTCTCTAGATTGAAATTTTAACAGTCACAATGCTTACCAAATTTGAGAGTCTCCTGACTTGATAAATCTTTAGAGATAGGAAACAATATGACACTTTCAATAGATTTGTGCTTTAAACTAGTTTAATTTGTTGAATCTTTGATATAATGTCTTATTAAGAAGTGTTATTTTACTTATACTTATTCCACACTTACATTTTGGCGCCCACCGTGGGGCCCTAAGCCCATATTTTAACATTTTTTTTGAAAAGTGTTCGTACAGGATACAGGTGTGTTTTCTTTTAGCATGACCAAGGGATTCTGCAATGCTTCCACCAAAAATTTTAGCACTTCTGACTATTTCAGTGCTTCAGATAGAAACAATAGTGCTTTTGCACTCTGCTTTAGCACTTCCACCAAAAAGCTTTCAGGACGGTTGACTGTTCTAGGTTCAATACTATTTTAGCACTTCCAAAAAAAAGTTTTAGCGCTTCTGCCAAATTCTGTAGTGCTTCCAAATTTTGCAATGCTTCCAAATTTTGTAGCTCTTCTAATGATTTAAATAGCACTTTTGACCTTTGTTATAGTGCTTTTGTAATTTTTTGTCTAGATCTAACGCAACCGCTGCCAAAGATTTATTTTGATGCATTTGAACTAAAAAGAACCAATCCTAGGGTAGTTATTTGGTTTAAAACATATCAATGCTAGGGTAGTCATCATACATTTGCTCTTTGGTTAAAATTAACATCATGTCTTTTGTGAAGCAATAACTTCACATAGAATAGCAAATTGTTATTTGGGCTTTAAAAATTGAACATTTGATTATTGTGCTTGTGTGGTGATAGGCTTATGCTCTTCCCTTAACTGGGTGATCAAAATGCCAGACTCATCCTTTAATTTCATGCAATTTACGCTTTATTAAATCCTTTAGAAGGCCTGTCGTAGTGGGAAAAAGTACTCACCCTACAGGAATGACCTGAGTGGGAACAACCAAAGCCAGGTTTTCCAACCCACTATAAAATAAAAGTGAATCTGGGGAAACCCACATTTTCTGGAAGTGTGCAAGATAAACACCCCCAAAGTCTTTTTCTAAAGATTAGGAGGTCTCTTGAGGGAGTTTATCATTTTCTGCTCCAAATGGAAACTCTATCTAAGAACCATAGTGTAGAATCCAACTGAGTTAGTAACCAGACATTGTAATACTCGCAGTGCAAGGGGGGGAAGAATCTGCCCCCAAGACACTCACCATATAATTTCCAAGGACCATTTGCTCAAGGGATCAATAAATCCGCTTTGATACGCTGAAAGAACAAAACAGCAGCCCCTCAAGAGTGACAGGCTGTATGGGTTAGATGTAATTTAAGATGCATGGGTTATGGAGTACTCTTGATAGCCTTTTTGACATAAGAGTACAGTCTCTAAAGTATGTTTAAAGCTAGGTGAAATAATAGGTATACGTGGTTCTTAAGACGCCACTTAATGACACAGTTCTGAATTAAAAGCAACTCTTCTCTGATTTCTTTGTTTGTTTCGTCATTCATCGTTAAAGTATTAAAAAACACAAAAATTCAAACAAAATAAAACTATGGAATTTATGATTAGGGATTGGAAATCCACAACATTTATCAAGAAATCCCTCACAACAAGAGTCAAGAAACCAAAGAAGCAACTTAGCTACAATTTTTTTTTGGAAAGAAGACACTTCTTGTATCAAAGTAGAAAAAATTTGTTGGAACATAGAACTTTTATCCATAGGTATCATGACTTTTCTAGGGGATATATTGATGATTTTTCCTTAGAGCCTTTATGTTCACAAGCTTATTTTCAATGAAGAGCTCTTTTACAAAAACATAATCATAGGCGACCCTTTTGTTAGTCTTTCATCCCACAACTAGCAATATAATATTCCAATAGGCCCAATCAATTCCTACAGTAGAGAAAGCTAGGAAACATTAGGCTTGTCATCCAAAATCAGGGAGTTACCAACAAAAATATCCTGTCAAAATTCAAAATCAAGAAAATTACACCAAGAAAATTAGACAACACAGTGGACTCCCAAAATAGCACTTATACAGTCTGTTTTAGTGCTTTTGCGCTGTTTTTTAGCACATCAATAGTTGAAATAGTGTATTTATAGTCTGTTTTAGTGCTTCTAACAAATATTATAACACTTTTGTCACCAATAACCACAATTTGTCAGTACTAGAAAATACCAGTACTATAGCGCTTACACAATCTGTCCTAGCACTTTTGCATTGTCTTTTAGTGCATCCATAGTTAAAATAGCACTCCTGCAATCTATTTTAGCGCTTCTAACAAATTTTGTAGCGCGTCTATCAACTATAACAAAAGCATTCCTAGTGTCGAAAAAATTTACTAGTCTTTTAGCGCATCTACAATTAGTTGTAGCACTTATACTCTATTTCACAACACTTTTACCATACCTTTTAACGCTCTTGAATTCTATTTTAGTGCTTATTCCCTCTATATTAGCGCTTACACAGAATGGAAAAATAGAGAGCTTTTAGAAATATCTTTCATATTTGTTGGCATTGGAAACTTAGATTTTTATCAGATAGAAACATTTTTTATAGTCCAGATAGTGTCTTAAACCTAAAACAAAATAGGTTCTTACAAGTCAAAATTACTTTCAACTTAAACCCAGATCTTACAAACTACAAAGTGTCCAATTATGAAAACACAAATCTTGGTTATTGAGTTAAGTTTCCTCATTAGGATTTTGACATCCTACCATCACAAAAAAAACACACAATAATCAAATTTTTTAACTTAGTTTCATCAATAGAATATATCATTCTATTTGACTTTGTTAAAATCCAATTGACACTAATTCAAACACAGAAGATCAAAGTTTAGTGAAAAAAACAAATACTTGTATGCCAGTCTTGACAAGGTTACAAAGACAAAAACTTAGAGAGAAGGAAATTGAAACAACAAATGGCATGGCTGAAGAAAACCCCTTTTACAAATTCCAACAACATGATACCAATGAAATAACTCAAGAGGATATACAAATCTCCCAACAAGATCCAAATTTTCACAAATTTATGGAAATATTCTTGGAACAAGACATGGAAAAATACCTCTTGATGTTAGCAGAATTAGGTGTAAAACTTCTGAAATATTTTGACATCAATCGATTGAAGGAAACACCTAGAACAAAAGAAACTGAACCACACAACATGCAAGACATAGATCAAAATGTTGCTCTAACATCTCAATTACAAACTTTACAACAAAAAATGTAGGACATGCAAAAGGGAACCACAAAGAGGTATTCATTACAGGACATTTCTCCTTATCCCTTTCATCCAAGTGTGGACATGATACCCTTCCCTAGACATTGTGAATTCCCCAAATATGACGAGTACAATGGAAAAATAGATCTGATTGACCATGTGAGGGAATTCAGAACAATGAGTTTAGAGTTTGCACAAGAGGATAATTAATGAGGTTATTTCCAAGGAGTTTAGGAGCTCACTATATGGAATGGTTCTCCAAATTACAACCAAGGATTAGATCCTTTGAAGAACTAGTCAATAGATTCATCACACAATTCTCCTTCAACATTCAACATGACGTAACCATAAAAGATTTGTACAACATGAAACAAAAGAAGGGTGAGACATTCCTATCATTCCTACAAGATTGGAAAAAGTTGTTCACTAGATATCCTTGATCTATACCTGAAGAGGAAAAGATTGAATTATTTATCGACAACTTAAATGATGACATAAGTTATAGACTAGAACTGCAATGTCCCCTGACATTTGAAAAGGCAATTGAGAATGAGCTTAAAATTGAAGAAGCCTTAGTCAAAAGAGGAGTGATTAAACATTACAATGATACATCAAACAACACAAATTCCTCAAATCATATTGAAATAATGATAAGCCTAAATATTGGCAGAAAAGTAGAAATAATGGAAACAATGATGCTACAATTGACACATAAAATACAAAACTAGTATTCAATTTGATGACAACAACTGTGAAAATAAATTAGAATGAAAACCAAAAAACCAATCAAGCTACCACTCAAAACAATAACCCAAACAATGGAGAATCTGAGCCACCATAATATCAAAGACAATCCAATCGATATAGATTTACACCATTAGGAAAAAAATTGGAATCAACAATGAGAGAGCTTATTGCAAATAGACTTATTACTCTACTGGAAGCAAGAAATTGGGAGCCAAAAGTGAAACCATCTTGGTGAAATGATGTTGACTATTGCAACTTTCATAAAAATAAAGGACATAAAACAAATGATTGTATGCAATTAAAACATCTAATACAAGATTTGATTGAAGCAAAGAAGGTGTTTGTCGAAGGACATCAAACAAACAACGATCACAGTGTGTTTACAAATTCTTTACCCAACTACAAAAAAGGAGAATCTTCTTCAAACAATAAAGGAACAAGTGTAAACTATATCTATGACACCACCATTGTTTTCATTTCTGAGGTTGAGAAAAATAATGTCATTGATAATCAAACAGATAACATAAGCATCAATGACATTGAATCCCTGAACGTGATACCAAACATAAATACATTTGACAACCAAATCAATGTCCTAAAAATCAGGGAAACACAAGACTATCAGCTAGTCAATGTGACGAGAAGGGGGCAGTCCAAAGTGATATTGAAAGGAGTTTCATCTAAAAACACTACTCCCCCTTCAAATCAATACAAAATTGCAGATCAACTACAAAAGATACCGTCATAGATATCCATACTGGAACTTCTTAAAATATCACCATCACATAAGGAGGTTCTGGAATAGGCTCTAGTGGCCACTACGGTACCCAATAATTTGGATGTCTATCAATTTAAAGCTATGGTGGGACACCTGACTACACCTCATTGTTTGTTATTCTTCGAACAAGATGATGTGTCACTAAATCACCCACATAATGCAACCTTTCATATAGAGGTTCTAATCCATAAACACCGTGTCAACTGTGTCTTAATATATGGTAGAGCTAGATTAAATATTTGTACTTTAAAACTAATTCATGCACTAGGCTATTCCAGTAATGCCATTGATGCCAGAAGAAAGATAACAATAAAAGCATATGATGAAGAGGAAAGGTCTTCCAAGGGGCTAATTGTCCTACCAATTCAAGTGGAGCCGATTGTCAAAAATATTGTTTGCCAAGTGTTAGACAAGGAGCTAACATATAACATACTCTTGGGATATCCATGGATCCATGAAATGCAAGCAATACCTTTGAAATATCATCAATGTTTGAAATTTCTTGTCAATGGACAAGAGGTCACAATTTCAGCTGACAACAATAATCCCCAGACTTGTAACATGCTTAAGGAAAATCAAGACACTCTGGTACCCCACAATAGAGAAGCTAGCACATCTACTTCATCCATGGTAAAAAACAACTCAATTTTATATCCAAATGGGTTGAGAAAAAGGACTAGGCAAAGGAAATAACTGTTGCTGACTCACCTTTATCAAACAATGAAAATCCCCTAAATACTCTATCATAGCAATTCACAGACCAGATTGAGTTAAAGGACAAGGGCTTGGGAGAATATTCCATTGAGCAATCTTTGTGTCTTTCACAATTGTTTCCATATCCAAAATCATATGGACAACCCACAACCAACAAACAAAAATCATCACAACCCATCACAGTTTTGGATGAAAGGTTTGTAAAAGAAGGTTTGACAAAGCCATTCTTAATTGGCTCTACAAAGATGAAGAAGCCTTAACATCAGCTAATATCAGCATAAGGACAAATCAATATGGAAAAGGAAAGGCTATCTTAGAGAAAATGGGCTATGAAGGGAAAGGACCAATTGGCAAGAGAAAAGATGGTATTATAGAACCTATCCAACCTCTAACACTTCAACCTAAAGATAAAACAAGATTAGGCTATATAGGGGAATCAAGAGAAGTAACTCAGAAAGTGGTAGAAAGGATTTTGCAAATGAGGGATGGGTCTGAAATAGATTGCAATGAGTATGAATGGGATCATTTATCTACAACATCGTACACTGACAAAAAAATTGATGTCATCAAAGCGTATACACCCACATGAGAGGAGGGAAAAAGTTCAAGAACTAGACCACTTGTATTGGGATCACCAAATATTGATGACTCAAGTGAGGATGAATAGACATTGAGTGAGATAGACGACTCAAAGGAGGGTAATATCATAGACCTCGACCTTCCCACTGACAACTTTGACCACCTAGCTATTAGAACAGTTACAACCATCGACCTTACTCAACCTGATGACTTATTACCTTTGATATGTCTTGAACTAATTGACTGGGAACCAACCGAACCTATTAATATACCAATCTTTTCAAATGATGAGGCCATTGTAAATTTTCTTTGTAGTGACAAACCTGATAGAAGTTCTACCCATAACACTCATAACAACACTTCAAATCAGGAGGGTGAAAAATCGTCCAGTTGCAAAAATGACAAAAGGAAAAAAAGATCTAATGGTGAAAACCTTTCTGAGGCATCATTCAATTTTGAAAAAGAAAAAATAAAGAATGTATCTAGCAGTGAAAACCTTTATAATGCACTAAAATATGGGAGATTTTACACCCTTCCAGATCATTAACATGACAGATCATCAGTACTAGTGGAGCCTACGTAGTCCATAAATCTTGGAACACTAGAAAAGACAAAGATTCTACATCTAGCTGCGTCTATGATAGAACAGGAGAAGCCTGAATTCGCCAAATTCTTTGAAGAGCAACATATCAATTTTCCTTGGTCTTATTCTGATATGCCAAGATTAGATCCAGATCTCCTAATGCATCATCTTTCTCTACCATCCGAAATCAAACCAATAAAGAAAAAATTGAGAAAAATGCATCCCTACATCACCCTAATGGTAAAAGCTAAGCTGAAGTAGTTGGATGCAGGATTTATTAGGTCTATCAATTATGCAAAGTAGATTTCAAATATTGTGCCTATATCTTAACTGGATAATAGCATCAGAATATGCACAGATTTCAGAGATCTAAATAAGGTGTTCCTAAAGGAAGATTTTCCTTTTACCAAGTATTGACATCATTGTCGATTTAATAGCAGGACATGCCATGTTGTCATTAATAGATGGCTTCTCAGGATACAACCAAATCAAGATAGCACCTGAAGATCAAGAAAATACAACATTCACTTGTCCTTGGGGTACATTCTATTGGAATGTCATGCCCTTTGGGTTGAAAAACGTAGGTACAACATATCAGCGAGCGATGACCACTATTTTCCATGACATGATGCATATTTTTATGGAAGATTATGTGGATGACATATTAGCAAAATCATACATAAGAGAAGGAAATCTGGAGATCCTCAGCAAAATATTTAGTAGACTAGAGAAGTTCAATGTCAGATTGAACCCTAAGAAATGTGTGTTTGGGGTAACATCAACAAAGCTCCTTGGATACATAGTGTCAGAAAAAGGAATCAAAGTGGATCTGGCTAAGGTCAAAGCAATAATGGAGATGTCGCCGCCTAAAAATATTAGTCAATTATGGTCTCTACAAGGCAGGCTACAATCCATCAGGAGATTTATCTCCCAATTAGTAGACAAAAGTTATCCATTCAATCATCTACTTCATAAGAATGTCTCATTCAAGTGGGATCATGACTATGAAACAACTTTTAACCAGATAAAGCAATATTTGATGTCGCCTCCCATGCTCATGCCACCTACAGTAGAGAGACCATTGTTACTATATATCGCAACAACTGACATTTCTTTAGGAGCTCTATTAGCATAAGAAGATTCTGAGGGAAAGGAACAAGCTATTTACTATATCAGTAGGACTCTCAATGGTTATGAAATAAATTACACATTCATAGATACAGCTTGTTTGGCAGTGGTATTTGCAACCCAACAGTTGCAACACTACATGTTGACTCATACAGTCAGACTCATAGCAAAAATAGACCTGTGTGGTTGATTTTGTGAGCATTAAATATGTAAAAACAAAAATGAATCAATCACACCAATAAGACATTATATCAAAAAAAGAATATTAAAATAATAAAGATTACAAACTCAATATCCTATTATCGATGTCGTCTTATTGATGTCGTCCTATCGTCCTCTATCTTCAATATTTTCATTGATTCCAACTGGCTCTCAGATTGTATGCTAGGCTTAATGAACAGTCCTCCTAAAGAACGAGATTGAATATGAAATGCATGTAATGCTTAAGCTAAGACATGATTATT
Organism: Sequoia sempervirens; assembly: GCA_007258455.2. Classification (NCBI taxonomy): domain Eukaryota; kingdom Viridiplantae; phylum Streptophyta; class Pinopsida; order Cupressales; family Cupressaceae; genus Sequoia; species Sequoia sempervirens. The sequence goes on from VDFB02105785.1 coordinate 509,771,958, forward strand.
GAAAATAAAAGACTATTGATGATACTATGAATAATAAAACTAGAATGCTATAATGCTAGAATGCAATTAAGCTCTAATTACTCTGATATGTGTTGTGTAACCCTTGCTTGGATTGGTTGTGCTATTTATAGAGTTTTTGAAAGTTTTTGATTGGCTGATATGATCAATGATTGTGAAAATTCTTGGCAGATCGAACGGTTGAGGATGGATAAGACTTGAAGAAAAATAGAAGAAAGCAGAAAGCAAGATTTGTTTTCTTTTTCTGTAAAAGAGGTAAGATAAGATGATAAAGATGAATTGTAAAAAAAAACATCTTTTTTGTGAGATTATGGGAAGATTTTGAAGAAGATAAATAATGAATTATTGAATTCAATTATTTATTTATGGGTGATGCAAAGATTCTTCTTAAAATAGAATATTTACCCTAGATTTGAAGAATAATGAAAGATTTCATAATTAAATAAGATATTTAATTAAATAAAGATATTTAATTAAAATTTTTGAGAAGTGGTATGCAAATGAAATTAATTAAATGAGATATTTAATTAACTAGAAGAAAGATTTGAAAAGAAATAATTAAATTTAATTAAATAAAAAAGACTTAATTAAATTCAAAAGTGATAATTAATTAAAATAAATAAAGTGCATTTATTTAATTAATCAAGTGGACATATGAATATGAAATAATTAAATAAAATTTGATTTATTTAATTATGACAGAAGAATAAAATGAATGAACAATATAATTAAATTAATTAAATTTAATTATATGTAGAAGACTTTAGAGAAATTAATTAAATAATAAATATTTAATTAAATGCCAGGATTAATTAGATATGACCAATTTTATGCATCTACATTTTGTCCCTCTTTGAAGTAATGTGTGAAATGCATTGCTTCAAAGAAAATATTCCTGCTTTCGAAATTTGTTGTGTTTGACTATGCCCCTTTTTCAAAAAATATGCCCCTGATCTGATTCTGATGTGTTTCTAATCGAAAGATGCTGCTAGTGTTAATGATGTACCCTCGGGAGGTAAATCACTAATGATGATATGAGTTGTTGATACTGTTTGATTTGATGAGAGTTTGACGTTGATGTGAATTCAGTGATTTAGCTCACAAAAAATGATGTATAGAGATGCCCCAGTGTGAAAATAAAGTCAAATTTGGATAAAAAGATAAAATGTCACAAAACTTACCTTTGGTTGACCTTTAAAAGGTAAAAAGGTAGAGAAGGACAAGTCATGCACTTTTTGACTTTTTGAATCCTATAACTTTGATAATGACCTAGCGAAATGGAGATTTTGTATCACCATCACAGATTCGAGCGGTCTCGCCGATACTAGAGGCAGCTATGTATGGACCACTGATGAGTCGATCTAACCACTTGTGCTTTCAAATTTTT
>VDFB02105785.1:509773462-509851064 GCA_007258455.2 Sequoia sempervirens
TTGGATATTAATCAATCTAATATGCAAAGCCCTTAGTCTAATATTTAAATATGAAATCATGTAGAAGGTTTTTGCATTAACATTTCAAATATCTATTCATCATAACGATGGATCATAGAATGTGATCCAAAATGATATAAAAACCTTCTACACAATTGTTAAAAGGTTATTCTTTAATTGTAATTATTTATTAACTTGTAGGAACATTCCAAAAGAATCCCTACGAGTATTTTGTCTTTTTTTTTAATTTTCAATTCCTTTATTAAAGAATATTTGTAGTTACCTCCTTAAGAGGTTCTTGACACATTGCACATGCATAGATGAATGGTGGAATTCATTGAGTTGGGAGTTACTTTCTAATTCTAACTCCTCTTCCCACTTCTTTATATTGAGGTCTCTCCTCTCATTATTCATTCAAGCAAGCAAGCTTAAGGCTTAGGTGCTCTCTCTCTCTCTCTCTATTTGTATCATTCTTAGGCATTTTGCCTCCATTCATAATATTGGGTTTTTTTCTTGTTTTTTCGCCTTATCAAATTCTTGTCTCCTTTGCATTTGGTGGTGTTTGGTTTGGCTTCTCTATTTTTTGGTAATCTCTTTCCTTCAAACAATGCTCATTAATTAGTACTTTCCATTCATCATTACTATGTCATGCGTTGATTTCCTTCACCGCGCCTCCCCTGCTACTTGTGCTCTAGATTATTCCCTTTTCATTTGCTTAAAAAAAAAAAATTCAAAATCCTAAATAGATTCTTCCATCCGCCCATTCTCTTTTGAAAGTTTATGTTTCTTAGTACTTGTCATTGGCATAGTACTATTATAATGAGTTTGGATTTTTTAGTTAACTAGTTAATAATAATTTAGTTTTCAACCAATCAAAAATAATATTTTGAAAAAATTAAAATAAAATTCAATTTTGTAAAGTTAACTTGTAAAATATTTAACTTTACAAATTATAAAAAAAAAAAAGAACTTACTTATTTTGAATTTTTTAAGAATGATTTTTTTATGTATGTAGTTTTTTTATTAAAGAAAATCTCACAAAAAATCAATTAACTATTTTATAGAGATTTGGATTCACACTATTAAAAAAATTATAAAAAATAAAAATTGTATTATTCGTTCCATTAGACTAATATCTTTTTTATCTATGTTTTTAATATTTTATGGTATAATTTAATTATTATATGCTCTCCTTTCTTTCCATTAATATTTTTTTTCATATGTATATTTTTTATATTAATTTATATATATAGGTTCTCTTAAAAAAAATTATAACCTATAATATATAGGTATGTAAGATAATCTATATTATTTTAGGTCTTTATTATATATAATATACAACCTATTTTAATGTAGATAATATTAATTTATATATATATATATATATCTATATTAATGTAGAATTTATATATTATTTCTATTTATATCTTGTGTTTTTGATATAAAAAGTAGAAAAACTAGGGTGTTGTCCCTTTAGTACAAGGCACCATAGGCCATCATTGGCAGAATAACATTATCAACACATTAACAGCAAGGTCTAAAAAACCTAACCAAACACCCTAAACATTCCATATCAAAAACCACATCAAAATCATGAGCAGAGTAACCAGAATATCAGACAACCAGAGCAATCTAACCATCCTACGCATAGCATCAGTATAGCTAAAAGTGTATCTTGCAAGACCATAGAGTCTACCAATACTAATGTCCATCATGAAACCATAATTTAAAACAATCCTAACCGAGGACCACCAGGGGTCATACTAGTCATAATAAAACATAAAAACAACACCAGTATCTTTAATGAAATCAAAAAGAAACGATGGCCAGTAAGGCCATGGCCCACCAAAACGCAGAACCTTCCACAACCCTAATCTTTCTTTCCACTACATGGCTTGATCAAAGTTATGGTAGCCCAATCCTTAGTGAGGAACTTAAGAAGTTCCTTGCTGACAGCTTCCTCTTCAGCATTGTCCGTGGACTTATCCTTCTGCAACAAACAGAGAGTGGTAGCAAACCTGTGCATGATCTTCAACATGAAGCAGGTGATATCCTGCAGCCTTTTCTCCAAATTCTCCACTTTGCTTTTAAGATTATCAACCTCCTCCCAAACAATGTCTTGCTTGTTGCAAGCTTCCTCCATGGGGGCCTTTCCCTTAGCAATGTTTGAGGCCCTAGTCTTGACCTCCTTGGCCTTAACACTGGAAGGACCCAAAGAACCCTTTTTTAAACTTTCAGAAACATGGGAGGAGCTACTAGAAAAACTCGAATGGGCTTCCTCCTCCATATCCTTTTCCTCCTTACTCTTGCTATCACTCTCATCACCGTCAACAAACTCTAAGGCCTCTTTAGAATTCTTCTTTTTTTCTTGTTTAGTCACCAACCTACTTGACCTTCAAGGGGTACTAGTCTCTTCGGTGATTTCAATGTCAGAATCAATTTTTTGAAGCCTAAATTTGGTTTTCTTTGAAGCTTTGGCTTTAGTTTTGGGGGTAGGATCAATACGTTTCTTATCCTTCTTCTTGACAACAGACCTCGTATTAGGGTATGTGTCCTAGGGAGGGGCTTTCGTAGTAGGGTTTTTGATACACTTTTTCTTGCTGGGGCCAGGAGTATTCATAATGCTAGTAGACGGAGGTGTAGAGGAGGCCGGGGCCTCTTCAATAGTAATTGGTCGAGGAGGAAAAAGGGTGAGGTGAAAATGTTAGAGTCTAAACATGAGCCCTTGGTGCAGAATGGTGAAATTTCTACCCAAATTCATGGCTTCAACGACATCAAGCACAGTATTTTTAAGAGAGTGTAAGAGAAAAAATAGAATTGAAATATTACTGTGGTTTTTGAGGTGATTGAGGAAATTAAAATGGTAATAATAATTCACACTGTATCTCCCCTCAAGAGTGAAGTATTTCATCACCACCATGCACATTTTGTCACATGGATCAGGAAGCGCCTCACAGTCATAGCCACCACGAAGCTTGACAGGTTTCTCATCACCACGGAAGAACTAGTTAAGGTTGGTTTGGTTGGAAACTTTACTAGTTTTCTTCCACTTACGCCCATCCGTAGCTAGCCCAGTGGCCTTTGCAATTACGTCCTCATTCACCTCAAAAGAGATACTCCCCATAGTTACCCTTCTGACATCCCAAGAGGTGACAAACTGCTTGGAGAGGCTTTTATCATGCCCCAACATGCACTCCATGAATTGCGAGATTCCACCCTCTTTGCAAATATGCTAGACGGTGCCATCCATCTTCCATTTGTCGACTTTTTCTGGCTCACACGCAAATAGTCACCACCCATGACACCAAAAAGCAAAGAGTGATGAGATAGAGTAGTGATAGGCGGAATGAAAATGAGAATGTTAATTGCATAGCAGTTACAAAGAAACCCAAAATTGGAAACGACCACAAGAAAATGAAAGCCAAAAATCAACTTGTAAATCATGAAATTAAGGAAATTAGTGTCACTTCCTGTAACCAGCTCAAACCTGGCAATCCCCTCGTGTGAGAAGTCCATGGCACGATAAAACATGAGAATGATAATAAATCTAGATGACACAAAGGATTGAAAAAAATAGCAAGGCCAATGGAAATATCACAAAAATCAAGGAGGTTCAAAAAATAATGACCCTTTCGGCCATTAGATTCATCATGAAAAGTCTCGACAGCGACCTAGCAAAGAAAGTACATGCCACGTGGCAAATCTTTCCCATATGCCATCCCACACAATGGCTAGTTTTTAAAATATAGTCTCCCACCAATATTACTAACTAAAGTTAGTAAACTCCACACCAGGGCCAAAAAATAGAATTTGTTAGCAACCATGATGGACGACATTTGAATCGCTCCTCAGAAGGGACAATGTAGAAGGAGGCAAAGAGCATTCCTTCCTCCAACACCGTAAACCCTCCATATCAAGACCCATAGAAGCCAAACTGTTAGCAACCGCATTTCCCTCCCTGAAAACATGTTGAAGAGTGAACTCCTCCAAGAAGATATCTAATGTCCTCAATTATCACTTGATTTAACCAACTGGAAACCATTGTACCTTTCATTTCTTCCACAACCAACCGAGAGTCGCCCTCGATTTCTAGTGTTCTGGCGTCGATCAACAACGCAACTTGAGGCCCCAAAGGAGCACCATACTTTCTACCTGATTACTTGTCTATTTATTCAAATTCCCTGTGTAGGAAGCAACTAGAAAACCATTATGGTCCCTAATGATACCACCCCCAGCAGCTTTCCCATCTCTGGCTGCCCCATCAAAATTTAACTTGCACTAGGGTGGTTTAGGAGTTTTTCATTTCATGTTGTTCCTGGAAACCTTCTTGGAGTTGTCAATTTTTTTAAAGTCCCTAGGAAGTTTCCAAATTCTAGCAATGGTTTTGTCCCAACTAGTTGGGGGGCTACTAGGGATCTTCCATCTGCAGACAAAGATATTGTCCAAAAGGAGTTTATTAAGGATTGTTAGCACACTTTCCACACTATTCTTCTTATCTTTGAATATCCTATTATTCCTTTCTTTCCATAGACACTAACAAATATGAGGCAGAATTTGTTGCCAAAGTTGTCTAATAAGGGGATGGTTAGAGGGGCACCTCCAATTAATAACATATTGTTGAATATCCCTTTGAAACACCCATTGAATGTTTAACTTCTAAAGGACATTTTTCCACACTTGGGAAGCAAATTGGTAGTGGATGAAAAGATGGGAAATAGTCTCCTCATCCTGTTTACAAAGGATACATCTGTTGGGAAATTGAAATCCTCTTTTAACAAGGTTATCAAGTGTTAAAAATTTTCCATGAATAGAAGCCCACCAAAATAAATTAATTTTAGGGATGAGTTGTGGGTTCCAAACCTTCTTCCAACAATTCTCTTCACCTTCAAATTTTAACATGTGATAAGTAGACTTAACCCAAAATGGCCCTTGTGTGGTTTTTCATCCAAAAAACCTTGTCGTTCTTATGAAAAAGAGGAAGTCTCACCTTATTTAATAAATCTTGTAGCTCAACAACCTTAGGGGGAAGGTCAGGCCTATCTAAAAAACATTGCTCTAGTTTTTTCCATTTTCCTCTAGGGGTAATATAATCAGCAATAAAAGTACCAAAGAAGGGCTTAGCCCGCTCTCTCAGAATATTGAAATTGTTATTAGCGAGGAGTTTATCCCCAATCCAACGGTCCTCCTAGAATCTTATTGATCTCCCATTTCCAATTTTCCATTTAAGCCCTTCCTTTACAAGCGATCTGCATTTGAGGATATAGTTCCATATTTTAGACCCAGGGGGGAGGCCATTCAAGTCTAGAGCCCTAGAAAAAAAACCCTTGCTCAAATACTTAGCCCTCATAATATTGCACCATTCGGCTTTACCCATCACAAGATTCCATCCAATTTTGGTAATGAGGGCCTTTCAAACTAGTTATCTTTCTAATCCCTAAACCCCCTTGGCTATTAGGATGAAAACCTATTTCCCAATTGACAAGAGCCAATCTTTTTTTATCTTCAAGACCAGCCCAAAGGAAAGTCCTTTGGATTCTTTCCAGTTTTTCCACCATGGAGCCCAAAATTTTGAAGAGGGAGAGGAAATAAACCAAGATCCCTTGGAGAGAGGTCGAGAGTAATTGCAGTTTACCAACACTACTAAGGAGCTTACCCTTCCAACCTGTCAACTTCTTTTGCATCCTCTCCAAAATATTATTCCAAAAACTAGGAGTAACCTCCTTCATAGTAAGGGGTAAGCCAAGGTAAGTTCCTGGAAGAGTAGCACTTTGATAACCCAATATAGATAATATCTTTGCTTGAAGCTCAACCTTTGTATTGAAGAAATAAATAATGTTTTTTTTATAATTGATACATTGCCCAAAGGCATTAGCGTAATCATGAAGGAGGCCTTTCCCTGCTCTAGCTTCAACCACAGAAAATTTTCCAAAAAGGAAGGTGCCATTCACAAATTGCTGCAGAACTGAGGGGGGAGGGTAGAGGCAACTTTGATTCCCTGAATTTTCGCAGAGTGTAACAAAAATAGAAAATTCCTACTAAGAACTTTAGCAACCATGATGAAAAAATAGGGTGATAGAGAATCACCTTGCCTAATGCCCTTGCCAGCTTTAAAGAAAACCCAAGAAATCCCATTAACCAGAATAGAATAATGGACCAATTCAACACATTCTCGGACAATCCCAATTAACTTATCATTGAATCCAAATTTAGATAGGACCAAGTACATGAATTTTCGTCTGACTCTATCATATGCCTTAGAAATATCTAACTTGAAATCCATACCTTGCTTCTTACTTTTCTCCATAGAGTGGATAATTTCATGAGTCATAATAGCAGCATCAAGGATTTGTCTACCCAGAACGAATCCATTTTGTCATTTGTTGATGATCTTATCCAAAGGTGGCTTCAGCTGGTTGACCAAGACTTTAGAAAAAATATTGTAGATGGTGTTACAAAGACTTATAGGCCTAAATTTTGTCATACACTTTGGGTCTTGTATTTTAGGGACTAAAACTATGTAGGTATTATTCAACTTTTTCAGCAGTTTACCTATTTTGAAAAATTCTTTGACTGCCATGGTCATATCATAGCTAACAATGTCCCAATATTCCTAAAAGAAAGTCGGGGGAAAACCAGACCTAGGGGCTTTATAGGCACCCATAGAAAACACAGCCATCTTAACTTCTTCCTCCTACACAAGAGCTAAGAGTTGCTCATTGTCCTCCACACTAATAGCAAAAGGGAGGTGGCTTAAAATTTTGTCTTGCACAACAGTTGAGGGGTAGCTACCAGTGTCCAAATACATATGTCTAAAATAGCGTTCAATTGTTTCACCAATTTTCTCGGCCTCCGTGACCTCTTGGTTAACTTCATTTTGTAAGAATTTGATAGTGTTCCTTTTCTTGTGTCTACAAGCAGTCCTATGGAAAAAATTCGAGTTCTTGTCACCCTCCTTCAGCCATTGGACTCTAGACCTCTATTTCCAATAAATTTCTTCCTTGCTTAAGTTATCTTTCCATTTCTTCCTCCAAAATTCCTCTTCCACATGCAAAGGTTGGAGAAGAATACCCTTGGCCATTAGATTCTAGATTCTATCAGGCTTATCTCCAATCTCCTTTTTTTCTGTAAAGATGTCTCCAAAAGTAGATTTGGACCACCCTTTCACTTCCCTTCTAATGAGGTTGAGTTTTTGGGAGATTTTGTACATGGAAAACCCCTATATCGGATAGCTCCAGCAATTTTCTATACAATTTGTGAAATCTTGATGTGTCATCCACATAATTTCAAATCTAAAGGGGTGAGGCCCAAAGAAAGGCTTATTCATACATTGGAGAAGAATTGGGCTATGGCCGGAAACAGTCCTAGGGAGGGCATTAAGGGTAGAATTGCATCCCAAATCCCAACCCATAGAGACCAACACCCTATCAAGGCGGACCTGAATAAGGTGGTTACCTTTACGATTGTTAGACCAAGTGAAAGGGTTACCCTGCAACTCCAAATCAAACAAACCAGACCGGTTGATAAATTCTAACAAATCACTCATGTTGTCATTGTAGTCCATAAGGCCACCAAACTTTTTTGAAGGGAACAAAGGGGAGTTAAAGTTACCAGTCACCATGTACAAGGCATTTTTATCAACCAAGATTAAAGATAAGACTTCATCCCACATACTTTTCCTTCCTCCATGAGTATTCGGGGCATAGATGTTAAACAAATGCCAAATGTAATTGTCAACTCTAAGAGTCACAGCCAAGTAATTATGAGAGAACGCATAGGCTTCTCCATCAATATTCGCAGATTTCCACAAAGTAGCAACACCACCAAAGGCACCATTCACCTCACTGTAGGAGGAACCCAACCAGATTTTATTAGTTGTTGAGGAGAAAGTCTGGTAAGTCATCTTAACTTCTTGCAGAAAAAGGACATCAATTTTAAGATCTATAATGTATTGCCTGAGAGCTAATTGTTTTTGGGGACTATTCAGCCCCTACATGTTCCATGAGAGGAACTTCATTTTCTATTACGATGGGTTGAATCAAGGGTTGATTGTCGTCCACTGGCAATATCCCTAGCTATAGCTTTGTGCCTTGACAATCTCTCTGAAGGTCTTCCAACTATGTTATCTATTCCCACATTGACTTTCTTGTTTCTTGTTTTCCTCTTTTGAGACTGCCAATCCCAAACTGGGATTTAGAGGCAGAGGGTTTAGAGTCTAGGGTGAGAATGACAAATTTAGTGACTTCCCCAACGAGATCCTCCCCACCAACTGGCTTGGAAGAAAAGATGTACGAGGTATCGGCCTCCTTCCTAGGCTTTGTAGGGGTAACAACCCCAGTCTCCAATTGTTGTAGAGCAATAACAGCAGATTCCTCCACCTCCACACTATGAGGTTGGTTAGCGACAGCAACCACCATAATCTTGTTTCCAAATTCCATGCAAGCAGAGGACAATGGAGACATGATAGTTTTACCTTCCACCCAAGCAGCAGAAGGACAAGGATACAGACCCAAATCCCTGGGAGGGGAGATTTCCCCTTCCTTCAGGGAGCCAGGGGACTTCCTCTGCTTCTCGCCATTATGCTTCATCTTGACCCGAGGGTCAAGGGATTTCATCATCTCATGCAGACCTTCAGTAAACAGATAGTCATCCATTTCATTGGAATTAGTATTTTCCAACGCAATACTAGTGTTGGGTTGTTTTTCCATCTCACCAGAAGAACAGGAAGGGCTTTTCCCTTTAGATAAGGGTTCCTTCGGTGTCAGAGCCTTACAGTCCGCAATGACATGACCCTGCTTACCACATTTTTGACAGAACAAGGTGGCATTTTCATAAACCAGAGCCTGGGTCCATTTTCCCCATTTAGATTTTAGAGTTATAAAGTTGGGGAGAGCTTTGTTAAATCTTATGTTATTGTAGGTAAGGTAAATAAGTTAACCTACATTGTGTAGGTAATATATTAATTTATATTATATATTTATATTAATATATGTGATAGGTTATTTTATTTTGTAGGTTCTTCTTTAATCTATATTTATATATATATTATATAAATTACTATGATTTTCTTCATTTATATTAATATATATTAAAGGTTATACATATTATAATATATTGTACTTTAACCATCTATTTTTTATTTTAATTGAATCATTTATTTAATTTTTCAATTTATATTTTATATATAATCTTATCTTTTTTTCTTTTGTTAAATTGTTATTGGTTTATGTTTTAGTATATTTTTCTTTATATCTTTTTTTTAATAACTTTGGTAATTTTTCCTCAATCACTTTGTTATATAATTCATCTTTAGAATTCTTTTAGAGTTATTTATTCACTCTTTGAACATTTAACCTTTAACTCTTTTTAATCCATTTATTTGTGTTATATCATATTATTCATTCTTCTATTATGTCTTCATCATTTTTTTGTCTTCATCATTTTTTTTTTCTATTTTCACTTTTACTTCACTTTTCAATCTCCTCCTTCCTTACTCTCTCCCACCACTTAACTCTTCTTAAGGCCATTTCTACAATCATATTCATATTCTTCATTATCCTCTTCCTATGATGAATCATTGAGTTAGGGTTATGGTAAGGTTATTAGAGTTATGTATTCATTGTTTGAGATATTTAACTTTAAGTTTTTTTAATCCATTTATTTTTGTTATATCATATTACTATATTATTCATTCTTCTATTATGTCCTCATCATTTTTTCACCTATTTTCACTTTTACTTCATTTTCCAATCTCCTCCCTCCCTACCCTCTCCTACCACATAACTCTTCTTAAGGTCATTTCTACAATCATATTCTTCATTATCCTCTTCCTATAATGAATCATTGAGTGTGGTTCGAAACATTGATTCAAAATAGCATACACAGTTTTTTAATCTAGAAGTGTTTACTCTATCATTCGTGGGATTTGGAAAAATCATACCATCTATAATCATTGATTTGTTAATATTTAACAATTAACTTGCGTCTACTACATCAAATTTGATAATTTAATATAATATATTTTATTTTTTAATATATATATTAAAAATAAACCTGTAATAAATAATCATTTTAATAGATAACAATTATATATTAATAATAAGAGAAGAAACATTGCCAACATGTAATATCTAACTTTTACTGATTTTTAGTATATATTATATTTATAAAATTTATTTAATATATAATAATTCATAATATAACATTTATTAAATATGTTATTTATTTAAAAGTTGGTGATTAAAATTAGGTTTATAGTTATGAATAGTGTTATAATCATAGTTAGGGTTAGAGATAGGTCTAGGATTAAGATAATGGTTTAGAATTTATTATTAGGGTTAGAGTTAAGGATAGGGTTAGGGTTAGGGTTAGGGTTAGGGATAAAAGTAGAGTTAGGGTATGTGTTAGGGTTAAGGTTAGGTCATTAAAATAATTAATTAGCAATACTAAAACACTATAATTAACAAAACTTACATTTTTTTTATTCACATTAATAAAACTTATATTTAATTTTTATTAAATATTAAAAACAGTAATTACAATACTATTAAGGCAAGTACTAGCCACTAGTGCCACTTATTAATCTTTAAAAGAAAGGGTTAATTTTTGAAAGCCCTATAAACCATTTTATAAAATAAGAACATTATAAGAAACTTTAAAAAAAATATCTATTAATCTTTAAAAGCGTTAATTTTAAAGCAGATAAACCATTTTGTAAAATAAGAACATTATAAGGAACTTTAAAAAAATCTGATTTGGGTTTAGTTAAAAGTTTCTTACTATTTCATATGCATAGGTTTTTACATAAAGAAATATATTAAAGGTTTAGAAAAAAGTTTTAATTCTTTCGATACCTTTTTATATTTATAAAGTTTTTATATATATTAAGTTTTAATAAAGGTTTTAAAGACTTTGGGTTTTAAATTATTATTTTTAAGTTTATATATTAATTATATTAAAGATTTATTAATTTAATATTATTTATTAGTTGTTCAAAATTAATATTATAAATATCATTTAAATTTTTAAATTATTCAATTACTTAATCAAATATTTTTAAAAGGTTTTTTTTTCAAATAATTTAATTCAATTTTAAAAAGGTTAATTTTTTTCTAAGTTTTATTTTAATTCAAATGAGTCTATCTTTTTTCAAGATCTTAATTTAATTCTTGATAGCTAATTTTTTCTTAAGTTGCAATATTTCTTTTAAAGCTATTTTGTGCACTTAATTTAATTTACAATGTCAATTTTAATTTCTAAAATCAAGTTGAATTCTTCTAATTATCACTCTTAGAAAACTCATATCTCTTTTATTTTTCATTTTAAACATCTTTTGGATGTTGCTACGAATCCCAAATTGAAACCAGATCCATCAACATCCAAAGATAATCAAGAAAAATGGAGGCTCAAAAATAAGGAAGCCCTTGGCCTTGTAGGTATTTCCATGTCACCTAAACTATATGTTCACATTGGAACATGTACAAAATCCTATGAAGCATGGGACAAACTCAAGGTTATTTATGATAGTTCAAATGAATCTAAAAAAGTTCAACTTCAAGATTAACTTGAAGATTTAAGGTGTTCTGATTTTAAATCCATTGATGATTTTTTTATTGAAATTTGATACTTTGAATAGTCAATTGCAAGGTTTAGGAATAAAATTGGAAGATCTTAAATTAATTCATCTTATTCTTAAAAAATATCTTTCTAAACAATTTCAACAATTTATTACTAATATCCATGCTCAATTAGTTATTCCTTCTTTAGCTACTTAATTAACTTATGATATTTTTTGTAATTTATTAAGATAGGAAGAAGCGAAGTTAATTCAATTTGGTAATCTTCAATCTAATGAACATGTTTTCTTGTCTAATCATATGCAAAACTTTAAACAACATTATAATACTAAACCTCATTATAATAATGACAATGATCCTAGAAATTTTAACTCTTCTAAGAGACCTCATTGCACTTATCGTAATAAGGATGGTCATTGGAAAAATACTTGTTTTAAGAAGCAAAATGATAAAAAGCCTATGAAGCAAAATAATCAACAAAATAAACCTAATAATTATAAGTTTCATAACAATGCAAATCAATCTAGAAATGCCTTTACTTGTAGTTTTAATGTTTCTCAACCTCTTGAATGGGTTATTATTCAGGTGCATCTCAACATGTTACTTCACATAAAGAATTTTTTGAGTCTATGCAACCTAATATGTCTAATATTCCTCTTCAACTTGCTAATAATCATACTTGTAAAGTAGAAGCAATTGGGGATGTGAATATTCCTAATCATAAATTGCATGATGTTTTATCTGTTCCTAAATTAAAGACTAACTTGCTTTCAGTTACTAAGCTTTGTCAAGATTATAAAATAAAATTTTACAAAGATATGTGCTACGTTATTAATCCAAAACAAAACACGGTCATTGCTAATGCTAAATTAGACAATGATAATTTGTTTAAATTTTATGACTTTGCTCAATTTAGATGCTCTTTAATATCTACCATTGATTTTAATGTTTGGTATGAAAGACTTGGTCATATTAATGCTAAAAATATTTTCTTGATGTAAAAACTTAATATGGTAGATGGATTGCTTGGTATTGTTCCATCTAAAATTGTATGCACAAGATGCATGAGTGGTAAAATACATAGGGAGCCATTTCCACAAGGTCAATTGTGGAGGGCAACTCATAAGTTGCACCTAGTTCATAGTGACCTTTTGGGACCCATGGAGAATAAATCCATCCAGGGATCAAGGTATGCACTTACTTTTTTTGATGATTATTCTAGAAAAACTTGGATCTATTTTCTTCATAGTAAGGATCAAGTTCTTGATATATTTTTTGAATTTTATAAATTTGTGGAAAGGCAATCTGATTTTAAACTTAAATTCTTAGAATTGATAATGGTAAAGAATATGTGGAAAATACTTTTAATAGCTATTTAAAATCATTTGGTATTAAGCATGAGTTGAACACCTCAACAAAATGGTGTAGTGGAAAGGAAGCATAGAACTATTGATGAAATGGCTAGATGTATGTTACATGCTAAAAATATCTTATAAATTTTGGGCAAAAGCTATGTTATGTGCTACTTACATTATTAATAGGACTCCTACTAAAGCTTTAAAGGATATAACTCTTGAAGAAGCTTGGTCTAGTAGAAAGCCCAATCTTAAGCATGTAAGAATTTTTGGTTCAATTGCTTATATTCACAAACCTAAACAAAAGAGGCAAAATTTAGATCTTAAATCTTCTTATCACATTTTTGTTGGTTATGATGAACATTCTAAAGCTTATAGAGTTTATAATCCTCTTACTAACAAAGTTAAAGTTGCAAGAGATGAATGCATTGCTGAAAATGGTGTTCATGATTGTTCTAAAGTGCATGATATTGAATCTTCTCAAAATAAAGTTATTGTTGTGAGGGATAATCCTCAAGTTGAATCTTCTCTTAACCCTCCTAATGCATCTCTTACTCATAGTGATAGTGATGATGAAAATGTTGAAATTTCTCATGATTCTTCTTCTAGTGATGATACTCCTAAATCTAAAAGAAAGCCTAAATGGTTTTAAAAACTTGTGCAAGAAAGTGAGGATATTTTAGCTAAAATGAATCAATATAAAACTAGAAAGGAAAATTATTGTAATTATGCTTTGATGTCTAAAATTATACATTAAAATGATCCTCAAACTTATGAACAAGCTAAAGATCAACCTCATTGGAAAAAGGTTGTGCAAGAAGAATATGATACTTTAATTGCTAATAAAACTTGGGATTTAGTTCCCTTACCTCAAGGTAAAAATCTTGCTTCATGCAAATGGTTGTATAAAACTAAGGTTAATGCAAATAATGAAGTTAGTAAGTATAAAGCTAGATTAGTTGTTGGGGGCTTCTCTCAAGTTGAAGGTTTAGATTATAATGCAACATTTGCTCCAATAGCTAAAATGCCAACTAGTAAATCAGTTCTTGCTTTAGCTTCTCATATGCATTGGCCTATTCATCAAATGGATGTTAAAAGTGTATTTTTAAATGGTGATTTACATGAAGAAATAAATATGTTTCAACCTTTGGGTTTCATTAAGGAAGGTAATGAACATCTTGTTTGCAAATTGAAGAAATCAATTTATGGTTTAAAACAATTTCCTAGAGAATGGTATTCTAAGATTAATACTTTCTTTATATTTGAAGGTTTCATTACAAGTAAAAAAGATCAAAATTTATATATTAAGCATAGTGAAAATGATATTGTGATTGTTATTTTACATGTTGATGATTTAATTATCACTTCTAGTTCTAACAATTTGATTAGTGATGTTAAGTCTCAACTCAATCAACAATTTCAAATGACTGATTTAGGCCTATTACATTATTTTTTGGGGATGCAAATTTGGAAAACACCTAAAGGTATTTTTCTTTCTCAACATAAATATGTTATGCAAAAGTGTGTTTCTACTCCTTGTGAATTAGGAACTAAATTAATGGTTGATATGGAAACTCCTTTTGTTGATCCTATTGTATATAGACATTTAGTAATAAATTTAAATTATCTAACTCCTACTAGACCTGATATTTCTTATAGTGTTGGATTGGTTTTTAGATTTATGTCTAAACCACAACAAACTCATTTTAAAGTTGCAAAAATAATTTTAAGATATGTTAAAGGAACTCTTAATCTTGGTCTCTCTTATGATGCAAATTGTGATTTTTTTTGAAAGGTTATATTGATTCAGATTTAGGTGATCCCAATGATGGGAGATCCACTTGTGGTTATTATTTCTTTGTTGGATTAGGTGCAATCTTATGGAATAGTAAGTAACAACAATCTACTTCTCTTTGTTCTACAAAAGAAGAATATAAAGGTTGTACAAATGCATCCAAAGAAGCATTATGGTTAAAAAGATTACTTGAAGAATTGGGTCTACCTCAAATGGATCCTACTCCTTTATATTGTGATAATCAAAGTGTCATTGCTTTAGCCAAGAATCCAACTTTTCATGCAAGGACCAAGCATATTTCTCTTCAACATCACTTCATTAGACGGCAAATTGAAGACAAGCAAATTTCTCTTTTGTATTGTAAAGGTGAAGATCAAGTGGCAAATATTCTCACCAATGCTCTTGGTAAAGATAAATTTACCTTTCATTGTAAAAATTTAGGATTACAACCCATTGAAGGGTTTGATAAAAACTCCCCAAGTAAAGCTTAAGGTGGGATGTTAGAAGAGTAATCTTTACTTGGTAAAGGTTATTCTTTAATTGTAATTATTTACTATTATATATATATATATATATATATATATATATGTATAATTTTAGTAATATATATAATATATATATATATATATATATATATATATATATATATATATTATTTAGTAATATATATATATATATATATATATATATATATATATATATATATTTTAGTAATATATATATATATATATATATATATTATTTAGTAATATATATATATATATATATTATTTTAGTAATATATATATATATATATATATATATATTTAGTAATATATATATATATATATATTTTTAGTAATATATATATATATATATTATTTTAGTAATATATATAATATATTATTTTATTTTAGTAATATATATAATATATGTAAGTGGGAGAATGAAGCCATTTTGAGCCTACAGCTGCAATCTTCTATTCGTGATAGAGCAACAAAGGAGGTTGTGGCTCACCAAAAATCGCAAGGCAAGGAACAGGGAAAGCTCAGAGGCTAGGTTGCAAAGCATGGAGTCAGGTCCAGGAGGATGCAAGGAATGCCAAGTTGAGGAAGTGAACACGCACGGGTGCCCTGCATCCAAGGACAGAGCGTTAATGTAGAGGTAAGACAAAGAAATCATCACTTCTACAGAAGAGATTGAGGAGGAAGTTATTCATAATGTTCAAGTGTTTTCTAATTTAGGCTTGATAGGAAGATTCAGGGGTTTTTGGCCTCGTTTATGTGATTTACATAAATGGATATTTGAGCACTGGGAACCCATTGTAGATGGTTGTATCCAAATCTACCCAGCTGCCAGAGGTTTTTTCATTATGGTTTTTGAAACTGTGGCTGATAGAAACAAAATTCTATGTGATTTCTTTTGGAGCTGGGAGGAGAAATTTGCTCTATCCTTGAAGCCTTGGCATCCAGCTTTCAACCCTGCAACAGAAACTTTTGATAAAGTCCCTGTATGGGTAAGACTCCCACACTTACCTCTCCATTTTTGGTTTGAGTCTTGTTTAGATGCCATAGGAAATTCTCTAGGAGATTTTTTGATGATTGATGAGGGCTCTTCAAATCTTTTGCACTCCACTTCTACTCAGATTTTGGTGGAGATGGAAGTATCACAGACACTTCCAGAAGAGGTTTCAATTAAAACCTCTAAAGGATGTTGGGTACAGCCCTTGAATTATGAAGGGGTACCATTCCGTTGCAGGAGATGCTTCCAAACTAGCCATATTGCTGCACATTGTGCAAAACCCAGATGGACTAAACCAACTACTTGGTGGCAGGATGTCTCACGTAGGCATTATGCAGTTGAAAAGCAAGGTGGCAGCATGGAACAGCAAGCTAAGGATACTTTTGAGGCGGTGGGAAAATCTGATTTGCCTCAGTCAAACAGGGGTTCAGATCTGTTGGGGGGGACAGGTCTAGCTAAGGTGCCCAACACGAAAGATGTTGATGAAGGAAAAGCTATTGAAGGGAAAACAACCGAAACTCATCATGGAGCTAAAACCCTGGAATGTAGGGAGAAATCAGGCCTGGCGAAGATGAAGGAAAAAGGGGTAAGTAGTGGAGAGGAGGAAGGGCAGAATGAGCAACCAATGGAGGAAGAATCATGGATGCAACATGAAGCATCTGAGGCTTGGCAGAAGGAGGAGGCAGAAATGGCAAAAGATGGGCTTGCAGCGAAGGAAAGGGACTGGTAGAAGGAGGCTGCAAAGGTGGAGGATGGATGGCAAGTCAAGGGGAGGAAAGACAAAAATTTCAGAAGGAAAAGCTTTGCTATGGTCCTCCGATCTCAAACCAAGGGAAGGCCAAGTTGCGGATCAAAATTGTAGACTTGTTAAAAGATTTTGTTTCAGAGTCTTATGGCTGTAATTGTAACTCTATGGTGTATGTTGTTCTGGTGTAGAGTCCTTCGTTTGTTTCTCTTTCTGGTGAGAGCCAGGAGAATATGCTGTAATCTTCCTTTTAAATAAAATAAAATAAACAATTATCAATGACCAAATATATATATATATATATATAATATTAATGCCGAGAGATCATTTTCTATAGCATCTATTTTGAATATTTTTGGTGTGTAATACAAATTTAGGATATTTCTTTTATTGAATTTTCTAATTTGAAGTGTATTAATTTAAAATTTTAAAAGAACAATTGTTTTAAATTATTTTTATAATTTTATTTCTATTATTAAAAAACGTTTACAATGACATCAAAGAATAGTTTTGTTTTTTTTTTTTAAATCAATATTTTGTATTCAATAGTAAATTTAGGAAAGTTCTTTAGTAGTTAATTTTCTAAGTTTTAGAAACTTTCTTTTATAAGTAGTAATTTTTACATATTTTTTAGCATCTTATCCTTATAAATAAATATTATTTTTAGTAGATAAAATTCCTTATATATATATATATAATATCAAGAATATATTTTTTCAAAAGATCTTGAATATCTTTTAGTTTGAAATATGTTAATTTAGAAACTTACTTTTATATGAAATAGTAAATTTAGATTATTTCTTTTTTACTTTCTTATTGTATAACTTATGATCAATTTTATATATAGAAAAATAAATTAAGTATAAAGATTTACACAAAACTTAATTGATTAAAAAAACTACCACCTAACGCCAATTTTTACTTGAGGACTTTTCTTTACATAGACTCTTCCATCCCGTTTGTGACTGTAAGAATGTCTTTCGGCATAATTCACTTGTAGGAATATTCCAAAGGAATCCCTACAAGTCTTTTGTCTTGATTTTATTTTTAATTCCTTTATTAAGGAATATTTGTAGCCACCTCTTTAAGAGGTTCTTGACACATTGCACACACATAGATGAATGGTGGCATTCATTGAGTTGGGAGTTACTTTCTAATTCTAACTCCTCTTCTCACCTCTATATATTGAGGTGTCTCTCCTCTCATTATTCATTCAAGCAAGCAAACTTAAGACTTAAGTGCTCTCTCTCTCTCTCTCTCTCTCTCTCTCTCTCTCTCTCTCTCTCTCTCTTTGTATCATTCTTAGGCATTTTGCCTCCATTCATAATATGGGGGTTTTTTCTTGTTTTTTCCGCTTATCAAATTCTTGTGTCTCCTTTGCATTTGGCGGTGCTTGGTTTGACTTCTCTATTTCTTGGTTCAAACAATGCTCATTAGTTAGTACTTTCCATTGTTCATTTATTTTTCATTTCAATTTTATTTCAAAAGTTTATTAACATTAAATATGGAATGTGAAAACCTTTTAACACATTATTGATAATTTGGTAATGGTTTATATGTTCTCTTTTATATAAACATTTATGTGAGAGGATGCATTGGGCATATGTTTTTACTAAATAAATTATCATAAAAAAGCCCCTACTACTTCACCAGCTCCAATTGGAGAGTCCCATCCACCTCATGCTCCGGTCATTCAATATGATATGCCTTCAGCTTTGGTTCAACTTCAACCTAATTACATATGATGATATGATATGCCTTCGATTGACAATTTGACATTCAACCTCTCCACCTTGTCATTCCAATTTTCTTTATGTGCACATTGATAGGCCCTCTATAGAGGAGTACCCATCCACTTCTCATTCTATGGACTTGGACGATAATATTCCATGGACTATTGTACAAATATGTAAGAAAGGTCTTCCCAAATCTATCTCCCAAACTCATACTAGAGTGAAAGGTGTGAGATTGAACATAGTTGGTCTTGCATTGTTTAATCTGACCCTAATTCCCATTTTGTTTCTTCTTTAATTGTTATTGTGCACATGTCAATTGGGCTATAGTTATGTATCACTTTGACTCCTTTTGTTGGGTCGTTTGGTTTGTCCCATATCGTATGGTGCTTGCTACATCTACCTTCCAGCTACTCTATCATACAAGGGCTTGCACACTTTCAATCCCACTTTTATGAATATCAAAAACAAAATTCAACCATTTGAAATGATAATTATACTTCAAATTACAATTATTCTACCCAATGAGTAACTTTTGTAAGTGTTCAAATTATTAACTTTCATGAAGATTTTTATCATTTTTTTTCTTTAACAAAAGTGGCAAGCCACTATATATATATATATATATATATATATATATATAATACAAAAACCTAGTTCAGAGAGCATGCCGGCAGGAAAGAACTAAGAAGAAAACCTTTGGTTATAGCTCAAATAGGTACAAAAATATTACAAAATTTTCCTACAAATTATTACAATATTGTTCCAAAATAAGGACCCATAGCAAATTTTACAAAAAACTATCTACAATTCCACCAACCGAAAATTTACCCCACTGAAATACCCATTGCATAATGGATTCAAAGTTGAGCCATAAAATTCTCTTGTTCACGCACAGTAGGCCCCTTGCAAAACTGAATTATCTTTGCCAAAATTCATCTTCAACAAAATTCAACAATATTTGACAAGCAGAGTTCATGAACTGGCACTATTCCTCCATACGTTCTACACAAATTGAATTCTCATCCTAGGCTTCAACATGACCGAGAGGAGGCAAAACTTTGGCAAAGAAATCAAACCCATTAATCGGTACCTGCACCTTCTCTGTCTGACCAACAGTGTCAATTCGAGCCCTTGCAATGAAACCCTGATTCGTAGCTTTGGAGCTCTCTGTGAAAGCTTGCCCTTATTTTCTTGCTGAAATTTCCGCACCTGGTTCATAAGACATTTTTTCCTTCATTCCAACAAAAGAGGAGTTAAATGGCAAATGAGGCACATGGTCACGAAACAGAGACACAGCATAAATTTTTTCTTTTATGTCAATATCCATAAACACAAATCCTTTTGCAATTTTTCCTTAAAACTCTTGAAAGCAAATGATCATTCCTAAACTGGAGGGCTAGCCTAATGGCTTCAAAAAATTCTTCAAACCCTGAGTGCAATTTGACATGCTCTCTAGGGAACAGACCTCTGATATACCCTTCCCCATTAAACAAGTTATAATCTTGCACCACATTTAGCAAAGTGTTTTTATCAAGGAATTGGGAATTAACAAATTTGTCTACAATTATCTCTAATTCCTTAAGCGATTGAAGCAAATCCATGGTGTTAGATAAAAACACAGATAGAACTTGGGATGGAAATATTAACCGACAAGCTCTTGGACTGGTGACCTCCACGCCAAGCACCAACCTTACAAACTCCTTCGCTCACGGACAATCAACTTTAAATATCAGGCTAAGGTCCTTGTGAGAGAGGCTATCCTCAAATGGTTGTTCCCAAGCTTGAATAGGGCATTTGATCCTGAAATTTCATGGGCGAAATGCCATGTCTCCACTTTGCAGCACAAAAAGAGCGCAATAGGAAATACACTAGCAGACGACGCTTCTAGAAGAAACTTGAAGCCAAATATAATAAAAGTGATAAATAAAATGCACTTTAAAAGCCCAAGGAAATCATTAATGATGATTCACATTTTTTGGGGGGCCTAATGACGACTCATGCAAGTATAAATGATTAATTGAACCAAATCTTTTGCAATATGCAAGCTCGTGTGAAATCACTTCAAGCTATTGCTTAAGTTAAATGCCGAGTACTACAACACATCTGCAAGTACCTTCAAACCAAACGTCATGGGATACTCCATCATTTGGTCTAATAGGGAAAACTTTACCCCTCTCCCTTGATCTAATACTTAAATGCGAATTGGTGTAGAAGATTTTTGCATTCATGTTTTAAACCTCTTTTTAACACAGCGATGGGTAATAAAGTGTGATCCAAAATGTTGATATATCATTGCATGGAATGTGAAAACCTTTAACGCATAATCACTAATGTGGTAACGTTTTATATGTTATTCTATTTTATACAAACATTTGTGTGAGAAAGAGAATGCATTGGGCATTTAATGTGTTGGCATTTCAATTCGCACCTCTGGTATGTGAATTAGAAAGGGATAGTTATGCACAGATTAACTGCTCTTCGAATTAGGAGGGGAAGCTCCCTCTTTGTTGATGTTGCTTAAAGAAAGTAAACTAAAACTAATTGCCAATCTTTTTGTTCAGCTAAGAGCACAAGGTTATAAAACTCTAGCATCGTAGCTGAGATTTTCTCTTTTTGAACTTCAACTACGACTAATCCTACTCTAATGATGCTTTTATCAACTCAAGTAAACTCAAAGCTTGAGAGTTAAAAGTAAACAAGGAATGATTCTTTGACACAAAACTCACATAAACTCACTCTCAACGTACACCTTAAGACTCGTACTTTTAGATGCAAGCTGAAATAAAGATTATATGAGCATAACACATAAAATGGAAACCTAAGACAGTAGATCAAAGCAGCAAAGCAAGCATAAGATTTCCTTTCTCAAATTTCAAATAACAAAGATTACACTTCTAGGACAGCAAGATTGTAGCAATAACAGGCTTACAGTTTTGCGATCAACCAAAATACATTAACACAAGTAACACATGAACTGAACAATATCTTGCAACAAAGATAGGCATACAAGCTTGCTCTTACACTAAGTAAACTAACACTAAATAACAACCTGCAAGCAAAAGTAGGCTCAACAATTTGCTATCACAAGAACCGTTCAAGAAAAATGGGCAAGCAGAGGAGTAGGGAACCCTAAAATCTCCTTGCTTTTACAACCAAGAATTGCCAACATGAAAGCTTTATTTTTAAAACTAAAACAAGATAACTATCTAACAACCTATGAAAGCAAACAAAACAAGGACAGTGCCAACTATTACTCAGATACACCTAAAAATTGTTTGGAGAATATAATTAATTAAATATGATTTATTTGATTAATTAACCTTTATTTCATCTACTATTAAATAAATAGAAATATTTATTTATATAGTTCATCTTAAATTCTTCAATCTTTATTCTATTATTTTCGTCTTAATTAAATAAATGAATTTTACTTTGTTAAATATTTAATTATCACAATTAAATTCCTCTACTATTAAATAAATAGAAATATTTATTTATAGTTCATTCTCCTATTCTTCAATTTTAATTAAATATACAACTTCAATAGTTTGTGTTATTTAATTATCACATCATTTTATCTTAATTAATTAAACAAGGTTAAATACTTTGTTGTTTAATTATCATATCCCTTCTATATTTATTTAATAAAAAAATTCTATAGTTTGTTTTATTAAATTATTTATTCCCTTTACTAATTTGAATAAATCATAAATTATTCAAATAAAGGCATAAAGGAAATTTTCCTCTATTCACTCACCTACCAAATTAGACATCAAATATCCAATTTAATTCAACTGGCATTTCATGGGAAAGCTTTGGAGACAAATTGGAATCAATCTTTCAATCTCCTTCCTCTGATTCTTCCTATCATCTGGCCTGATGTTTTCATGGGGAGAAACCATTCCTTTATCAGCTCAAGATTCTTCATCTCTCGCCATTCAATCTCTAGATTAAATTCAAGCCTTTGTTGTGCTGCCCAGTCACAATGTGTTGTCGTAAATCTATATATACAGCCTCATTCTACAGGAAAAGGATCCCCGAATCCCATCTTTGTGCAAACTTACTCTGCAGGAAAAGAAATCAATCAATCAAGCACTTTAGCAATAGAAAATCATTTGAAGCAATAGCAATCATAACATTTTAGAATCATAATCATGGTTACATCATAGATTACTATAGATTCTTTCATCATAGTTTCATGTCAATTTAGATTACTGTAGCTTCCTTTTATCACCTAGCAATTATCATATAGGATTACATCATTGCATTTTAGCAACACCTCATTCTCTAGATTGAAATTTTAACAGTCACAATGCTTACCAAATTTGAGAGTCTCCTGACTTGATAAATCTTTAGAGATAGGAAACAATATGACACTTTCAATAGATTTGTGCTTTAAACTAGTTTAATTTGTTGAATCTTTGATATAATGTCTTATTAAGAAGTGTTATTTTACTTATACTTATTCCACACTTACATTTTGGCGCCCACCGTGGGGCCCTAAGCCCATATTTTAACATTTTTTTTGAAAAGTGTTCGTACAGGATACAGGTGTGTTTTCTTTTAGCATGACCAAGGGATTCTGCAATGCTTCCACCAAAAATTTTAGCACTTCTGACTATTTCAGTGCTTCAGATAGAAACAATAGTGCTTTTGCACTCTGCTTTAGCACTTCCACCAAAAAGCTTTCAGGACGGTTGACTGTTCTAGGTTCAATACTATTTTAGCACTTCCAAAAAAAAGTTTTAGCGCTTCTGCCAAATTCTGTAGTGCTTCCAAATTTTGCAATGCTTCCAAATTTTGTAGCTCTTCTAATGATTTAAATAGCACTTTTGACCTTTGTTATAGTGCTTTTGTAATTTTTTGTCTAGATCTAACGCAACCGCTGCCAAAGATTTATTTTGATGCATTTGAACTAAAAAGAACCAATCCTAGGGTAGTTATTTGGTTTAAAACATATCAATGCTAGGGTAGTCATCATACATTTGCTCTTTGGTTAAAATTAACATCATGTCTTTTGTGAAGCAATAACTTCACATAGAATAGCAAATTGTTATTTGGGCTTTAAAAATTGAACATTTGATTATTGTGCTTGTGTGGTGATAGGCTTATGCTCTTCCCTTAACTGGGTGATCAAAATGCCAGACTCATCCTTTAATTTCATGCAATTTACGCTTTATTAAATCCTTTAGAAGGCCTGTCGTAGTGGGAAAAAGTACTCACCCTACAGGAATGACCTGAGTGGGAACAACCAAAGCCAGGTTTTCCAACCCACTATAAAATAAAAGTGAATCTGGGGAAACCCACATTTTCTGGAAGTGTGCAAGATAAACACCCCCAAAGTCTTTTTCTAAAGATTAGGAGGTCTCTTGAGGGAGTTTATCATTTTCTGCTCCAAATGGAAACTCTATCTAAGAACCATAGTGTAGAATCCAACTGAGTTAGTAACCAGACATTGTAATACTCGCAGTGCAAGGGGGGGAAGAATCTGCCCCCAAGACACTCACCATATAATTTCCAAGGACCATTTGCTCAAGGGATCAATAAATCTAACTTTGAGTGCGCCTGGAAAAGACAAAAACATGAGCGCCCTCTAGGGGGTGACACGGCTGTGTGAGTTGATGTAATTTTAAGATGTGGGTTGTGGAGTATAACGATGACCTTTTTGACCTTAAGAGTGAGTCTATCTAAAGTGTATTTTTGTTAAAAAACTAGTGGAAATAAATAAGGACCATACGTGGTTCTTGAACATACACTTATTGTTTAGATTCTAGGTCTTAAAAGCAACTATTCTACAATTTCTTGTTGTGTTTTCAAATCATTAATCTAGATAAAGATCATCCAAAAAAAAACACAAAAATTCAAACAAAATAAAACTATGGAATTTATGATTAGGGATTGGAAATCCACAACATTTATCAAGAAATCCCTCACAACAAGAGTCAAGAAACCAAAGAAGCAACTTAGCTACAATTTTTTTTTGGAAAGAAGACACTTCTTGTATCAAAGTAGAAAAAATTTGTTGGAACATAGAACTTTTATCCATAGGTATCATGACTTTTCTAGGGGATATATTGATGATTTTTCCTTAGAGCCTTTATGTTCACAAGCTTATTTTCAATGAAGAGCTCTTTTACAAAAACATA
The DNA here is from genome assembly GCA_007258455.2 of Sequoia sempervirens. Taxonomy (NCBI): domain Eukaryota; kingdom Viridiplantae; phylum Streptophyta; class Pinopsida; order Cupressales; family Cupressaceae; genus Sequoia; species Sequoia sempervirens. Next base: position 509,798,313 of record VDFB02105785.1, read on the forward strand.
ATCATAGGCGACCCTTTTGTTAGTCTTTCATCCCACAACTAGCAATATAATATTCCAATAGGCCCAATCAATTCCTACAGTAGAGAAAGCTAGGAAACATTAGGCTTGTCATCCAAAATCAGGGAGTTACCAACAAAAATATCCTGTCAAAATTCAAAATCAAGAAAATTACACCAAGAAAATTAGACAACACAGTGGACTCCCAAAATAGCACTTATACAGTCTGTTTTAGTGCTTTTGCGCTGTTTTTTAGCACATCAATAGTTGAAATAGTGTATTTATAGTCTGTTTTAGTGCTTCTAACAAATATTATAACACTTTTGTCACCAATAACCACAATTTGTCAGTACTAGAAAATACCAGTACTATAGCGCTTACACAATCTGTCCTAGCACTTTTGCATTGTCTTTTAGTGCATCCATAGTTAAAATAGCACTCCTGCAATCTATTTTAGCGCTTCTAACAAATTTTGTAGCGCGTCTATCAACTATAACAAAAGCATTCCTAGTGTCGAAAAAATTTACTAGTCTTTTAGCGCATCTACAATTAGTTGTAGCACTTATACTCTATTTCACAACACTTTTACCATACCTTTTAACGCTCTTGAATTCTATTTTAGTGCTTATTCCCTCTATATTAGCGCTTACACAGAATGGAAAAATAGAGAGCTTTTAGAAATATCTTTCATATTTGTTGGCATTGGAAACTTAGATTTTTATCAGATAGAAACATTTTTTATAGTCCAGATAGTGTCTTAAACCTAAAACAAAATAGGTTCTTACAAGTCAAAATTACTTTCAACTTAAACCCAGATCTTACAAACTACAAAGTGTCCAATTATGAAAACACAAATCTTGGTTATTGAGTTAAGTTTCCTCATTAGGATTTTGACATCCTACCATCACAAAAAAAACACACAATAATCAAATTTTTTAACTTAGTTTCATCAATAGAATATATCATTCTATTTGACTTTGTTAAAATCCAATTGACACTAATTCAAACACAGAAGATCAAAGTTTAGTGAAAAAAACAAATACTTGTATGCCAGTCTTGACAAGGTTACAAAGACAAAAACTTAGAGAGAAGGAAATTGAAACAACAAATGGCATGGCTGAAGAAAACCCCTTTTACAAATTCCAACAACATGATACCAATGAAATAACTCAAGAGGATATACAAATCTCCCAACAAGATCCAAATTTTCACAAATTTATGGAAATATTCTTGGAACAAGACATGGAAAAATACCTCTTGATGTTAGCAGAATTAGGTGTAAAACTTCTGAAATATTTTGACATCAATCGATTGAAGGAAACACCTAGAACAAAAGAAACTGAACCACACAACATGCAAGACATAGATCAAAATGTTGCTCTAACATCTCAATTACAAACTTTACAACAAAAAATGTAGGACATGCAAAAGGGAACCACAAAGAGGTATTCATTACAGGACATTTCTCCTTATCCCTTTCATCCAAGTGTGGACATGATACCCTTCCCTAGACATTGTGAATTCCCCAAATATGACGAGTACAATGGAAAAATAGATCTGATTGACCATGTGAGGGAATTCAGAACAATGAGTTTAGAGTTTGCACAAGAGGATAATTAATGAGGTTATTTCCAAGGAGTTTAGGAGCTCACTATATGGAATGGTTCTCCAAATTACAACCAAGGATTAGATCCTTTGAAGAACTAGTCAATAGATTCATCACACAATTCTCCTTCAACATTCAACATGACGTAACCATAAAAGATTTGTACAACATGAAACAAAAGAAGGGTGAGACATTCCTATCATTCCTACAAGATTGGAAAAAGTTGTTCACTAGATATCCTTGATCTATACCTGAAGAGGAAAAGATTGAATTATTTATCGACAACTTAAATGATGACATAAGTTATAGACTAGAACTGCAATGTCCCCTGACATTTGAAAAGGCAATTGAGAATGAGCTTAAAATTGAAGAAGCCTTAGTCAAAAGAGGAGTGATTAAACATTACAATGATACATCAAACAACACAAATTCCTCAAATCATATTGAAATAATGATAAGCCTAAATATTGGCAGAAAAGTAGAAATAATGGAAACAATGATGCTACAATTGACACATAAAATACAAAACTAGTATTCAATTTGATGACAACAACTGTGAAAATAAATTAGAATGAAAACCAAAAAACCAATCAAGCTACCACTCAAAACAATAACCCAAACAATGGAGAATCTGAGCCACCATAATATCAAAGACAATCCAATCGATATAGATTTACACCATTAGGAAAAAAATTGGAATCAACAATGAGAGAGCTTATTGCAAATAGACTTATTACTCTACTGGAAGCAAGAAATTGGGAGCCAAAAGTGAAACCATCTTGGTGAAATGATGTTGACTATTGCAACTTTCATAAAAATAAAGGACATAAAACAAATGATTGTATGCAATTAAAACATCTAATACAAGATTTGATTGAAGCAAAGAAGGTGTTTGTCGAAGGACATCAAACAAACAACGATCACAGTGTGTTTACAAATTCTTTACCCAACTACAAAAAAGGAGAATCTTCTTCAAACAATAAAGGAACAAGTGTAAACTATATCTATGACACCACCATTGTTTTCATTTCTGAGGTTGAGAAAAATAATGTCATTGATAATCAAACAGATAACATAAGCATCAATGACATTGAATCCCTGAACGTGATACCAAACATAAATACATTTGACAACCAAATCAATGTCCTAAAAATCAGGGAAACACAAGACTATCAGCTAGTCAATGTGACGAGAAGGGGGCAGTCCAAAGTGATATTGAAAGGAGTTTCATCTAAAAACACTACTCCCCCTTCAAATCAATACAAAATTGCAGATCAACTACAAAAGATACCGTCATAGATATCCATACTGGAACTTCTTAAAATATCACCATCACATAAGGAGGTTCTGGAATAGGCTCTAGTGGCCACTACGGTACCCAATAATTTGGATGTCTATCAATTTAAAGCTATGGTGGGACACCTGACTACACCTCATTGTTTGTTATTCTTCGAACAAGATGATGTGTCACTAAATCACCCACATAATGCAACCTTTCATATAGAGGTTCTAATCCATAAACACCGTGTCAACTGTGTCTTAATATATGGTAGAGCTAGATTAAATATTTGTACTTTAAAACTAATTCATGCACTAGGCTATTCCAGTAATGCCATTGATGCCAGAAGAAAGATAACAATAAAAGCATATGATGAAGAGGAAAGGTCTTCCAAGGGGCTAATTGTCCTACCAATTCAAGTGGAGCCGATTGTCAAAAATATTGTTTGCCAAGTGTTAGACAAGGAGCTAACATATAACATACTCTTGGGATATCCATGGATCCATGAAATGCAAGCAATACCTTTGAAATATCATCAATGTTTGAAATTTCTTGTCAATGGACAAGAGGTCACAATTTCAGCTGACAACAATAATCCCCAGACTTGTAACATGCTTAAGGAAAATCAAGACACTCTGGTACCCCACAATAGAGAAGCTAGCACATCTACTTCATCCATGGTAAAAAACAACTCAATTTTATATCCAAATGGGTTGAGAAAAAGGACTAGGCAAAGGAAATAACTGTTGCTGACTCACCTTTATCAAACAATGAAAATCCCCTAAATACTCTATCATAGCAATTCACAGACCAGATTGAGTTAAAGGACAAGGGCTTGGGAGAATATTCCATTGAGCAATCTTTGTGTCTTTCACAATTGTTTCCATATCCAAAATCATATGGACAACCCACAACCAACAAACAAAAATCATCACAACCCATCACAGTTTTGGATGAAAGGTTTGTAAAAGAAGGTTTGACAAAGCCATTCTTAATTGGCTCTACAAAGATGAAGAAGCCTTAACATCAGCTAATATCAGCATAAGGACAAATCAATATGGAAAAGGAAAGGCTATCTTAGAGAAAATGGGCTATGAAGGGAAAGGACCAATTGGCAAGAGAAAAGATGGTATTATAGAACCTATCCAACCTCTAACACTTCAACCTAAAGATAAAACAAGATTAGGCTATATAGGGGAATCAAGAGAAGTAACTCAGAAAGTGGTAGAAAGGATTTTGCAAATGAGGGATGGGTCTGAAATAGATTGCAATGAGTATGAATGGGATCATTTATCTACAACATCGTACACTGACAAAAAAATTGATGTCATCAAAGCGTATACACCCACATGAGAGGAGGGAAAAAGTTCAAGAACTAGACCACTTGTATTGGGATCACCAAATATTGATGACTCAAGTGAGGATGAATAGACATTGAGTGAGATAGACGACTCAAAGGAGGGTAATATCATAGACCTCGACCTTCCCACTGACAACTTTGACCACCTAGCTATTAGAACAGTTACAACCATCGACCTTACTCAACCTGATGACTTATTACCTTTGATATGTCTTGAACTAATTGACTGGGAACCAACCGAACCTATTAATATACCAATCTTTTCAAATGATGAGGCCATTGTAAATTTTCTTTGTAGTGACAAACCTGATAGAAGTTCTACCCATAACACTCATAACAACACTTCAAATCAGGAGGGTGAAAAATCGTCCAGTTGCAAAAATGACAAAAGGAAAAAAAGATCTAATGGTGAAAACCTTTCTGAGGCATCATTCAATTTTGAAAAAGAAAAAATAAAGAATGTATCTAGCAGTGAAAACCTTTATAATGCACTAAAATATGGGAGATTTTACACCCTTCCAGATCATTAACATGACAGATCATCAGTACTAGTGGAGCCTACGTAGTCCATAAATCTTGGAACACTAGAAAAGACAAAGATTCTACATCTAGCTGCGTCTATGATAGAACAGGAGAAGCCTGAATTCGCCAAATTCTTTGAAGAGCAACATATCAATTTTCCTTGGTCTTATTCTGATATGCCAAGATTAGATCCAGATCTCCTAATGCATCATCTTTCTCTACCATCCGAAATCAAACCAATAAAGAAAAAATTGAGAAAAATGCATCCCTACATCACCCTAATGGTAAAAGCTAAGCTGAAGTAGTTGGATGCAGGATTTATTAGGTCTATCAATTATGCAAAGTAGATTTCAAATATTGTGCCTATATCTTAACTGGATAATAGCATCAGAATATGCACAGATTTCAGAGATCTAAATAAGGTGTTCCTAAAGGAAGATTTTCCTTTTACCAAGTATTGACATCATTGTCGATTTAATAGCAGGACATGCCATGTTGTCATTAATAGATGGCTTCTCAGGATACAACCAAATCAAGATAGCACCTGAAGATCAAGAAAATACAACATTCACTTGTCCTTGGGGTACATTCTATTGGAATGTCATGCCCTTTGGGTTGAAAAACGTAGGTACAACATATCAGCGAGCGATGACCACTATTTTCCATGACATGATGCATATTTTTATGGAAGATTATGTGGATGACATATTAGCAAAATCATACATAAGAGAAGGAAATCTGGAGATCCTCAGCAAAATATTTAGTAGACTAGAGAAGTTCAATGTCAGATTGAACCCTAAGAAATGTGTGTTTGGGGTAACATCAACAAAGCTCCTTGGATACATAGTGTCAGAAAAAGGAATCAAAGTGGATCTGGCTAAGGTCAAAGCAATAATGGAGATGTCGCCGCCTAAAAATATTAGTCAATTATGGTCTCTACAAGGCAGGCTACAATCCATCAGGAGATTTATCTCCCAATTAGTAGACAAAAGTTATCCATTCAATCATCTACTTCATAAGAATGTCTCATTCAAGTGGGATCATGACTATGAAACAACTTTTAACCAGATAAAGCAATATTTGATGTCGCCTCCCATGCTCATGCCACCTACAGTAGAGAGACCATTGTTACTATATATCGCAACAACTGACATTTCTTTAGGAGCTCTATTAGCATAAGAAGATTCTGAGGGAAAGGAACAAGCTATTTACTATATCAGTAGGACTCTCAATGGTTATGAAATAAATTACACATTCATAGATACAGCTTGTTTGGCAGTGGTATTTGCAACCCAACAGTTGCAACACTACATGTTGACTCATACAGTCAGACTCATAGCAAAAATAGACCTGTGTGGTTGATTTTGTGAGCATTAAATATGTAAAAACAAAAATGAATCAATCACACCAATAAGACATTATATCAAAAAAAGAATATTAAAATAATAAAGATTACAAACTCAATATCCTATTATCGATGTCGTCTTATTGATGTCGTCCTATCGTCCTCTATCTTCAATATTTTCATTGATTCCAACTGGCTCTCAGATTGTATGCTAGGCTTAATGAACAGTCCTCCTAAAGAACGAGATTGAATATGAAATGCATGTAATGCTTAAGCTAAGACATGATTATTGAAAATAAAAGACTATTGATGATACTATGAATAATAAAACTAGAATGCTATAATGCTAGAATGCAATTAAGCTCTAATTACTCTGATATGTGTTGTGTAACCCTTGCTTGGATTGGTTGTGCTATTTATAGAGTTTTTGAAAGTTTTTGATTGGCTGATATGATCAATGATTGTGAAAATTCTTGGCAGATCGAACGGTTGAGGATGGATAAGACTTGAAGAAAAATAGAAGAAAGCAGAAAGCAAGATTTGTTTTCTTTTTCTGTAAAAGAGGTAAGATAAGATGATAAAGATGAATTGTAAAAAAAAACATCTTTTTTGTGAGATTATGGGAAGATTTTGAAGAAGATAAATAATGAATTATTGAATTCAATTATTTATTTATGGGTGATGCAAAGATTCTTCTTAAAATAGAATATTTACCCTAGATTTGAAGAATAATGAAAGATTTCATAATTAAATAAGATATTTAATTAAATAAAGATATTTAATTAAAATTTTTGAGAAGTGGTATGCAAATGAAATTAATTAAATGAGATATTTAATTAACTAGAAGAAAGATTTGAAAAGAAATAATTAAATTTAATTAAATAAAAAAGACTTAATTAAATTCAAAAGTGATAATTAATTAAAATAAATAAAGTGCATTTATTTAATTAATCAAGTGGACATATGAATATGAAATAATTAAATAAAATTTGATTTATTTAATTATGACAGAAGAATAAAATGAATGAACAATATAATTAAATTAATTAAATTTAATTATATATGTAGAAGACTTTAGAGAAATTAATTAAATAATAAATATTTAATTAAATGCCAGGATTAATTAGATATGACCAATTTTATGCATCTACATTTTGTCCCTCTTTGAAGTAATGTGTGAAATGCATTGCTTCAAAGAAAATATTCCTGCTTTCGAAATTTGTTGTGTTTGACTATGCCCCTTTTTCAAAAAATATGCCCCTGATCTGATTCTGATGTGTTTCTAATCGAAAGATGCTGCTAGTGTTAATGATGTACCCTCGGGAGGTAAATCACTAATGATGATATGAGTTGTTGATACTGTTTGATTTGATGAGAGTTTGACGTTGATGTGAATTCAGTGATTTAGCTCACAAAAAATGATGTATAGAGATGCCCCAGTGTGAAAATAAAGTCAAATTTGGATAAAAAGATAAAATGTCACAAAACTTACCTTTGGTTGACCTTTAAAAGGTAAAAAGGTAGAGAAGGACAAGTCATGCACTTTTTGACTTTTTGAATCCTATAACTTTGATAATGACCTAGCGAAATGGAGATTTTGTATCACCATCACAGATTCGAGCGGTCTCGCCGATACTAGAGGCAGCTATGTATGGACCACTGATGAGTCGATCTAACCACTTGTGCTTTCAAATTTTTCTGTTTTGAGTAAGATTTTTCTATTTTTCCATAGATTTAGGTTTTAGTCCTCTATTTTAGCGATTAGAAAAATTTTAGCGCTTTCGATGAAAAGATTAGCGCATTTAGGATAGAGTTTGCATGTTTAGTGTAGAAACTAGTTTAGCGCATTCGATGAAAAAAGTAGCTCTTATAGGATGTCGTAAGAAAATGAGGGTTTTAGCAAATCTAGGGAAAATAGTAGCGCATATAGGGTTATCGCGCATCCAAGAAATGAAGTAGCACTTAGGTTTAAAGTTTTAGCGCTTAGAGGGAAATAGCGCATATGGGAACTGTTTGAGCGCATCCTAGGCAAAGAATAGCGCATTCGAGTTTTAGCACATCTAGGACACAGAATAGCGCATAGAGTCCACAGATTAGCGCATTTGGTAAAAAGAGACATAATGTGTGTTTTAATGAAATTGCTGTAAAAATGATGATATATATTGCTTCCTTGCTCAATAGATAGAGAAATTGTCTTATCATCATTGTGATATGGATAAAAAATCTGATAAATAATTGATAACTTTGTTTCCAAAATAGAAATCAAAGAGTAGATAGCTGATAACTTTGTTTCCCTTGTACGAAAAAAACAAAGAATAGATGATTGATAGGACTGCTGATAATTTTGCTTCCTGCGATAGAAAACAAATAGTAGGTGATTGATTGAAAACATATTTGCATTCATCATTGAAATACAAATAAGATGATGTTTTGATTGTTGATAAATTTTCTTTCTACGATAGAAAACAAATAGGATGATGATTTGAATGTTGATAAATTTGTGTTCTTGAGAAAGAAAACAAATAGTAATTGATGATAGAATAGATTGATGTGATATTTAGATAGATAGTTGGTGTATTGATTGCCTGATATGAGTCACCTACGTAGAACACTTGATATGGGTCACTGATATGGTTCACTGATATGGGTCACTGATATGGGTCGCATATAGGTATGAGTTAGATTGATTTTACCTGATTGAGATTGAATCATTGATATGATGTTGATTGATTGTCTTGTGTTACCCAAAAATAGGAGGTTTTCAAAAACCTCTAGATTAGGGAGTGACACTCGGTAGGGTGGGATAGGATAGCCGAGATGACACCAAATGAGGTAGATTTGATAGGGACATGCATATTGAGACCTTTGTTGGCCATGCCTCTGATTCAGGTCAACAAGGGATTGTTGATCGCATTGGCAGAGAGGTGGCATTCGAAGCACAACACCTTTCATTTGATGACTGGTGAGGTGACTGTGACTCTAGAGGATGTCTACAAGATTCGTGGTATTCTCGTGGTTGGTGCCCTTATGTTTTATGATCACAAGGAGCTCGGTGGTATAGATGCTTGGAGGAGAGTGTTTGGTGATTCGCACATAGCAGGGTACTGGGTGCCATGGGCTTACTTTAGAGGATATCTAGCCTTGCCTGCAGTTTTGGGTGCATTTATTAGACGTCTCCTTTGTCCGGATCACCGGTCAAAGGGACTATCAGTGGGATGGGGGAGGATCCTGGAGTAGATGTTGTTACAACCTCAGAGATATGCTTGGGGGAGTTGCATGTTGGCTCACTTATATCATGATTTACATTAGATGGTATACAGGGGTGCATCCAGTTTGTCATGCAGCATGACATTGCTTCAAGTCTGGGTGTGGGAGCATATTGCTGTGACGAGACCGACTTGTCCCCAAGTGAGGCCACCAGGTAGACCTTATGTGTATGCTTATGCTATGTTCCTTGTCCAACCCAAGTTGGGCAAGGTGGATTACTGGAGATGGTGCCTAGATGATATGGATGCAGTGATATGGCGGCCATACCTAGATTGTGAGCCATGGGGTATGGATCACCTTGAGATGTCATTTGTAGGTATTCCTCAATTTTTGATAGGGAGGACCCCTTTCATCATTGAGATATTTTTGGCATTGTGGGTGCATCGACAATTCGGTTTCATATAGGGGATGCCACAGGGGGTTGCGCACTATGCTCGGAGCAGAGATGAGGCTGGATGGGGGCCGTGTATTTCATATCAAATAGCATATACAGAGTATATGGATTTAGCGCTTGAGGCATGGGATGATAGATGAGATATTATTGATGCTGGCATGTTCGACGAGTACTTAATCTATTACCATACACATCCCTTTCCACGATTTACCGGTCTTGATGAGCTAGCACCCATTTTGGTAGTACCACAGCCAGGGGCAAGGAGACAAGAGGATGTGGTAGGTGGGGATCAGGCAATGGTTGGGGGAGATGAGGAGGAGAGTGGAGGGGAGGATAGCTCAGATGGTGACGATGGGGATGACAGTGAAGATGAGGGGCAGGTACCAGGAGGCCATGGCCAGACTTTATGAGTGGTGTACATATCATGCAGTGGCCGAGGACTAGGATTGGGCGGCAGATAGTGATCAGGGTTGGATCCTCATCACAGCAGGGACAAATAGATACCCTACAGGTCCAGGTGCAGACATTGCAGGGACAACAGGTGCAGTTGCAGAGTCAGTTGGTGCAGGCGCAGGGATTGGTCGCATAGTTATAGGCACAACTAACACAGTCCCAGGCATAAACATAGGCACATGAACATCCTCCTACCCCAGACCCACAGATAGCCTAGTTGATTACAGAGAGAGATGCATTGAGATGGAGGGCGATAGAGGCCGAGGGTGTTGCATAGAGGCTGATGGGCACCATGGAGAGCACTTCATTACGAGAGACCATTGTAGAGGGCTTTGAGATGGACAGAGAGGCTGAGTATTACCGAGTAAGATATGAGGAGTTATGTCCTCCTGAGTGCAGAGAGCCTTTCCCACAATCCCATACTAGGACCAGGAGCAGGACACGGACAGCTACCCAGAGCATGGGGGTTACAGGGCCTCGACAAGATCCAGATGTAGGGACCAGTGGGAGGCCACCATCCTCGAGACCAACTCCCTCAGGGGGTTCCACCAGCCAGCCATGATATATGCAGGATTTTATGTGTTGTATCCCATATTCTTTAGAGCATGTATATTGATTTTTGATCATATCTCATGTATCTTTCTAGACATTTCAGTGTCATTGGACTATTGGACATTTGTATGTATTTTTGATGAGCGATGATATGTAATGAAAAAATATAAAATGATAAAAGGATTGGAATGATATTAGAATGAAATCAAGATGATAAAAAAAATGAGGATGTCCCATGATATGTAATGAAATGATATAAAATATGAAATGATAGTGCATTATGAAGGATAAATAAATGGGAAAGGATCCAAATGATGAATGTGTGAACCATATGATATGCACAAGACTGAGATGAAATGATAATGAAATGAGGATGAAACAAATGTCCAAATGTCCTCCACATATAGTCTAAAGAGACATGACAACTGTTGATTTATCTGTTCAACTTTGTTTGAAACTCTAATGCAAATCCAGAATGCAAAATATATACATTGATCTAAATGAAATGCCACTAAATAAAACCAACTGTTCATTGAGCCTTCGGGTAGCTTTTTTGAATCATCATAGAGCCTTGTAAAATCTTGGAAGTATGTACAAGCATCATAGGGGAGATTAGCACCGATGATGACCTGAGTACAACTTTCATGATTTTTGATATAGCAAGCGAACACAAGCATCGAGGTATAATTGAACCGAGATGACCTGAGCATTTCTTGCATAAATAGACAAAAACTAACAACCTTCTGATGCAACTGTGGAACTGTCGTCAATGATATGCTTTGGAAATCATGTTTCATGACATATTTGCATCAAACCAATAGTTAACCTCAAGACAGCAGACAAAGAAAAATCATCCTCCTTCCTTGCCACTCTAGTTCAGTACATCATTGAGCGTGCTCTAGAGAGATGATATAAAAAAATCAAACAATCATTGTTCAAAAATGTAAAACTGATATTCCAATCATTATTAAGATTTTAGATCATCTGGATATGAGTCATGATATGGTATTTTGCTAAAAAACCATTGTGATATGGATCAATGATTGGATAGTTGTTCATGTGTTTTGATTGTTTGTTCACATGAATGAGTTTTATATCTTTGTCAAGTTGTTTTGGTAGAACTTGAAAGTTGGTTGCCCCAGAGTATGTCTACGTTTGCCCCCAGTATTTGACATAGCTTGTCGAAATGAATATGTACAATAATCAAGCCATGGTAAGATGTTATCGCTCTAGGCAAATGATGGCAATATGATGCTAGTATGATTCTAAGATGATGGAAAGATGCATTGAAATGAAGGCTTAGTGCAAAACAGGAACTAATAGATGGAGAGCTACAAAGAGCGTCTATTTGCTAGATTTTCACTATTTTTTTTATTGCATTTTTCTGATTTATTTATTTTTTGTCGCTACTGAGATGCCTGTTTGCCAAGTTTTTACCAAGGTAACCATTTTTTCAAGACTTTTTCTGATGTTTTTGTATTTCTTCAAAAAAAATTCTGATGTTTTTGTATTTCTTCAAGACTTTTTCTAATGCTTTTGTATTTCTTCAAGACTTTTTCTTATGTTTTTGTATTTCTTCAGGACTTTTTCTGATGTTTTTGTATTTCTTCATGAATTTTTCTGATGTTTTTGTATTTCTTCAGGAATTTTTTTGGATGATGATAACTGCTTCAGACATAATACTTTTTCAGGTGCATGTTGTTGATGGGTTTGTCAAACAGGTCCCCTTCTAGCGTTGACAACTTGTATGCTCCTAAACTATACACTGCTATGACCACATACGGACCTAGCCAATTAGGTTCGAACTTTCCCTTCTTTTCTCTGTCTTGTTGATTGCGTGGGTTCTCTTTTAGAAAAATATCACCAACCTAAAAGATCTATGGTTTGACTTTGTGATTATAGCTGTGAGACATCATTTGTTGATAGACTTTTAAATGATCAGTTGCTCGTTGTCTCTTTTCATCAAGAAGTTCCAATTCTTGGAGGCGGGAAACTCTGTATTCATCATCTGTTATGAGACCTTTCAGTGATACTTTGAGTGATGGAATCTCAACTTCTAAAGGTAGGATGGCTTCTAATCCATAAACAAAAGTAAATGGCTTTGCTCCTGTTGGTGTTCGGATACTAGTTCGGTAAGCCCATAATGCAGGATTGAGTTGAACGTGCCAATCTTTCCCTACATCATTCACAGTCTTCTTTAAAATTTTCAATATTGTTTTGTTTGAGGCCTCTGCTTGGCCATTCCCTTGTGGATAATAAGGTGTTGAGTATCTGTGTTGAATATGGAATATTTCACAAAGTTCGTCAACATCCTGATTCTTGAATGGTCATCCATTATCTGTGATGATAGAGTTGGGAATTCCATACCGACAAATGAGATAATTGAGTATGAATGATGAGATTTGTTTGCCAGTGACCTTAGTGAGAGGGACTGCCTCAATCCACTTAGTAAAATACTCTATCACTGTGATGATGAATTTATGTCCGTTTAAAGATGAAGGATGAATCTTGCCAACTAAATCTAACCCCCATTGAGAGAATGGCCAAGTTGGTACAAATGGTTATAGTTCCTGTGTTGGTGCATGAATGAGATTTCCATGTATCTAGCATTTAGAGCACTTTGTTACAATAGTGAATGATTCCCTCTCCATTATAGGCCAGTAGTAACCCATCCGAATCAATTTCTTGGATAAGGTTAGTCCACTTGAATGAGTACCACAAATTCCACCATGAACTTCTTGTAAAGCCTTATCAGATTCGTCACGTTCAAGACATCGAAGTAAAGTACCATCAAGACTGCGGTGATAGAGAGTTTCAGTGATAAGGGTATAGCGAGAGGATTGGCGGATAAAGTTGCGCTTTTGGTTATGAGATAAGTCAAGTGGTAAGATATCATCTTTTAGGTAGGCATAAGTCTTTCCATACCAAGGTGAATCGGATCCTACTAAGTGGAAAATGATTTGGCTTTCTAGTGTGTCATAAGCAGGTGTAAATGATTGTTCCACCAGAAATTCATAGCGAGCCTGAGTTTTTGGGAGTTGTAACAATGAAGCGATTGTGGCCATAGCGTCAACTTACTTGTTATCAAGCCTTGGAATTTGAATGAACTTGATATCTACAAATTATTTCTTAAAATTGTCAACCATTTTCTTATATGGCAACAATTTGTCGTCTTTGGTCTGATAGTCATCATTGATTTGGTTAATGACTATCTGTGATCCTCCATTCCAGTGCTATTTTGAGTCCAGTGATTAAAGCTTCATATTCGGCTATGTTATTAGTGCATGGAAACATTAGCCGATATGACTGAGGAATGGTATTTCCTTGAGGGGTGACAAAGAGTATGCCTTCCTTTGATCTATGTTGAGTAAAGGAGCCATCAAAATATAATGACCAAGGTTTCTTTGATTCTGTCGCGAAGACATCAGCATCTGGAAATTCAATGTGCATGGGATGCTCTATTTGTAGGGGTGCTTCAGCCAGTTGATCAACAATAGCTTGTCCTTTGATTTCTTTGCGATCAATACAATGAATATCGAACTCGATTAAGATCATGACCCATTTTGCTAACCTTCCTGTCAACGTGGCCTTGCCTAACATATATTTGAGTGGATCAATCTTTGCAACAAGATTGATTGTATGAATTAACATGTAGTGTCGAAACTTTTGCGAGGCAAAGACTACAGCTAGGCAAGCCTTCTCAATAAAAGTGTAGTTGAGTTCATGACCTGTTAATGTTCAATTGATATAATAGATTGCATGTTCTTTTCTTGTAGAGTCTTCTTATGCTAACAATGCTCCTAAAGATGTCTCTGTGGCAGCAATGTACAAGATGAGTGGTTTGTCTAGATTTGGTGGTATAAGGACTAGTGGACTCATTAAGTACTACTTGATTTGTTGAAAGGCCATTTCAAACTTATCATCCCATTTGAACGAAAAAATTTTGTGCAGTAGATGTGTGAAAGGTAGGAATTTATCTGCTAGTTGTGCAATGAATCTTCGTATAGATTGAAGTCATCCCTGCAGTGACCTCAACTGACTGATATTCCTTGGTGGAGGCATTTCCATGATTTCTTGTACCTTAGCGGTATCTACTTCAATTCCTTTTGTTGAAACTATATATCCCAAGAGTTTTCCAGATGTGACTCCAAAAACACATTTCTTAGGGTTGAGGTGAACTTTGAACTTTTCCAACCTTGCAAATATTTTAGATAATATCTTGAGATGTCCTTCTCTTGTGTGTGATTTTGCTAGTATTTCATTGACATAATCTTCCATGAATGTGTACATCATGTCATGAAAAATTGTAGTCATAGCTCTTTGATATGTAGCCCCAACATTCTTTAAACCGAAAGGCATGACGTTCTAACAATAAGTCCCCCAGGAACATGTGAAAGTTGTTTTATCCTGGTCTTCAGGTACAATCTTGATTTGGTTATAACTAGAAAAACCATCCATTAGTGAATACATGGAATGGCCAACCATTAGATCAACTATAGCATCAATGCTTGGAAGAGGAAAATCATCCTTAGGACATGCCTTATTAAGATCTTTGAAATTTGTGCACACTCTAACACTTTTTTCGGGTTTAGATACAAGAACAATGTTAGAGATCCATTCTGCATAATCAATTGATCTTATAAATCCCACATCAAGCAGTTTCTTAAGTTCTTTAACTAGTAGTGCCACATGAGGATGCATCTTTCTAAGTTTTTGCTTCACAAGCTTTACTCCTGGTTTAATGGACAAGTGATGCATTATAAGATCTAGCTCAAGACCTGGCATATCTACATAAGACCAGGCGAAATTGACTTGATTTGCTCTAAGAAATTCCATGAACTCCGGTACTTCTTTATCTGTCATTGATGCAGCCAACTGTAGAATCCTCGGTTTCTCTGTAGTTTCAAGATTAACTACTTTTGTATGCTCAATCAATATAGGTGATCGCTCATGATAGTGCTCTGAGAGAGTGTCAAGCATCCCATCATCTGGTGCCTTAAAAAGGTTTTCACCATCTAATATGCTCTTTGTTTTATCTTTTTCTTGATCTAATACTGCCAGATTATGGTTTTCACCATTAGATCTTTCTTTTTTATTTTTTATTTTGCAGCTAGGAGACTTGACACTCTCTTGATTAAAGGCTCTATGCTGAAAATCGCCGATGGAACAATCATTTACATCATCTACAGAAAGGAATTTCACGATAGATTCATCGGTTGGAAACATTGGTATAAGAGGTTCAGATAGATCCCAATCGATGAGATTGGGATGTATTAGTGGTAGCGGGTCATTAGGTTGTGTGAAATCATCTATGGTTAAAGTCATAACAGAGGTGTTCGTAGGATCCGAAGTATGAGGTAGGTCAATGATAGTATTGTCCTCATGATAGTCTTGTTCAATTAAGTCAGACTCGGTATCACTAGAATCATAGTCGCGTTGTAGTTTAGATTCGGGTGGTTGGGTCCTTGAACTTTCTCCTTTGATTAGAGTAGGAGTATACTTGTGTATCACATCAACCTGTTTGTCCCTCCAAAATTCATCATTATGGATGGTATCCCATTCGTATTCTTCAGAGTCTCTGTCAGAGTTATTATCAATGAAATTTTGAATTGTTGTTAAGCATGCTTCTCTTGGATCAGAACTTTCTTGCAATGTGAGTACAATATCATTCAATTGTTTCAATGTTGTTTCTTTTGAGGTAGTGTCATAGCCTAGTCCTATTTTATCTTTTGTAGCAAGTCCTAGAGGATCAATAGGCTCAACTACTCCTTTTCTTTTTCTAATAGGACCATTACCCTCATAGCCCATATTTTGTATGATTGAATATCCCTTACCATATTTCTGAGTTGGTAATTTTATATTAAGAACTATTTCATCTTCATCTTCATCTCTATAGAGCCATTTTAGCATTTCATTATCCTTAGGATCTTCCATCGAGAATTTTTCCTTGATAAATTGTCCATTGAACTTTGTGATTGGTTTTGTTATTGATTGTGTTGATGTTGACACTACAGATATCTGATGTTGTGTTATAGAAGGTTGTCCATGTGACCGAGGTGATGTCGGAAGATTAGCCAGACAGAGAGAATATTCTCCTACTCCATTATCCTTGAATTGTAATTGTTTTTCAAAGCTTTTGGTTAGTTGACTAATTTGTGTATCAACTTTTGGAGAAGTACTAGTAGTTGCTTCTCGATTGTTAGGAACCAAAGTGTCTTGACTAGCTTTGATGGTAGCATAAGTTTGACTGTGAGAATTATCAGCTGATATCGTGATCTCTTGTCCATCATAAGGAAACTTAAGACACTGATGATATGTAGATGGTACAACTTGCATGTCGTGGATCCAAGGACAACCTAATAGGATGTTGTATGCAAGATCATGGTCTAATACTTGACAGAAAGTATTTTTGATAACGGGTCCCACTCTGATTGGTAGCATGATTAAACCCTTGGATGCTCTTTCCTCATCATCATAGGCTTTAATGCTAATCTTTCTTTTGGGATCAATGGAATCCTCAAAAAATCCTAAAGCCTGAATTAATTTCATGGTACATATGTTTAAACCAGCACCTCCATCTATTAGAACTCATCTGACACAAAATTTATGGACCATGACTTCTAAGTATAATGATGAATTATGGGGATGTGTCATGGAAACATCGTCTTTTTCAGAAAATGAAAGGCATGTGGGTGAGGAAAAATGTCCCACCATGGCTTGAAATTGGTCTACATTTAGATCATCAGATACAGTTGTTTCAATGAGGGCTTTGTCTAGAATTTCCTTATGCGTCGGGGAAATCTTTAGAAGCTCCAAGATAGAGATCTGGGCAAAAGTTTTTCCCAGTTGATTGATTAAATCATATTGATGTGGAAGCAGTGGCACAATGGTTTTTGAAGGAGCACCCTTTAGGACTACTTTAGCTCATGCCTTTTTTGTTACACTAACTTCTCGATACTTCGCATTCTCTTTGACTTTTATAACATGAACCCACTTGTCATCAGTGTAGATATGATTGATTATATGCTCATCAACATGATTCACATTCTTTCCAGAAGACTCACCCTTTTGATAGTTGGACAAAGGGTTTCGAAATGCTTGGTGGTCTTCATTTGATTGTTGGTTTCCTTCTATTGTGACAATGTCTTTGTCAATTAAATCTTGAATAGCATTCTTCAAGGCTTGGAAATTATTCGTTCGATGGCCTTTACATCTATGATATTCAAAATAGTACGCATCATTCCATGATGGTGGCTTCACAATAGGTTCGAAGTTACATTGAGGCGGTAGGGTAATAATGTTCTTTGCCATCAAGTCTTTAAGGGCAGATTCCAGAGATTGCCCCAATGGAGTAAAAGTTCTTCTGTTGGAGAAAAATGAAGATTGTTGTGGATTCATGTTTGATGTATTTCCTAAGGTGTTACTGTTGTTTCCACAATACCCTTAATTGTTGGTATTATTCTGATTTGGAACAAAAGTTGGATTTTGGTTATTCCTCGTAGGAGGGTAGTTGTTTCCCTGATTTGTAACTGAGTTGACATTGTTGTAGTTGTTGTTGCAAGGAACACTAAGAAAAATTGGCTTAGTTGAGACATGATGTGCATCCAAAACACCATCATTCACCACATTCTTGTTGTGAGTCCAAAACTTAGATTTGTCATTGTGGTGATTAGAAGAGCTAGGATTGTCTCTATCAAGTTTTATTATTCCCCTCTGGACTAATGCATTTTTATTGTGATTGCATTTTCAATCATTTTATGAAAAGAGGGAGGACAATGAATATTTAGACGATAACTCATTTCTTGATCCAAGCTATTTATAAATGTAGTGATCTTTTCCTTCTCCAGAACATGTCGTGGATATCTAGCGAATAATCTTCTCCATCTCTGAAGAAATGTGATGAATGGTTCACCAAGTTTTTGCTTAGCCTTGCATAAATCAATCATTGTGATTTGGTGTTGTATTCTATAGGAATATTGAGAGATGAACTCAATGATCAATTTCTCAAATGTTTTGACAGCGGTGTAATTTTTGATAACCATTCCATAGACTGGCTTCCAAGACTTTGTGGGAACAAACGCATTAAGTATGTATCCTCATGAGCGAATTCTAAAGTCATGTTTCAAAAGTCTCTAATATGGTCAATTGGATCCGATTTCCCATTATAACAATCAAACTTTGGAATTTCACAATGCTTAGGAAACAAAATCAGGTTGAGACGTTGATCAAAAGGATATGGACAAATATCATCAAGAGCGTATGTCTTTGTTGTGGCTCTTCCTTCTATATTTTTAACTTTTCCTTCTAATGTTCTAATTGTTTTAGTCAAAGCACTGAAATCAGATAAAGGTGTTTCATCAGGATTACTCTTTATATTCGCAATATCAAAATCGTGAGGCAATTTGGCTCCTTTGTCGGCCAAAAATAGGAAGTATTTTTGTTTATCGCGTACTACGAGCTTTTCTACCGCTCTAAGAAATTTAGGATCTTGCTCAGCTTCTTTAAGGTGGCGTTATTCTTCTTGCTCATCCTCACTATCCTTAAAGTTTTTTCTCATATCTTTGTCGGAAGTAAAAGAATCCTTTTCTCCTTTAGTCATGTTGTCTTCAAAAAGGGGATTTTGACTTACTTTATAAAGGGGATCACTACTGTCACCTTCTTGAGTTGTTGATGTATGATCTTCTTTCTGAATACCTTCCTTCAATTTGTTGTATTGTGATCGAGTAAAAATAGGCATATGATTTCAAGATGTTCTCCTAAACTTAGATCATAGTTTGATGAGTGCAATCAAAGATGATGTTTCAATCTGATAAGATGGAAATCTTATGATATGATCAAAACTATGTTTTCCTAATTCGTGGTTGTGGCTTCCAATGATGAAGGATGTCAGAATCCTATTGGGAGAAGTTGAACCAAGAATTTAGAAGTTTGTGATGAAAGGTGCACTTGTAGGATTTGATCCTTATTTTCGAAGAATGATCAATATATCAAATAGCCTATTTCAACTCACTGAAGTATTTGACTAGGATGCATCAAATATTCGATAGAAGGTTGTGGTATGTAGTTGAAATCAAGGGGTTGATTGTGATTATGTCATTGAGAGAGGGATCTTCTTTGAAAATAGGCTTGTGAATCTAGAGGGTCCACAATGTATTCGTCAGTAAATCCTCTGACAAAATCTTGGTATCTATGGAGAAATTTGCGATAATGGAGCAAGATGTGTCGACTCTTGTATAGAAACTTCTTTTTTGTAAAGTTTTCTTGTACCCTAGAGGTTTCTTGGGTGTCCTGATCCTATTGGTAGTTGACTTCTTGACAAACTTGGTAGATTTCCACTCCCTAAGCATGAGAGAAAAATGTTGATATGCTACTGGACCGAGAATGCTATAAACTCAGATCTGTCAAAATCAATGATTCAAGAAAAGTGACAGATGTGCTTTTCTGTTGGCTATATGGGCTTCAGAAACAAGGATATGCACCAGAGAAATGGTCAAATGCGCTTCAATATGTCCTAGATGCGCTACTCTGTATCCTATATGCGCTTCAGAAAATGTTTTGATAGGGACCCAAAAACTGTTTTAGAATACTCAGCCTATGCACTAAAACAGACTCTAAATGCGCTGAAACTGACCCTAAAAGTGCCAATTTAAGCAGTGAATGCGCTAAAACAGACCTTATATGCGCCAGAGTATACCCTAGATGCGCTAAAACAGTTTTTCCAAGGTATTTTCTGAATAGTTGAGAACAGTTTTCAGCTAAAATCTGACATTTTTATTTCGGATGATCTTTTATCTGAATTAGTGTGATTGAAAACACAACACCTTGAAAACAATTGTTTTTAAGTCCTATACTAAACATCAAGTGTATGTTTCAAAAATGTTTTTCAAAAAGTGTTTTCACAGGTTTTACACATGATAGACAATTCAGACAGACTCACTCTTAGTACTCAAGTAGGTCATCATAATAATCAACAACCCACATCTTAGAATTGCGTCGACTCACACAGCTGTGTCACCCCCAAAGGGGCACCTGTGTTTTTGTCTTTTCCAGGCGCGTACTCAGAGTGATGGAAGTGGATACCAAATCCCCTAAGCAAACGGTCATTGGCAGTTATATGGTGAGTATCTTGGGGGTAGATTCTTCCCTCCCCTGCACTGTGATTATTATGATGTTCAGAAATTGACTTTGGTTGGATACTACACTAGGTTCGTAGTAAGCGTTTCCGTTCGGTGCAGAAATAATAAACTCCCTCAAGAGACCTCCCAACCTTTAGAACAAAGGCTTTGGGGATGGTTATCTTGCACACTACTGGCAAAAGAGGATTTCTCCTAATTTTCTTTATATTTTATAGTGGGGCGAAATAGCCTGGCTTTGGCTTGAACCCACTTGAGTCGTTCCTCTTGGGTGAGTACTTTTTCCCACAAGAGCAGGCCCTCTATAGGATGTAATAAAGCAGTAAAATTGCATGAATGTAAAATGAAATTTTGGTATTCTGGTCACCCAGTTAAGGGGAGAGCATAGACCTATTGCCACAAGCATAGTAGACAATGTTCCTTTTAAAAGCCCAAATCACAATGATCTAAACTATGTGAAGATGTTGCTTCATAGAAAGCATGGGATTCATTTTAACCACAAAATCAATGTGTGGTGGCTATCCTAGATTGCTTTATTTTAAATCCATGTCTATCCCAGGGCTGCTTCCTTTTAAAACCAGTTGTGACTATCCTAGATTGTTTCTTTTAAACCAGAAAAAGGTTCTATCTACGGAAGGCGTCAGACTCAGAAACCTGTTTAGTTACAACCTATATGCACCAAAAGATCACCTGTATGTGCCACAAAAACAAGTAAATGCACTAAAAAAGACAGTAAATGTGCTACAAAAAGTCCTAAATGCACTATGAAAACTCCTAAATGCACTAAAATAGAATGCAGCTAAATTTTATTTTTTTTGTTTTTCAGAAATTTTAACAAACTAAGTCAAGCATATGTGCTCTTCTATTTTGTAGATGTGCCGAGACATTTCCTAGATGTGCCACAACAGTCCATGGATGCGCTGAAGTACCTGTAAAAGCGCTAAAAGAAGCCACATATGCACTTTAAAAACTTGCAAATGCATTTCAGAAATCATCGTATGCACTAAAATGGAAAATTTTCTCAAAAATCTGAATTCCAAAATGCGAGATCCTATCAGAAAACCTGCAAGTAGATGTTAAAAATGGGGCAAGGCCCCACGGTGGGCACCAATAATGTGTGGTTGATTTTGTGAGCATTAAATATGTAAAAACAAAAATGAATCAATCACACCAATAAGACATTATATCAAAAACAAAATATTAAAATAATAAAGATTATAAACTCAGTATCTTGTTATCGATGTCATCCTATTGTCCTCTATCTTCAGTATTTTCATTGATTCTAGCTGGCTCTCAGATTGTATGCTAGGCTCAATGAACAGTCCTCGTAAAGAATGAGATTGAATATGAAATGCATGTAATGCTTAAGCTAAGACATGATTATTGAAAATAAAAGACTATTGATGATACTATGAATAATAAAACTAGAATGCTATAATGCTAGAATGCAATTAATCTCTAATTACTCTGATATGTGTTGTGTAACCCTTGCTTGGACTGGTTGTGCTATTTATAGAGTTTTTGAAAGCATTTGATTGGCTGATATGATCAACGATTGTGAAAATTCCTAGTAGATTGAACGATTGACGATGGATAAGACTTGAAGAAAAACAAAAGAAAGCAAAAAGCAAGATTTGTTTTCTTTTTCTGTAAAAGAGGTAAGATAAGATGATAAAGATGAATTGTAAAATAAATCATCATTTTGTGAGATTATGGGAAGATTTTGAAGAAGATAAATAATGAATTATTGAATTCAATTATTTATTTATGGGTGACAGAGATTTTTCTTAAAAGAGAATATTTACCCTAGATTTGAAGAATAATGGGAGATTTCATAATTAAATAAGATATTTAATTATGATTCTGAAAAGATATGGAAGATATTTAATTAAACTTTTTGAGAAGTGGTATGTAAATGAAATTAATTAAATGAGATATTTAATTAACTAGAAGAAAGATTTGAAAAGAAATAATTAAATTTAATTAAATAAAAAAGACTTAATTAAATTCAAAAGTGATAATTAATTAAAAAATATAGTGCATTTATTTAATTAATCAAGTGGACATATGAATATGAAATAATTAAATAAAAGTTGATTTATTTAATTATGACAGAAGAATAAAATGAATGAACAATATAATTAAATTAATTAAATTTAATTATATGTAGAAGACTTTAGAGAAATTAATTAAATAATAAATATTTAATTAAATGCTAGGATTAATCAGATATGACCAATTTTATGCATCTAAAAGACCCATTAAAATATCTACTCAACAAAGTTGCTCTAACAGGGAGACTAGCAAAATGGGTCATGATCTTAAGTGAGTTTGGCATCCAGTATGTAGACTGGAGAGCCATCAAAGGACAAGTGATCGCTGATCAATTAGTTGAAGCACCGTTACAGGGTAATGATCCAATGAACATTGAATTTCTGGATGCAGACATTTTGAATATTACCACACAACAATGGAGACTTTATTTTGATGGATCATACACATAAAGGGGGTTTGGTGTGGGAATTCTATTTGTTACACCTCAAGGACACACCATCCCAAGGTCCTATAGACTAATGTTTCCATGTACCAATAATGTAGCTGAGTATCAAGCCTTGATTATTGACATCAAAGTGGCAATTGAATGGAAAATAATAGAAATGCAAGTATATGGGGACTCACAGTTTGTCATCTATCAAGTAAATGACGAGTATCAGACAAAGGATGAAAAGCTCATGCCATATAAGAAAATGATAGATGATGTCAAAAATTATTTCATGGATATCAAGTTTGAACAGATTCCAAGGGCAGAGAACAAAGTTGTGGATGTTATGGCGATAATTGCTTCTCTCTTGCAATTACCAAAAAAACAAGGTCATTATGAGTTTATGGTAGAACAAGTATCTAACCTTGTCTATGATAATCCTGAATCACAAACCATATTCCAAATAATAGATGTTCAAACCTCACTATATGGAGAGATCTATGCTTACCTCAAGCATAATATCCTTCCTCCTGATCTTTCTAGAAACCAGAAACATAACTGAAGTCATCTGTTAATCCACGTGACATACATTAATTGCTGACATCCTTTACCATCGAGGTTAAGATGGTACTCTTCTTTGGTGTCTAGAACATCATGAGTCTGAAACAGCCTTATGTGAGGTCGATGAAGGTATTTGTGGAACTCATTCAAGTGGACTAACCCTAGCAAAGAAACTCCTTCTTTTAAGGTATTATTGGCCGAATATGGAGGAGTCTTATCAATTAGTTAAAAAATGTCAAAAATGCCAAATTCATGGTAACTTAATCCATGTGCCCACACAAGAGTTGCAACCATTTACATCAACATGGCCCTTTTTTCAGTGGGGACTGGACTTGGTAGGAAAGATAAATCTATCTTCATCCAATGGACACAAGTTCATAATCACAACGGAATACTTTACAAAATGGATAGAAGCGGTTCCTTTAACAACAATCACTGGAAAGCAGATCTCGTCTTTCATACTAAAGTACCTCATCTATCAATATGGTGTACCTCAGTCCATTGTAACAGACAATGGTAGACCTTTTAAGAACTAGGATGTCCAGGAATTATGTGAAAAATTTCATATCCAACATCATTTCTCAACAACGTACTATCCTCAGGGAAATGGCCAAGTAGAGACCTCAAACAAGACAATTCTAAAAATACTAAAGAAAATGGTTAACAATGTTGGACGTGATTGGCATGTTCAACTAAATCCTGCATTATGGGGCTACAAAACCAGCATCAAAACACCAACAGGAGCTAAACCATATGCCTTAGTATATGGATTGGAGGCCATCCTACCTATTGAGGTAGAAATACCATCACTTTGTGTCTCACTGAAGGGTATCATTATAGATGAGGATTATAGAGTCTCTAGACTACAAGAACTTGAATTGCTGGATGAACATCGTCAACAAGTTGTAAATCATTTGAAAGCATACCAATAGAGAATGTCTAGGAGCTACAATCACAGGGTAAAACCTAGAGTCTTTTAGGTTGGTGAATTGGTCCTAAATGAAAACCCTAGAAATCAATAGGATAGAGAAAAGAAAGAGAAGTTTGAACCTAACTGGCTAGGTCCCTTTGTCATCATATCAATTTATGGATTTGGGCCATATCAATTGTCTACACCTGAAGGAGATCTGTTCGATGAACCCATCAACAGTATCCATCTTAGAAAGTTCTACACTTGAGTCACCTAGTGCACATATTAGTTTCTAAAAATGGTTACCTGGATGAAAACCTAGCAAATAGGCATCTTGGTAACATAAAAATACAAAGAAAAAACAAAAAATACAAAATATAAAAAGACTAAAAAAGACTGAAAAAGTGCAATAAAAACATGTAGTGAAAACCTAGAAATAGGCACTATTTGTGATTTGAACTAGCTTTCCCATCTATTGGATGCATGTCATGGTCGTTGCTTTCACCATCATTTTACATCCATTATCATATCATTACGAGTGGTTATGTCTCACCCTAGCTTGGAGGCAACATCTAAACCTGACTAGGGGCAATAAATCTTGAGCTTAACCAGACAGACAAACATTAGGAAGACAATCACAACGAAAACAATGATTGAAACACAACCCAACATGAAACATTAATCACCATTGGAAACACATCAGACATCCATAATCACAATGGAAAATATGTTGTACTTGATTTTTGTTATCATTTCTTTGGAGCAACTCGATGATGTATTGAACTAGAGACGCTAGGAAGGAAAATGGTATTTTTCTTTATCTACTATCTGTGAATTAATCATAATTATTGTGTGAATTGTTGTGGGAAGTGCTCTACAAAGTATCATGGATGACATTCCAATTCACATAGGAAAGTGGTTAATTCTTGTATGTTTACGCAAGAAATGCTCAGGTCATCTTGGTTTAATTATACCTAGATGCTTGTGTTCACTTGCAATATCAAAAATCATGGAAGTAGTACTCAGGTCATCATTGGTCTACATTATACCATTGATGCTTGTACTCACTTTCAACATTTTAAAAACTTTATGATGATACAAAACAAAATAAAAGTACTGTTAGAATGCCAATATTTGCATGTAGATTTGCATGGTAAAATTAGATTGCATTCATAATAGTTTTACATCTGCAGAGTGTTTATTACAAAAGCTCATGAAGGATTCAAAGTAATGATTATCTTTTATCATAATAGATTGAGTATAATTGACATTTACAAAAACATCATCATTATCATACAATTGCATCATCATTTTCATTGCATACATTAGAAAGAATTTAATTATCATTTCATCATTCATGCATTTGAATCAAATAATTTGCATTGATCATATCATATTTCTCATATTGCATGTCATAAGATTGCATAAGAAAAGATCTCAAAAGTAATAAATCTCTATAGTTTCATATCATACATCCATTCGTCATATCACATATCATAAATCCATTTAACATATCAAATATCACACATCATTTTCATCCATTTATTACATCATATATTTACATTTACACAAGAATAAAACACACACATCCCATTTACATCGCATATCATAAATCATTTGAATCATTACATCCACATCCATGTATATAGGTACATTATCATATAAAATTACACATCATCATACATATACATCATGCATCCATACATCATGCATACATACATCATACATCTATACATCATCATTATGTGCATCATAAATAGAACATCATATATCATAGCATATCATATGATTATAAACTGCATCCATAACATCATAATATAAAGATTATCACATGACATATAGGACATAGAAAATAAATGCATACAACATGGAATCATATAAAACACATGATAGATCGATAAAATCTGTTGCATATCATATAGATCTCAAAATCATAAATGTCAAGTATACAATGATGTCTGAAATGAAGAGAGATATATCATCAAAAAATGGCTATAATCAGAATGTACATCATCGTCTCAAAATACAACAGAGGAATTGCATCATGAAAAGTAAGTGTTGTTGGCTCCAAATGGTGCAGGCATCTTAGGAACAGTCCCTCCACCACCATCGGATGTACAAGGATCTATTGGGTCTCTCGGAAGAGGCTGGGTCACATATGCACTGACAGTCCAGGAATGAGTCTTGCCAGATCGGGACTGCCTGTAGCTCACTCTCTACTCTGTAGGGATGACATCATAGAATTTACCTCTGTAATACTCTACCTCCCCACCAATACAGACAATCTCTTACATATAATCTACTATAGTGGTACCATCTGCCAATCTTTGCAATATCTCAACTGCAGCCTGAGCCCCCTCTGCAATAAATTTGGCAGCATCCCTCTCGACTATCATTGATGCAATCTAAGCCTGAGCTACCCCTACAGTCTATCTAGTGGCATCCCTCTCAACTATCAAGGCTGAAATATGTACCTAAGCTGCATCCAACTAAGCTTGTATTGATGCTAGAGCCTATGCATGGGCCTGAGCCTGAGCCTACATCTGTGTTTGAGTCTGTACCAATAAACCCTAGGCCTGAGTTAGCTGCCCCTGTAATGTCTAAACTTGTACCTGCAAAATCGCTATTTGGGTCTGTTGCTGCTACACATGCTGCTCTAAAGGGTCTACAACTACTCACCTCTTGCGATACATCATGTACTCCTCTAAACTAGGACCTAACCCACCAACACCCGATACACGTGCACCTGATCCACCTGGACTATCTCCACTACTATCACCATCACTTCCCTCTTCATCATTGATACTGCTATCCTCCTCATCCCCACTACCCTCCTCATCACTACTCTCAACCTCCTCCACCACCTCCTCCTCACCACCAATCTCCTCTCTCCTCCTTCAGCAATGGTGTCCAAAAACAATCTCCTCCCTAGCAGCTAATGGTGTTGGCTCATCAGGAATGGTGATGCGTGGAAATGGATGTAATACTAGATACGCTGCATAGCTTTTTGTGACTGGTGGCTCCACAATATCTGGTTGGGTCTCCCACACAAGCAACTATAAAGCATGGAACTCCTACACTGCCACATCATATGACAACCTAGACCCCCAATCTGTAGAATCCAACTGTCACTGAGCATAGTGGGCAACACCCTAGGGAATGCCCTAAACAATGCCATACTGACGAAGCACTCGTCTCAGTAGAAATCTCTCCAAAACCCACTGTGTACGCCCAATCAAAATAAAAGACTAACAAAAGAATGGCAACTGCAAGTCATCATCATCCTAGTGCTCACAATCCAAATAGGGACGCCAGGTAATAGTCTCTATATCATCTAGTACTATGCGCCAATGATCTAACTTACCCAGTCTTAGGCTGAGTAAGTCGACCTACATATATGTGCACATAAGGCCGCCTAGCTTCATGCTGGCTCACCATCACTAGCCATGTGACAAGAATATGCTCCCATGCCCACACCTAAAGTAAAGTGACTCCGGTTGATAAACTCCAACTACCAAAGTAAACCGCTGAATGCAAATCATGATAAAGATGGGAAAGCATGCACATGCCCCAAGCATATCTCATCCCATGAATGACCATGCTCTCTAATACATGGCCCATACCAACAGAAGATCCCTTTGACCTACGATCAGGACAAAGGAATTCTCTGATGAGTCCAACAAGAACTATTGGTAAAGTGGTGTATGCATCCACCATCTCCCACCACAGGATCCAACATCCAACAATCCTATCATCTTGAAATACTCTCCAAAGAGCATTGGTACCACCTTGCTTTGATGAATCATATACAACAATATCCTCAATAACTGGTATCTGCAAAATCCTCCAGACATCCTTGGGGGTGATTATGATCTCGCCAATAGCTAGGTGGAAGGTATTATGCTCACTGTGCCACCTCTTCGCTGAAGCTGTCAGGAGATCCCGATTAATCCTAATCTGGGGCATGTTTAGTAAGGAAGATAATCCACAACATGTAATGATATTTGTCTCAGGTTGGGCTAGATGACATATCAAATCAAATGTAAGAGGAAATCGCTCTCTAATCTGGAGGTTCATCAAAGCCTCCTATCATCATGAAATATTCAAAGTCAATACTCTTTTTTCAAATCATCAAAACATCAAATATCCTACCAAACCTAATTAGCTATTGGTGAGACTTTTGATTAAATCTCGTGAGCAAACATCATTAAACCTCGCCTATCATGAGGTCAATACATCAAATCAACTTTGTCTATCATGAGGTTTATGAATCAAACTATAATTATTCCTCACCTATCATAAGGATAATTATCATCAATCAAACATCAAACCTTGCCTATCATGAGGTTGAACATCATCTACTTGATAAGGATCATCAATCATATCAAACCAATGGCTAACATGATCAAAAATTGACAAACTCAAGGACAAATTTGACAAACTTTATCAATCTGACTTAGAAGCACTAAAACAGAGTTTCTATGTGTGAGAATATCAAAAGCGCCATTAAAACACTTAAAAGTGCTAAAACAGACACTCAAAGTGCTAAATCATCAAAAGCACCATTTCATCAGGCATAAGCGCCATTACAGACAGTCAAAGCGCTACTTCATCAAAGCACTATTATATCGGGGCAAAGTGCTAAATTATAGGGTAAACATGCTAAAATGTTAAAAGTGCTAAAACAGTAAGTCAAAGCGCTAAACTTCCTATCCTAGGTGCTAAAACATTGAAAGCGCTAAAACATTCTACCTAAGCGCTATAAAAGTTGACCTACGTGCTAAAACGCTTTAAGCGCTAAAACAGTTTGTCAAAGCACTACATCGGCATGCTAAAGTGCTAAAAAAAGCAAAAATTTAAAAACCTAAAAAATGCACAAAAAATGAGAAGTGCATGTACAATGAGGGGGTTAACGGGTACGTACCGGAGGTCCGTAGACAGCCGGGTGGTTGTGACGTCGTACGTGCTCGAACCAGTGATTATGGTAAGGGGTCGACATTCTGCTCCAAATTGCACAAATAACTCTCTCTCACAAATTTTCAAAACTCAATTTGCACAAATGAGTTGAAAATCATCCCTTTTGACCTTTTATAGGTTATTTTTGGTGGGATTTTTTTTATGGGATTTTTTTTTTTTTTAAGAGGGATTAATTCAAAATTCATCTAGGGGCACTTTCTACATTCTTAATCGAGGGATAAATTATTTCACCATTGAATCTTCATCAAATCATCATCAAATCAAGGACAAATCATAAAAATTCAAAAATTCAAAAAAATTCAAAAAAATAAAAATTTCATCAATTTATCTCCCGAGGGGGCATATATTCATCATCACTTGAAAATCAATGTTTGGGGCATACTGAATTTTTTTTTGTTGATATTGCAGCAGCAACAAAATTTTCTTTGAAGCAATACATAAACACATCACTTCAAAGAGGGGCAAAAAATATACACCTAAAAATGGTCTGGATAATCTAATTAATTAAATACGATTTATTTGATTAATTACCTTAAATTTCCTCTACTATTAAATAAATAGAAATATTTATTTATAGTTCATTCTCCTATTCTTCAATTTTAATTAAATAGACAACTTCAATAGTTTGTGTTATTTAATTATCACATCATTCAATCTTAATTAATTAAACAAGGTTAAATACTTTGTTGTTTAATTATCATATCCCTTCTATATTTATTTAATAAACAAATTCTATAGCTTGTTTTATTAAATTATTTATTCTCTTTTGCTAATTTGAATAAATCAAAATATTCAAATAAAGGCATAAAGGAAAATTTCCTCTATTCACTCACCTACCAAATTAGACATCAAATATCCAATTTAATTCAACTGGAATTCATGGGAAAGCTTTGGAGACAAATTGGAATCAATCTCTCAATCTCCTTCCTCTGATTCTTCCTATCATCTAGCCTGATGTTTTCACAGGGAGAAACCATTCCCTTCATCAACTCAAGCTTCTTCATCTCTCACCATTCAATTCTTTAGATTGAATCCGAGCCTTTGTTGTGCTACTCCTTCACAACATTGTTGTCGTGAATCTATATATACAGCCTTCTGAAACAGGAAATGGATCACGAATCCCATCTTTGTGCAAACTTACTCTGCAAGAAAAGCAGTCAAGCAATCAAGCATTTTAGCAATAGCAAATCATTTAGCAATAGCAATCATAGTATCAGTAGAATCATAATCATAGCTATAGTTTTACTGTAACTTCTTTCATCATAGTTTCATGTCAATTTAGATTATAGTAGCTTCCTTATATCATCTAGCAATTATCATATAGGATTACATAATTGCATTTTAGCAGCATCTCATTCTCTAGATTGGCATTTTAACAGTCACAATGCTTACCAAATCTGAGAGCCCCATGACTTGATAAATCTTTAGAGATAGTAAACAATATGACGTTTTCAGTAGATTCTTGCTTTAAACTAGTTTAATTTGTTGAATCTTTGATATGATGTCTTATTAAGTGTTATTTTACTTATACTTATTCCACACTTACAGAGGGAAATGGAAGAGTTGAGTGGAGAATAAAATAGAAGAAATAAGATTTAAGTGGAGAATAAAATGGGGTGAGTTCAATTAAAATAAATAAATAAAATTTATTTCTAAGAAAATAAATAAATATAATTTATTTATTTTCCACCTCATGAATAATTAATTAAATTAAATAATTTAACTAATTATAGAAGAACTTAGGGTTTGGATGATTAAATAAATAAAAATATATATTTAATCATAGACAAAATTAAGTTAGGGATTAAATAATTAAAAATAATTATTTAATTGAGAGAGGCTGAATTAATTAAATAATTAAGAATCATTTAATTAATAAAAAATGATGAGAAAGAGCTAGAAGAAAGTTAGAATACTTAAATAATAATTTAATTATAAGGACAAGAAGAAGAACGAAATTAGGGTTAGATGATGGTTTGGGATAATTTTTAGTGTCTACAGATGATTATTTGGAAAGTGTGGTTGACTTTGCTAACTCTCTTTCTCTTATTTGGCTTCTAGATGTGGAACTTCAAGGTACATCTTTTACCTAGTCAAACATAAGATACAAAAGTGGTTTAATTTAGGTTAAATTGGATAGATTCTTGATTTTTAATGGATAGAATATCCTTCCTAAAATATCTCTACAAGATCAACCTAGAGTGGGATCTGATCATAATCCACTTATTATGCATGGGAAGATCACTTAAGGAAAGGTTCATATCCTTTTAGGTATAAAATAATGTCGGTCTCTCACCCAAATTTTTTAGAACTAGTCATAATTTGGTGGAATGCTCCTATGCAAGGCACTCCAATGTTTTGTCTTGCTCAAAAAATTAAGCTGGTGAAAGAAAGAGTGAAAGGATGGAATAGATTATATTTTGGTAATATATTTAATAAGAAGGAACATATTAGAAAAGAGCTCAAATATATTCAAGCTAGAATTGATAAAGGATACAATGATTTGGAAACTTGTAGTAAAGAGAAAGAGTTTAGAGAATAATGGCAGAGGCTTATGAGAGTAGAAGGATGTTTTTTGGAAGTAGAAATCTAGGATTCAATGGTTGAGTGAAGGAGATAGTAACACTAGATTCTTCCGCTAGTACACCCTAAAACATAGGAGGAATGTCATTAGAAGTTTAACCCTACAAGATGGCTTTGTTTTAAGCTTTGAGGAGGATATTGTTGATTTTTTTTCTTTTATCAAAGAGACTTATGTTGACAATACTATGATTTAAGAGGATTTCATAAAATTCTAGATGTGATACCTAATGTGCTTAGGGAAAGAGATAATGTTGAGATGGTTAAGGATATATCTGTGAATAAAGTCAAAATCATTTTATTTTATTTTGGTGCTTTCAAACAAGGAAAAATTTAGTGGCGAATAATTGAAATTGGGACCTCCAAAAATGGTGAATAATACAAGCTAAAAAGGATGCTGAATCGCCAAGTTTTTACAAAAAATTAATTTTGTCTCGATTAATTTGCCTGTTTAAACGATGTGTCATTAGAACTAATTCACCAATAGTTTATACTGTAATTATAAATATTAATTATATTCTTCGGTAATATTATATTCCTACCATTATTGGGGCAATATCGCCACTAATAATAAATTACCATGTAATTTTGGGGCTTTTATTTATTGCCATCGATTAGCTTTTTAATCGGATGACTGCAGGTTGATTCCGCAACCTAATATGCATGTGCCTTTTAAAAGGCTTGTTGATGCCCAAAATTTGTTTTGGGCCACATGATTAAATCTAATTATGTGGCCCAAAATTTGTTTTGGGCCACATGATTAAATCTAATTATGTGGCCCAAAACAAATTTTGGGCCTCAACAAGCCTTTTAAAAGGCACATGCATATTAGGTCATGGAATTAACCTGCAGCCATCCGATTAAAAAGCTAATCGATGGTAACATTTTCACTTTTCATTTAGTCTTAATTTTAAAGCAATATTTTTAAAAACCACTTAATTTGTGTGTGCTCCAATGCATTTTCAATAGTGAATTTATGCTTGGTGGCGAGGGTTGGGGCCACTATCCTCAAACCCCGCGAGGGGGCATTGCCCCCTCGACCCCCACAAGGGGGCTCTGCCCCCTTGAACCTCGCTGGTGCTTGCCGCCCCCGGGCCCCTACTTCAATATTACAAAAAACAAAAAAAAATATGGGGGAACACACTGACCAACTATGCAAATTTTTAAAGGAGAGATTTGCCATTGTAATTAATCTTTTTAGTGATTATTCACTAGGATTCGCCACTATGATTATTATTTTTACCAATTATTCATTAAGATTCACCAGGATTTTACAAATTTTTTTAATAATGTGCATAGATTCGCAAGGAAAATTAATATTTTTTTTCAAATTAAAGGAAAGATTCACTAGGATTTTACACCTTCGCCGAGGGGGGGTTTCTTAAAGTTATCCCTACTTTCAAAGAAAAGACTAAATGGCTTTTCCCCTTCTTTTTTAGGAATTTTGCAAGATTATTTTCTATGATATTTTGAGGATTGCTAGGAATTTGTTTAGGTCGGGTAAGCCTTTGAAACAATTAAATTTTAATCTTATTATTCTTGTCCCTAAAAAGGAAGAGACCACTTCAATGTTGGGTTATAGACCTATCAACCTCTATAATACGATTTATTAAATATTCTCTAAGATGATTGTTAATAGGATTAAACCTTTTTCCTTCATCTATTGATTTCTAAAAATAGAAAGGTTTTGTTTCTGGTAGATAGATTTTAAATGTTTTTCTTAATACTCATGAATTCATTCATTCTATGGAAAAGAACTAAAAATATGGTATAGTGCTTAAGATGGATATTTCTAAAGCTTATGATAGATTTTCTCGTCCTTTTATTTTTGGTTGTGCTTCAAAAGTATGGTCTCCAAGGAAGAATTTTAAATTTGAGCAAAGCTTGTGTGACTACTCCTAAGTTCTCTATTATGGTTAATGGTATTCTAATGCGTTATTTCTCTTATGATAGAGGTTTGAGACAAGGGGATCCTTTATTGCCTTGTTTATAATTTTGGTTGAGGTTCTTGGTAGAAACTTCCAGAATCAAATTGATTCCAAAATTTTAAAAGGGGTTAAAGTTGCTTCTTTTGTACCTCCCTCCTCACATCAATAGTTGATGACACTATTATGTTGAATGTTTCCTGTACTTTGGAAGCCCAATATTGGAATAATCTTCTTGATGCTTATGCTAAACTTTCAGGATAGTATATAAATTATAATAAAAGCATATTGTGCTTCTTCAACATTGAGGCTACTCTTCAAACTAAGATTCTAAGAATCTTGGTCTGCCAACAAGATGGCCTTCCTACTAATTATTTAGGACTCCCATTATCCACCAAGAAATTGTCTAATAACTATTGGATTTGTATTTTTGAAAGGGTGTAGAAGAAATTGTCTAGTTGGAAAGGAAAACTTTTAAGCCAAGTAGGAAAATTTTAGTTACTGAAAGCCTCTCCATAGAATATACTTGCTTTCTATCTATCCTTATTTAATATTCTTCTTTTATGGCTAAAAGGATAGAGCATATATAGAAAAGATTCCTTTGGACAAGAATAGAAGAAAACACTAGAATTGCTCTAGTCAATTGGGATACTATATGTAAGCCTAAAAGGAAGGGAGGCCTTGGTATAAGAATATTGCAACTATTTAATACGTCTTTGATGTCTAAAATGGGATGGAATCTTCTAGAGGGGAATAAGGATTGGAATCACATTTTGAAAGCTAAGTATTTGGATAATAGGTATCAACACTCTTTTTTATCCTCCTCCACTCTCCCTAAAGGCTCTATGATCTAGAATAATTTGTTGAAAATAAGAAATGTGATAAAACAAGGTCTTTTATGGAGGGTGAGAAAAGTTAAGAATGTGAATTTTTAGACTGATAAGTAGAATGAGGGTCCTCTATTGTCCTTAGTCTAGAAATTTTCTCAATTTAGGAATCTTTTAGTAAGATTGTATGGAGAGAACTTACATGGGTATATTCAATGCAATGGAACTGGGTCTAGATGGAAATATTTTGGTAATCAATTGATCGATGGAACACAAGATGGTTTGTAAGAGGTGATTGAATAGTTAATACAAAGTATAGGGGACTATCATTTTTGTTGTCTTGAAAGAAACAATGAATGTGTTTGGATTCTAAATCCTTTAGGATATTTTGCATTTTGTAAAATTCATGTATAGAGTAGCCTAATTTTTTATGCTTTCAAGAAGTTTTTTAGTGCACTTTGCATTCTCCTTAAGGGAACGTATGATTTAGTTTTGTTTATTTCCTCCAAGTGTAGCTTACACATTCTTGTGTTTTGGTTTTGTTGTGTCAAGGAAAGACCTATTCAGTTGTTGATTAACCCTTAACTCTATCCCAATGGGTTAAAACTTCTAGGTTTACATGATTAGAAAAAAATCATCTTGCAAAAGTCGCCAAAATGTTGACACTTTGTGCCACCCTTGTTTTCCCATTGTTAATAACCAATTTGAGAGATCTTAATGGGTATTTGGGTTAGTTGTCCTTATGTGTTATGGTCTCTCCTTGTTTGCTCGTTAATCATTTACCCAAATTCAACAATCTTAAAATTGGTTGTATTTGGAACTTCTAAGCTTTCCATCTTGTAAAGAAGCCAAATGGATACCCATATTCCAAATCAAAAAAAATTATTAGCTAAATAGGAAAAATTATGTTGTTGCAGGGATTTTGGTCCCATCTAGACATTGTGGAGATTTCATGTCCATCTAGATCTTTATTGAATCCCACAATTCCTCACCACCTCAATTTTTTGTGAAGGGTAGATCCACTTGTTTTTCTTGCAAGAGAAGAATCATAAAAAAATATTTGTATAATTTTACACAAAGTTGGAGGCCATCTTCTCTCATAGATCTAGATGGAGGTTAAAAGCCCTCAATTTGAAAGTTTGCAGAAGTTTCACGTGCATCCGGATTTGTGGATTTTTTCAAGTGAACCAGCCAAGGGCAAAGGGTGTAGTTCAAATGTAGGCTCTTGAACTACAAGATCCTGTTGCTGATGAACTTTTCGTATTTGGCCTAATCAAGAAAAATGACTAAGTCTAATAATGCGGGCGGATGGAGGTCAACTTACCACATCTGGTTGCTAATGGATTTTCTGCAAAGAGCAGTTAAAAACCATTTTTTCCCCATTTACGAGAATCATATGGCAAAGTGGATTTGTGAGGTTTTATATTAAAACTAGACCTCATTTGAAGGTGCAATAGCCGATTGAAGTTTTGCATGGTTCTGATGGAGCCCGATTGTCTACAGGAACTTTTGAGGCCCAAAAATTACTATATAATTTTGTGAGAAGATGGAGGTCATCTTCCCACAATGCTGATGGAGGCCAAAGTTTCATAAGTGGATGTTTTGCGAGGATTTCCAAGTGATCTATCCAAGTTAAATGTGCAGACGTCGATGAATTTCTCCTACGAGCCCGATAGTGACCATTGTTCCACATTTGTGGGATTTGTATGGCCATCTAGTTTTGCAAGATTTTCTAAGTGAACTTGACTATGTTTAAAGTTCCATATGCTACTAGATCTTCCGCATGCATCCAATGGGAGTCAATTTTTTTTAATTGCGGGAATTTGATGGTCATTTGGACTTGCATGATTTTTCAAGATAATAGGTTGATTATCAAAGCCTTTTGTAGACTTGATAAATCTTGTTAGCTCACTTCTGGATGGAGTCGGATTCTCGCAACCAATTTGGTTGCACCTCAAATTCTCGCAATGGCACCAAAATGGTAAAAAATTTGCTATTAATACATTTTAATGACTTCCAACTACAGGATTTGATTTGAGAATTTTTATGTATCAAATTTTCACATGATTTTTGGGGAAGAAATGGTGTGCATGCCTCTTCATTACTACATACATTCAGTTTTGGTATTCCCCTCCTCAAATTGTGATTTCTTGCCGAATTTTACAAACTTCTCTGCAATTGAACCAATGCTCACCTGAACACGCCTATGCTTCTCTGGGTGACCTGGCAGTCAGGGTTTTCTTGGAGCTTCTATGTATCTTTCTGTTTGGCTTCCTCTTTAGAAAAACTTTTTGAAAATGTTCTTTTCTTTGCTTTCTTGATGAGATCTCTATATTTTTGCAACTCTTCTTTTGTAAAATAGGCTATATGCTTTTGGATCAATAAAGATTGTTATTTTCACTTCTTTTCACTTCTTGCACTTTGTTTGAATGATACTTACCTTTGTGTTTGAATGATATTTTGTTATCTACTATGTTTGTATGTTGTGTTAAACTTGTTTGTAAGAGTTGAGTGTGGATTTTTCTCTTTCCTTTTAGCACTTGTCAAACCCTAACTTCCATACACACCTCCAAGAGATGATAGAATAGGGAACCCTATGAGTTCTAGAAACTCTCATTAATTCCCTATGTTGTAGTGGCTGTGAAGATACTCATATTGATGCAGGGGCATCCAGAAGTCCTCAAAAAAATTGAAGTAGTTGACAGTGAAGTTGCAGGTTGACAGTAGTGAAGTTTTGTACATTGGCTAGATCTGTACGTTGATGATCTGAAGTTGTGGATTAAAGGGTTTTTCATAGAGTGTGTCTATTTTATTCACCAGAAGTTTCAGAGGTCCATGTGAAGGATCGATCGAGTTGTGGAGATCTGTGTGCTAACAGTTGTTTAGTTATTCCAATTGGTGTTCCTGAGGGAA
The DNA here is from genome assembly GCA_007258455.2 of Sequoia sempervirens. Taxonomy (NCBI): domain Eukaryota; kingdom Viridiplantae; phylum Streptophyta; class Pinopsida; order Cupressales; family Cupressaceae; genus Sequoia; species Sequoia sempervirens. The sequence goes on from VDFB02105785.1 coordinate 509,836,396, forward strand.
GATGTCGTGATTCTAGTACGTGGAGTTGTTTTGGACATTGTTGTGGTGATTTGTGATGATCGTGGATGTTTCCAGATCATGTGTTGTTGGTCCACAATGATCTGTGTGCCTATGATTGGTGATTTTCTTTTGTGAGGTCCTGTTTACCTTATTCTTGGTTGACAGGGTGTTGTGGTGTGTTGTGGATCTTCAAGGATTAATCTAGAAGGTGTTTGTGTGATCGAGGACATTGTTTTGGGTCTTGGATTTGTTGTGGCCAACCTGGGTTGATCCACATGGTAAATTGTTATTGTTTGGGGCCGACCTATCCGAGTTGGCATGTTATATTTCTAGCTGTTAGAATTGGGCCGACATGTTGAGGCTTGGATGATTCACAAATGATATAAATAGAAGCGAGAGGATTGTTACAAGGCATCAGAGAAGAAGGAAGAGATTGACAAGGTGCTTGATGGTGTGAAGTATGAAGCACAGTGATGAAGTATTCTGATCCGAAACGATCTTAGAGTAGAGAGTGTGTGGAGCAAGAAAAGAAGTTGATGGAAAATTGTTGCCATATGAATTGTTTGTAATCCCTGGGCTATGGCCTAGATCTTGTAAGCTTGTGAGGCATTTGTAATGTGTTTTGAGATTATAATATAGTGTGGATGATCTTTGAAGGCTGGGTTTTTCCCTATTAGGCTTTTCCTAGGATAAATCTTGTGTCTAATATTCTTGAATGTCTTTTATCTTTCTGTGGATTACCTGTTAATTTCCGTTTCATATTTGTGTGATCATGGAATTGGTAGTCTAGGCTGCAAGGTTGGACAGTCCTTAACTGGATCCTCCCACCTTGGCTGCATCACATGTAATCTAGGTGCCCACCACCCCTTTCCATTTTATGCATTCCTTCTTACCTTTTTCCCTGAAGATCGGTAGAATAGAATTAGTTATAGGTTTATGTAGTGTTGGGTTAGTCTACATCCAAGTTAGAAAGGAAGTCGACCTTCTCCAAAGGTCTGATCTTCATCGTGAGGGTCCCACACCTAAAGATCAATCCTAGATGTTTCTTTAGAATGTTGAACAACAGGTTCAACTAGGTGTGATTCTAATTGACAACACTATCTATAAAATTGCAATCAATTGATGGTAGTGCAATAGAACAATTACGCATATTTTTTCCTAAATAGTAAACTGCTTAGTAAGATAATTCTCTATAATTATCAACTTCTATTGAAAGGTCTTCAAGATTATCGATTGTTAACCATATGAGAATTCTCTTTAATATCAACTTCTATAAAAGGGTCTTCAAGATTATTTATCCATTCTTAAGAATATAAGACTATCCAATCCAATAAAGTGTGGAGGAAATGTTAAATATATTATTTAAATAAATCCAAACATATGGTCTTTAAAATTGTGAATTGTATTGGGAATTTAGGGCATTTTAATTGATCTTGTTTGAGAGGGGTTGCATCATCACATTTTTTAATATATTTTCCTCATTCATATATTAGTTGTTTCTAATTTATAAATTATTTCAAATTTTAAAATTCTAGTTGTAAATGTTGTAACTTTATTAGTTGGTAATTGTAAATCTTGTGACTTCATTAGTTGGTAATTGTAAATTTTATAATTTTAATAGTAAAAAATGAATTAGTGCAATATTAGAATTAAAGTAGTTTGACTAAAATTTCTAATGTATATTCTATTTCTAATTAAAGTGTCAATTTTAGTGCATATGGATATTTATGATTATTGAAAAAGTGAAATAGAGAAAATTTGAGTGTGATTATAATAATTAATAATAGAATAGATAAAATATAAGAATGAGGAATCATAAGAGTTTATAGAATATTTTAAAAATAATTATATATGTATATAAGTATATGCATATATATGCATATACATATAATGTCTATTTGTTTCATAGATTACTCAAGAAATGCTATATTTGTGCAAACCCTTTTATCAGTTTAAAATTAAATGTATTCATGCTCAAATTTAATGCATCATATTTAGAGTTTTAGTTCACATTTGACACTACTCTTTGATTAACACTTGCAACATAGTTCTATTTTTTGTTGAATCAAATTATTTCAATTTAACTTTTAAATATCATTTAGAAGCAAAATTTTGAAAGTAGTTCAACAATTTCATCTCTAATCTATCAAATGATTTTATAAAGTTTCATTTTATTAATAGTATTGACCAATTAATTATTCTATCAAAAAAACACTACTTTAAACTAGCAAAAATGCTACACATCTCATTAGCAAAAGTCGAATGCAATAATATGTCACATGTCATTTTAAGAAGTCTACAAATTTAAAAGTTATATATCATGGAGCTTCTCCCATATCTCCAAATCCTATTGACCTCAACGAATGTTTATGTACACAATGTGAAGCAAATTTGTATGTTACTAAGAAGTAGACATTGGCATCTAGTAGAAATGAAATAAATGGAAGTTAATGGCATTTGGAAAAGGGGGCAAGCCAGAGAAAAAAGGGTGCTTGTCAACATCCTGTGTAATAACCCACCTTTAAATTTTTTTTAAAACTTCACAACTCATTAATGTTAGCCAAATGCAATAATAAATAACTAAATAAGCAACCCTCCACTTTCTGATCACCCAGATCATGATGTGGGAAAGGTGAGAGCATACGATGAAAGGGGGTCTTGCATTACTGAAATCAAGCTAACTGAAAATAGATACCTTCCACTTTCTGATCACCCAGATCTCGATGTGGGAAAGGTGAGAACATAAAGTGGTAAGGCTTACAAAATGAATTAGATGAGCTACCACTTTTTCAATCTAGGGTGAGTATGTAAATCAAGTGCATGAAATGAACCATCAGCTTCTTTAGCAGGAATTACAACAAAAAAAAGCACTTGACGATAAGCCAACCAATTAAGAGAGATCATTCACTTACTCAACATGTATAACATAAAGTAAAGAAAGCTCAATCACTTATTCAGCGAGAGCACCACTTATTCATTGGGGTAAAAAATGACATGAAAATAAGAAAGCTCAACTAGTCATTCAACGAGAGCACCACTTATTCAGTGGGGTAAGCATCAAACTGAACAAGAGAAAATCATTGAATGGTACTACCAAATCAGTGTTACAATGAGAGCTCAAAATAAGTTGATACCAACAATTAAAAATCTGCTCTTTAGCTGCAATAGAGGACTGAAATCAAGAAACAATCAACTCTAGATGATAACCTACTAATCAATAATCCAACCCTACAACATGTTAGAGTGGTAAACCTCATATAGCATGTACAATGAAGAGTTATCAAGTTTGGAAACATTATAGCAACATACTGATATGCATTTTTTAGGTCTGATATCACTGTTACAGCAGTCTATCACATCAATCCAGAAAGAAAGAAAAGGTCATAACTCCCAAGATAGCCTCCCAAATCAACTAGAAACCCCTTATAGCAACCAACAACACTCTAATGGAGTCTAGGTGCCATCCAAGAGACACCAAGAAACTGCAAACATCTGGAAACTAGCTACTAGAATCCTCACACACACCAACTAGCAGGGGTACAACATAGGAAAGGGGCGACCAACCTTTTAAATTCAGTCTCTCCACTAAAAAATATGAAATTTGGCACAAGGGGGCACCCAAAGAAAGGAATAAGATTAGTCAAATACCCATAACCAAGATTTCTTTTCTTTTCTTTGCAACAACACATATAAGGTACAACTAGGGCATAGTATTGGTACGACCAACAACTGTGGAACTTCTGCAAAACACTCTCACAACACTCCAACTATCTGCAAAATCATTATCACTCCAAAATATAGCTAGAAGACATAAAAAAAAATCCATAATTGAAAACAAACTAAAAATATTTCACCAATAACTCCAATGGTGACTCCTACAGTGAAGCCACTCCACTGTCTATCTAGGGAGTATCTCTCAACTCCAAAACCAGAGCAACTTTGAAGGTTTTTGTCTCCAAATCCCTTGAGGGGATTCAATCCTCACTCTGACAACATTTTGTTATTATCAATAAGCATAACCAAATGAGAGAAAATGAGGGAGTATAAATAGAGTTTGAGACCCAAAAATTTGAAATCCTTTTCCCTCCAAAAGGGGATCCCACACTTAGGAGAATAACATATTTTATTAAAATTCACTTAATACCTTCACTTTTGGCATCCACTTTATCTATGCATAAAGTTTTCTCTTTAAAAACAACATAAGTCAGCAGGTGTTAGGTGTGGGGATCCAAGGGAACACTTAGAAATTATAAAATTAACTTAAGTTGCAAACCTTTCTTTTTTGAACTCCAAGGATGGTGGAGAAGCCAACTGCTAAATATATCAATATGCCAACAACTACAACTATCACCACTGCTAGAAATAGTAACCCTGTACTAAACTGTTGCCAAGACCACTGCTAGAAATAACACTTACTAAAAATAGTAAGTGTGTCCAAACTCAAAATAAGCACATTTTGAGATGTAGCTATGACTTACTAAAAATAGTAAGTACAAAAAATATCAGTGACTACCCACAAAAGATCTTAGAAAACCTAGAAAGATCCAGAAAACTCTTTGGAAAACTCCAACAATAACCTCCTGAAAAGCAAATGAGAAACCTCTAAGAATCTTGGAAACCCTAGAAATGCCTCCAAGTAGCCTACAAGATTCCAGAAATAGGCTAACAGACACCAAAAATCTTAGGGCTAAAAAGGGGGACATTACAGTCCTTCCTTCTCAAAGATTGATTGTCCTTAAGCAATGTCATCACAAATCTAGAAACAACAGATCCATCCACAGCAAAACCAAGATCCCAAGGTCCTATGTTAATCCCATAAAGAAACCACCATGTCAACGTTGCACCGCTCTGATCACAACTGTACATTCATGGTGCCAAAGTTGCACTCTCCTCACCTATAACCCTAACATGTTACTATTCCTGAGACTCAATCCGAAATAACTGAGATGCTTGAAACCTATACCATGAAACATCTCTTGCCAAAGCATCTCTGAGAAGTCCATATCTGCAATCCCATTGCCTAACACGATCCTAGGAAATAGGAAGGAAAGTTTGCTCAACCCAAAACCATTCTCCTCATCATATCTCCTCATAGTGTCAAGTAGAGCCACGGTTGCAAATGTGACTCCCTCCAATATTTTTGCTAAAAGGAAAGCAATCATTAGCAAGAGTTCAACCAAATCATCATCACAATACCACACACAACCATGAAAACTTCTAAAAACTCCTACTATTCCAACTCTGAGAGTCTTTGAATAGTGAAACAAAGTATGCATAAGTTCGTTCTCCTGAACCAACACCGAGGGGGAACTTCCAAGGCTTACATCACAAACCTTCATAAGATGAATTCTCTAATTTTGGAAGGTTCAAAGAAATGAATAATCAATGTTGTTTAAAGCTAGAATCAACAAGGTACAATTTGAGTTTAGTGCTCTACGCAAGGGATAACAACATTTCCAATGAAATTCCCAAGCATTAGCATGTGAGATGAGCATAGTGTTGCATAATAACACCTCAAAAGTGGTTGGGAAACACTTCAAAGCAATCTCCAACTGAAACCTTTTACCTCCTTGACAAGAAATAATGTGCCAACTCTCTTGAATGGGAGCAACCCCAAAAGTAAGGTGGTTGGTCTACAACCAAACAATAAGCTCAAGACTAAAAATCTGACCCAATATTTTCCAAGGAACACTCCCAAGAATAACCATTCGTTCAATGCTCCAAGCCTTAGAATCTCTCTCCAATCCCTTCATAGATGAACAATAGGAATCACAACATGGCTAGTAAGAGAAGGAACATCATAAGTTCTGAAATTTTGGTCCTTATCCCTCCAAGGATTTTTCCTATTCCTAATGAGCTCCATCAATCCTTGTTAAGGACCCCAAGCACGGATACTCAACTAAAAGTGATATCTAGCAAACTTGGAAAGGTACACATCACAACCCCATGTACCACTCATAACACTTGCTCACCATGGAAGTCTGTGACTTCTTGGGTAATCTCTTGAATCCCATTCATGAAAGCATCTACATCAAAGGGGCTTGGAAAAATTATTGCCTTCAAACCCAACCCCCCAAAAGGATTAGTATATGATAAAGAATCACTCAAACCAAGGGATGGATTATCAAACATGTAGACATCCTATTTTGGTCCTTCTTTCTCCCAAGCTTCATAAGTAACAAGCCTGAAATCTCCTTTCCTTGTTGTAATGGAATTTCTAGCAGCTACCAAACCTATTTTTGATAACACCTTGATGTCAAAGATGTTAAAGTCACCATGATCCAATACTTCCCATGTGCAAACTTCATCCTAAACCCCACTTATGCATTCATTATCAAGCAACCTTGGAAGATTACCAATCACAAAGTTTGACACGCCCACATGATTTGATCTCAAAACATCAATAAGTTGGAAATCACACTCTATCTCATGCTTGGAAACTTCACCAAGTGTTTCGTCTTCTATCACAAAGAGTGGATTATCATAAGTTGACTCTACACCCACTTCAAAGATAGGATTATCAAGAATTTGAAAGTCATCCCTTTCCTCTTGCTCAAATCCATCTCGTTGATCCAAATTTGTGCATGCAACTTCTGATTCGTTTAAGAAGCCCTCGAAATCAAACTACTCTTGAAGACTATCAAGCTCATCAATTACTTTCTTGATTTCTTTAGCTCTTTGTTCATTCTCTTGCTTCTTGAGACATTTGGAATCAGCTAGCTGATCTTCTACCTCCATTAGTGTCATCTAAGTATTCTTTAATATATCTTTTGTTGATTCAAGATCAAGAGTAAGCTCATCAACTTTTCTCTCCTTTCCTTGGAATGCACTAATGATCTTCTTTGCAAATTCAATGGCATAATCTTGATCTATAATCAAGTGTAGGTACTCTTCTTTCACTATTTCCAATGACTTTGATGAGATGCAATTTGAAGAAGTAACTCTTCCCTCAACATCGTTCTACATGAGGATTTCAAGGATCTTGTGAGTGTTGTCCAACTTTGTGAGACCCTGAATCTTCTCATTGGTGACCAAGAGTTGATTCTTCAATTCACATAACTCCCTAGGTCTTTGTTCAACCAAGTGACTTGGTTCTCCATGTAACCAAGATTTAGAAATATCTTCATTATTAGGAGCCATATGATCTTCTAAATCTACTTCCTCTTCATTGTCACTTCGACCACGTGTCATGGTAGCCGCCAACTCAAGCAATGAGTCACTACTGAATGTTGATTTAAAATCCTCATCAGGCTCCATTTCATCATGCTCTTTTGTTGGATTCTCTTAGAAGTTGAATTGATGTTCATGTATAGGAGATTCCCACTCAAAATCTAGATTGCCATCACTGGAATGATGAATATGCTCCCCAATAGGTTTTTTTTTAAAATTTTAGTAGCACCAAATTCTCCATTAGTGGTTGCAACCTTTTCAAAGAAATCTTTCTAGAGCTTCGCCATACAGGTTTCTTCATTAAATTCATCATTAAAAATACAAATGCAATCTCTCACAAATAGAGAGGAGAAAACCCAGTGGGATAAAACTCCTCCCCAAAAGAGAGAAAAAAGAAAATCAAGTGAGGAAGGATGGAGGACTCCATGATACCCCCAAGTACACCATTCGTCACATAAATACATTACAATAAAATGCCCCCCATAAGAAGGAAATAGAGAGACTATGTAGGCCTCCCACAATGTGTAATCACCTACAAAAATGGTAAGTGTCTGAAGACAAAACATAATCCTATGTCGACAAACAACTTGTCTCCCTTTTGGAAGAAACTAAACCAAGTACAAATGCAGGAATGCTTCCCATTCCAGATAGGAATTGAAGGAAGCATGAAAATGTATGATGATGATGTCTCTAAAAACTACTCATGTGTCTCCTTTTGCATTGAAGATGAAGATGCCACTATCAAATCAGGTACATGCCCAATCAAAGAAGAAGGTGACAAATCAGGACTATATGGAAATTGATGTTGAACAATATCCAAAGACCAGGATGGGTTGACAATAGATGTGCAATGGCTATCATCAAAGAGGAGAGATAACCCCTCAAATGTGTCCTCCAAATCTGAAATGTGAGACCACAAATAATGATGCAATGTTTGATAGATAGGAATCCCAATTAGGAAGACAATGAGATACTAGTTGTAATGAATCATTGGACATACTCAATGAATCACCAATATAAGATGAATGGTCTTACTGAACAAAAATGATGGAAGCCTCAATCAATGACTCTGCATAAGGAATCTCTGATAGTGAAGGTACAATAACTATCTCTGATGGAGAAGAAGCATCTAAAAAACCCTTGACATCTTCATATGAAGATTCAAAGCAGTCCAACTCTTGCATAGTAGCATGATCATAGGGTATCCTGTCTAACAAATGAAGAGGAACAAGACAATCTGAAACATGATCATTTGTGAATGGCTGAGTATCAGGATCTCCATATATCTCCCAAATTTTAGTCCAAAGACTATGAGGACACTCAAAATGGTCAATAGCATTTAAAGTGGAATCGTCAATATACATTGCAATAACTCCTAAGACATGATCCCTTTTGCAATTCCAAATAAAAATTATTATTATTAGTACCAGGAGGGGGAACAAGATCATACAAATGTGGCAACAAATGAAGCCATCGGGGATGTTTTATGATGTCATCTCTCCATTGTTTATAGTTTCCCCTTTTCAACATAATCACAACAAGATGAAATGAAAACCCCATAATGAACTATGATAGATCTCCAAGATTACAAAGACATTAACCTTCAACAATAATTAGAAACTCCCAAATATGATGTACAACTAAAAATGAAGCCTCCCAATACAAATAAACCTTCTCCAAATTGTAATATGTCCAAGTTATCAAGTAAATGCCTCAAATTGCAAAAACTCAATAGAATGTACCTGGGGCTGAATCTAAGAAAAGTAGATGGACACAATGATAGAGCTCTGAATCACCTTCACAATGTCATTGAAATCTCCAAAATCTGACAAACTAGTGAAAAGATACGAGCTCAGGAGTCCAATAGGAAGCACTGATTTCAGTTGGAAATAATTTGTACCTGCAACAAAATCTGGCAAAATGACCTACACCACTACGAAGTACATAAACTAGCTTTTTGTGGATATCTCATTTGCAGAATTTTGATAGTGTGGCAAGAAGTTATGGAAAAATGAAAAAAATAGTTGTATTAGGGCACTCGAGGGATGAATAAGGTTAAATAGGGACAAAATTTAAGCTCCCGAGCATTGGCCCTCAGTCGCTCATGTGACCATAGGTCGGTGGGGGGAAAAAAAGGCCTTCCACCATGAGGGTGGCAGGGTAGTTGGGCGTTGATGGCGGCTCCCCAAGTGCCACCTGGCAGCGATAATTCCCCAACCTTTAGTGTGACCGGGGCAAAGTATGGAGGGGGCGCTAAAAAGGAGTCATTGGGATTAAAAGTGTTTGTAGTGGCAAAGGTAATGAATGCAGGGCCCGCAGAGAATGATAGTCAGTAGGTACGACAGGTAGGTGGTCGGCGTAAGGTAGGTACAAACTTGCAAAAAACTAATGACTCCGCAGAAAACAAATCTTGTCCGTAGAAATACAAAGTCAAACTCGACTTTTAAAAATCACTAGAAATTATTATATGTGCCCAAAAAATATTTAGAGGTCGACTATATAATTATTTTTCCCAAAAAAATTAATAGCTTAATAGAAAATAATTTAACCGCAAAACAAATAAAATTATTATTTTTTTATTCTGCAAAATCATACCCATACGACCTGCTAGGGTAAAACAAAAATTGCCTCATGAACAATCGACGCCAAATATAGGCATGTTATATATGAATCTTCATCTCTCAGCCTCTCTAAAGATGATTGCAAGTTCTAATCCGATTCAAAGTGAACCAGAAGCTTTGCAACCTCCAGATCTTGCAATTTCTTCAAACTCTCATAACTTTGGCAAAAACATTTCAGATTTAGATGAAACAAAAATCGATCCTAACTTTCTCATCTTCCCTGAACTCAAATATGAGCTCAGTTCTCCTCCAACACAAGCCAAAAGTGACCTTCCATGAAAACCCTCATATAGAGACTACCTCAAATCTAGTATTTTCTCAAGTTTTTATGATTCTCAAGTTCACCATTTGTGCAAGGGAAGAGCATACTCAACCTTACTAAAAATCACCAAGATCTCTCACTAGCAATAGCTCAACCCTCAAATCTAAGAAGGGTTTTGTAAGGCTTGTATTTGATACCATGTTGGAAATATGAATGAACAGTAATCCAAATGAAGTTGTGCATACTTCAAAGGATCAAACCAAGAAAGATGCCACCCACATGAACTATAAAGTGTTGCAACATGAGCATGAATGGAGATATGTTATTCATGAATAATTTACAATGTACAAGTGCCTTGCTTAAATAGGAAAGGTTGAGGGATAGGATTGAACATGATTGTGACATGTGTCTTAATCCTATGACATGTGACAACTAACTAACTACCTAGGAAATGATGCATAGATAAGATAAGTTCTAGAAAGAATCTTATATCCTAAGTAAACTTAACATGTGAATATGTCCCCTAATTACCTAGTGAGTGAATTAACTAGGTACAAGACATTTATTCACACCAACACATATCAGTCCTAACCAAACCTCTTTGTTCACCACATATTGAAAACTCTGAACTTCCATCAAGTGTATGAACAATATTCATCTTGAAGACACCCAGACCATAATTTGATTCCTTGCCAAGATGAGGTGAGGGTGGTGAAGCAATGCTAGGCTCCATTAGAGAGATATTAGATGAGCTTGTGCCTCCTAGTAGTTGATCCGTGGTGGTTGGTTTGACAATTTCCATAACAGACTCTTCCTCAATCTTCATGTGCTCTTCATTTACAACTTCAATAGGCGACTCTTCTTCAATCTCATAGTCATCTTGAAGTGTCATGTGTTCTTCATGTGTAGCTCCTTTTTCTTTAGGACTTAGAGCCTCATCTTCAATGCATGCTGACTAGATTTTGTCCTCCTCATGCTTACTTGTATGAAAGTCACAAACAAGTACAAATTCTCAAACCCTCCTTCAATGGTAATTTCTAATTTTTCTTTAATTGTTCTTCTAATGTACTTTACCAAGCCCATTTTTCCAAGTTTCAATATTACAACACCCAAGAAAGAGTCGAAAGAAACCGTGTTTCTAAACCCATTAGGCATGCTTTGATACTCTTCAAAGAGTTGGGTAGCTTCTTGGTCATAACTCCTCTTGATCTGATCTTCAACTTTGTTGAAATCCATTGTTATAACTCTTAAGTTTTTATTGAATTTCCACTGGCTGGTAGGAAAACCATCTCTGATACCACTATAATATCCCACCCTTAATTTTTTTCAAAACTTCACAACTCGTTAGCATTAGTCAAATGCAATAAGAAACAACTGAATAAGCAACCCTCCACTTTTTGATCACCCAAATCTTGATGTGGGCAAGGTGAGAGCATACAATGAAAGGGATCTTGCATTAATGAAATCAAACTAACTAAAAATAGATACCTTCCACTTTATGATCATCTAGATCCCGATGTGGGCAAGGTGAGAGCATATGGTGGTAAGGCTTACAAATTGAATGAGCTGAGCTACCACTTTTTCAGTGGGGTGAGTATGTAAATCAAGTACATAAAATGAACCATCCACTTCTTCAATGGGAATTACAACAAAGTAAAGCAATTGGCAACAAGCCAACCAAATAAGAGAGATCCTCTGCTTATTCACGGAGTATAACATAAAGTAAAGAAAGCTCAATCACTTATTCAGTGAGAGCGCCACTTATTCATTGGGGTAAGAAATGACATGAAAATAAGAAAGTTCAACCACTTATTCAGCAAGAGCACCACTTATTCAATGGGGTAAGCATCAAATTGAACAAGAGAAAATTGTTGAATGATACTACCAAATCAACGTTACAATGAGAGCTCAAAATAAGTTGATACTAACAATTACAAATCTGCTCTTTAGCTACAATAGAGGACTGAAATCAAGAAACAATCAAACTCTAGATGATAACCTACTAATCAATAATCCAACCTTGCAACATGTTAGAGTGGTAAACCTCATATAGCATGTAAAATGAAGACTTATCAGGTCTAAAAACGTTGTAGCAGTAGATTGATATGCATTTCCAAGTCTAACATCACTATTGCAGCAGTTTGTCACATCAATCCAACAAGCAAGAAAAGGTCATAACTCCCAAGTTAGCCTCCCAAATCAACTAGAAACCCCTTATAGCAACCAACTACACTCTAATGGATTCTAGGCACCATCCAAGAGACACCAAGAAGCTGCAAACAGCAAGAAACTCGCTGCTAGAATCCTCACACACACCAACCAACAGGGGTACGGCCTAGGAAAGGGGCAACCGGCCTTTTAAATTCAATCTCTCCACTAAAAAATCTGAAACTTGGCACAAGGGGCACCCAAAGCAAGGAATAAGATTAGTCAAATACCCATAAACAAGTTTTCTTTGTTTTTCTCTGCAACACATATAAGGTACAACTAGGGCATAGGAGTGGTACGGCCAACAACATGAAACTTCTGCAAAACACTCTCACAACACTCCAAATCTCTGCAAAAATGTTGTCACTCCAAAATATAGCTAGAAGACATCAAAAACAATCCATAGTCGAAAACAAACTAAAAATTTTTCATCAATAACTCCAATGGTGACTCTTGTAGTGAAGCCACTCCAATGTCGAGCTAGGGAGTATCTCTCAACTCTGAAACTAGAGCAACTTTGAAGGTTTTTGTCTTCAAAGCCCTTGAGGGGATTCAATCCTCACTTTGACAACATTTTGTCATCATCAATCAACATAACCAAATGAGAGCAAGAGTTTGAGACCCGAAAATTTGAAAGCCATTTCCCTCCAAAAGGGGACACCACACTTGGGAGAATAAAATATTTTATTAAAAATCTCTTAATACCTTCACTTTTGGCATCCAATTTAGCTATGCATAAAGTTTGCTCTATAAAAACAACTTAAGTTAACAGGTTCTAGGCGTGGGGGTCCAAGGGGACACTGTGACATTATAAAACTAACTTGAGTTGCAAACCTTTCCCTTTTCGAACTCCAAGGATGGTGGAGAAGCCAACTGCTAAAAATATCAATATGCCAATGACTACAATTGCCACCACTACCAAAAATAGTAACCTTGCACTGAATTGCTGCCAAGACCACTGCCAAAAATAGCACTTACTAAAACTAGCATACTACTAAAAATAGGAAGTGTCCAAACTCAAAATAAGCACATTCTGAGATGCGATTGAGACACTAAAAATAGTAAGTATTAAAAAAAGCAGTGACTGCCCACCAAGGATCTCAAAAAACCCAGAAAGACCCAAAAATCCCTCTGGCAAACTCCACCAATAACCTCCTGAAAAATAGATGAGAAACCTCCAAGAATCTTGAAAACCCTAGAAACGCCTCCTGGTAGCCTACGGGACTCTAGAAATAGGCTAACGGACACCGAAAAGCTTAGGGCTAAAAAGGGGGCATTACATCCTCGTATATTGTTTATTTCTTAATACATAATTATTTTAAAACTTTACAAGATTTGACCACCTTCAAAGAGATCTATGTCAAATTTCTTAACATCTCCAATGTAATTACCAAATAGCCACCTTTCTTCTTTCAGTTATTAGAGTTGTGAGCCGTACAAAAAAGTATTATTAAAAATAATATATATATCATAAAAGATGTGACATAAACATCTGAATACTTCAGACAATATGGTGTCATAAATAATGAAATTAATGATTCATATATATAAGTCCATAGTACAACTTGCACAAGCATAGACAATACACAAATCTATGGCAATTTTGATTCCAAGGTTTGTAACATACAAATACAAATTTGACTGATGGGTAAATGTGCACCCTTCCTTGAGTATTCTTTAAAATTTAAAAAATAAGAAATTTCTACTACAAGAGGAACATTTTCCATCAGGCCTATTATCTCTGCTACAATAACTTACGAGTTAAATTTTTTGTTTCTCCCTACAATTTCCCAGAAATAACTTATGACTATAATAACTTAAAAATAATCCTCAAAAGTTATAAATGGCATGCACTTCAATTCTCAACGATCTAGCAGAATAGACTCACTCCAAGACAGTATCATATCTCGTGTAGCAGCTGGCAGCCCTGTGAAAAAACCAAGTAATTTGGTAATGAGAATGAATTTTGGCACACTGAAATTAATCAAATGAGAGAGCAACAAAAATGTGGCATATATACAAGCAAAATCAGAAAACAATATATGACTTGCCTTGAACAAGATCTATAGCTAATGTGGGAATATCAAATTCCCCTTCAACTAATCTGTAAATGTCCATAAGCTGCAACAAAATTTGTTCGATGGAATAATTTAGTAAAATTAGCATTGCAGAAAGCTAAGTGACTAAAAACCTTGTCCACAAAGTCATGAGCTAAATTTGTAGAAGTTATATTCATGAAGCTGACCTCTTTAATATGCAATTTTGAATCCTCAGTCAAGGCCAAAAGAAGTTGACGGCGAATGCTAGCATCTACCATTACCACTCGAGCACCATCTTTAAGTGTATCTGTCAGATCTAGTTTTCTTTCAACTTGCTGATTTGTTATGCCTTGTCTGTGGATCACATCA
>VDFB02105785.1:509851164-509887064 GCA_007258455.2 Sequoia sempervirens
CTCTTTGATCTCATTACTGGTTCAATAGGTTCTGTAATTCCTTGTTGCTGCTTTCGCAATCCTTTTCCTTCATATCCCATTCTTTGCATGATTCTGAAACCAATTCTATCACCAACAACTGCAGGCTTCATTACCTTGTTATCTTTAACTTCACCTAAAGAAACTTTTGCAACATCACACAAATCATTAGTATCACATGAAACATTACAACATTTAGGCTTAGATCTCAGATTCTCATTCTCCTTCCAGCATGCAATAAGTGACTGCTCCAACTGATCAACATGTTCCTTTAAACCAGATATTTCCTTCCTCTGCAAACTGTTCTCCTCATTCAACCCTCTCAAACTTTCCTCTAGATCTCTGTTCCTCTTGTCCAACTTAACCAACAACTTAAATCCTTCTGCAAATTTCTTTTTATCTTCCTCAAACATATCTAGCTCTGCTTCTAGTTCTTCATTTCTCCTTTTGACATCTTTCAATTCTTCTTCAAGAGCATCACACTTGTCTCCTAGTTATTTCATCCTCTCCATCAATTCTGCATTACACTTCTTGATTTCGCACAATTCCTCCTCCAAAGTATCCCTTTTACATACTAAGGTTTCATTTTCTTCTTCATCCTCTTTCCACTCTTCCCCATTGCAACCAATCAGATAAACAACCAAATCTTGCCTCGATCTCTCCTCTAGGATTTTGCACTTCTTTCAACACTCTTAGATCCACAACCAACAAACAAACTCGCAACCAGATTTGATACCATTTTGATGCAGCCAAGGTGGGAGGATCTAGTTAAGGACTGTCCAACCTTGCAGCCTAGACTACCAATTCCATGATCACATAGATATGCAACAAAAATTAACAAGTAATCCATAGAAAGATAAAAGACATTCAAGAATATTAGACACAAGATTTATCCTGGGAAAAACCCAGCCTTCAAAGATCATCCACACTATATTATAATCTCAAAACACATTAGAAATGCCTCACAAGCTTACAAGATCTAGGCCACAACCTAGGGATTACAAATAATTTATATGGCAACAATTTTCCATCAACTTTTTTTCCTACTCTGCACACTCTTTGCTCTGAGATTGTTCTGGATCAGAATACTTCATCACCATGCTTCATACTTCACACCATCAAGCACCTTGTCAATCTCTTCCTTCTTCTGTGCTACCTTGTAACAATCCTCTTTCTTCTATTTATATCATCCACTAATCGTCCAACCCTCAACATGTCAGCCCAATTCCAATAGCTAGAAATATAACATGCCAACTCAGATAGGTCGGCCCCAAAAAATAACAATTTACCATGTGGATCAACCCAGGTCAACCACAACAAAGCCAAGACCCAAAACAATGTCCTCGATCACACAAACACCTTCTAGATTAATCCTCGAAGATCCACAACACGCCACATCACCCTGTCGGCCAAGAACAAGGTAAACATGACCTCACAAAAGAAAATCGCCAATCACAGGCACACAGATCAATGTGGACCAACAACACATGATATGGAAACATCCACGATTATCACGAATCACCACAGCAACGTCCACAACAACTCCACGTACTAAAAACATGACATCTTCCCTCAGGAACACCAACCGGAATAACAGAACAACTGTCAGCACATAGATCTCCACAAGTCGATCGATCCTTCACGTGGACCTCTGAAACTTCTAGTGAATAAACTAGACACACCCTATGAAAAACCCTTTAATCCACAACTTCAGATCATCAACGTGCGGATCTAGCCAACGTACGAAACTTCACTACTGTCAACCTGCAACTTCACTGTTAACTGCTTCTATTTTTCTGAGGACTTCCGGATGCCCCTGCATCAATATGAGTATCTTCGCAGCCACTACAACATAGGGAATTAATGAGAGTTTCTAGAACTCATAGGGTTCCCTATTCTATCATCTCTTGGAGGTGTGTATGGAAGTTAGGGCTTGACAAGTGCTAAAAGGAAAGAGAAAAATCCACACTCAACTCTTACAAACAAGTTTAACACAACATACAAACATAGTAGATAACAAAATATCATTCAAACACAAAGGTAAGTATCATTCAAACAAAGTGCAAGAAGTGAAAAGAAGTGAAAATAACAATCTTTATTGATCCAAAAGCATATAGCCTATTTTACAAAAGAAGAGTTGCAAAAATATAGAGATCTCATCAAGAAAGCAAAGAAAATAACATTTTCAAAAAGTTTTTCTAAAGAGGAAGCCAAACAGAAAGATACATAGAAGCTCCAAGAAAACCCTGACTGCCAGGTCACCCAGAGAAGCATAGGCGTGTTCAGGTGAGCATTGGTTCAATTGTAGAGAAGTTTGTAAAATTCAGCAAGAAATCACAATTTGAGGAGGGGAATACCAAAACTGAATGTCTGTAGTAATGAAGAGGCATGCACACCATTTCTTCCCCAAAAATCACGTGAAAATTTGATACATAAAAATCCTCGAATCAAATCCTGTAGTTGGCAGTCACTAAAATGTATTAATAGCAAATTTTTGACCATTTTGGTGCCATTGCGAGAATTTGAGGTGCAACCAAATTGGTTGCGAGAATCCGACTCCATCCAGAAGTGAGCCAACAAGATTTATCAAGTCTACAAAAGGCTTTGATAATCAACCTATTATCTTGAAAAATCATGCAAGTCCAAATGACCATCAAATTCCCGCAATTAAAAAAAATTGACTCCCATTGGATGCATGCGGAAGATCTAGTAGCATCTGGAACTTTAAACATAGTCAAGTTCACTTAGAAAATCTTGCAAAACCAGATGGCCATACAAATCCCACAAATGTGGAACAATGGTCACTATCGGGCTCGTAGGAGAAATTCATCGACATCTGCACATTTAACTTGGATAGATCACTTGGAAATCCTCGCAAAACATCCACTTATGAAACTTTGGCCTCCATCAGCATTGTGGGAAGATGACCTCCATCTTCTCACAAAATTATATAGTAATTTTTGGGCCTCAAAAGTTCCTGTAGACAATCGGGCTCCATCAGAACCATGTGAAACTTCAATCGGCTATTGCACCTTCAAATGAGGTCTAGTTTTAATATAAAACCTCACAAATCCACTTGGCCATATGATTCTTGTAAATGGGGAAAAAATGGTTTTTAACTGCTCTTTGCAGAAAATCCATTAGCAACCAGATGTGGTAAGTTGACCTCCATCCGCCCGCATTATTAGACTTAGTCATTTTTCTTGATTAGGCCAAATACGAAAAGTTCATCGGCAACAGGATCTTGTAGTTCGAGAGCCTACATTTGAACTACACCCTTTTCCCTTGGCTGGTTCACTTGAAAAAATCCACAAATCCGGATGCACGTGAAACTTCTGCAAACTTTCAAATTGAGGGCTTTTAACCTCCATCTAGATCTATGAGAGAAGATGGCCTCCAACTTTGTGTAAAATTATACAAATATTTTTTTATGATTCTTCGCTTGCAAGAAAAACAAGTGGATCTACCCTTCACGAAAAATTGAGGTGGTGAGGAATTGTGGGATTCAATAAAGATTTGGATGGACATGAAATCTCCACAATGTCTAGATGGGACCAAAATCCCTGCAACAACATAATTTTTCCTATTTAGCTAATAAATTCTTTTGATTTGGAATATGGGTATCCATTTGGCTTCTTTACAAGATGGAAAGCTTAGAAGTTCCAAATACAACCAATTTTAAGATTGTTGAATTTGGGTAAATGATTAATGAGCAAACAAGGAGAGACCATAACACATAAGGACAACTAACCCAAATACCCATTAAGATCTCTCAAATTGGTTATCAACAATGGGAAAACAAGGGTGGCACAAAGTGTCAACATTTTGGCGACTTTTGCAAGATGATTTCTTTCTAATCATGTAAACCTAGAAGTTTTAACCCATTGGGATAGAGTTAAGGGTTAATCAACAACTGAATAGGTCTTTCCTCGACACAACAAAACCAAAACACAAGAATGTGTAAGTTACACTTGGAGGAAATAAACAAAACTAAATCATATGTTCCCTTAAGGAGAATGCAAAGTGCACTAAAAAACTTCTTGAAAGCATAAAAAATTAGGCTACTATATACATGAATTTTACAAAATGCAAAATATCCTAAAGGATTTAGAATCCAAACACATTCATTGTTTCTTTCAAGACAACAAAAATGATAGTCCCCTATACTTTGTATTAATTATTCAATCACCTCTTACAAACCATCTTGTGTTCCATCGATCAATTGATTACCAAAATATTTCCATCTAGACCTAGTTCCATTGCATTGAATATACCCATGTAAGTTTTCTCCATACAATCTTACTAAAAGATTCCTAAATTGAGAAAATTTCTAGACTAAGGAAAATAGAGGACCCTCATTCTACTTATCATTCTAAAAATTCACATTCTTAACTTTCCTCACCCTTCATAAAAGACCTTGTTTTATCACATTTCTTATTTTCAACAAATTATTCTAGATCATAGAGCCTTTAGGGAGAGTGGAGGAGGATAAAAAAGAGTGTTGATACCTATTATCCAAATACTTAGCTTTCAAAATGTGATTCCAATCCTTATTCCCCTCTAGAAGATTCCATCCCATTTTAGACATCAAAGACTTATTAAATAGTTGCAATATTCTTATACCAAGGCCTCCCTTCCTTTTAGGCTTACATATAGTATCCCAATTGACTAGATCAATTCTAGTGTTTTCTTCTATTCTTGTCCAAAGGAATTTTTTCTATCTATGCTCTATCCTTTTAGCCATAAAAGAAGAATATTAAATAAGGATAGATAGAAAGCAAGTATATTCTATGGAGAGGCTTTTAGTAACTAAAATTTTCCTACTTGGCTTAAAAGTTTTCCTTTCCAACTAGACAATTTCTTCTACACCCTTTCAAAAATACAAATCCAATAGTTATTAGACAATTTCTTGGTGGATAATGGGAGTCCTAAATAATTAGTAGGAAGGCCATCTTGTTGGCAGACCAAGATTCTCAGAATCTTACTTTGAAGAGTAGCCTCAATGTTGAAGAAGCACAATATGCTTTTATTATAATTTATATACTATCTTGAAAGTTTAGCATAAGCATCAAGAAGATTATTCCAATATTGGGCTTCCAAAGTACAAGAAACACTGAACATAATAGTGTCATCAACTGTTGATGTGAGGAGGGAGGTACAAAAGAAGCAACTTTAACCCCTTTTAAAATTTTGGAATCAATTTGATTCTGGAAGTTTCTACCAAGAACCTCAACCAAAATTATAAACAAGGCAATAAAGGATCCCCTTGTCTCAAACCTCTATCATAAGAGAAATAACCCATAAGAATACCATTAACCATAATAGAGAACATAGAAGTAGTCACACAAGCTTTGCTCAAATTTAAAATTCTTCCTTGGAGACCATACTTTTGAAGCACAACCAAAAAGAAAGGGACGGGAAAATCTATCATAAGCTTTAGAAATATCCATCTTAAGCACTATACCATATTTTTAGTTCTTTTCCATAGAATGAATGAATTCATGAGTAGTAAGAAAAACATTTAAAATCTATCTACCAGAAACAAAACCTTTCTATTTTTAGAAATCAATAGATGAAGGAAAAAGTTTTAATCCTATTAACAATCATCTTAGAGAATATTTAATAAATTGTATTATAGAGGTTGATAGGTCTATAACCCAACATTGAAGTGGCCTCTTCCTTTTTAGGGACAAGAATAATAAGATTAAAATTTAATTGTTTCAAAGGCTTACCCGACCTAAACAAATTCCTAGCAATCCTCAAAATATCATAGAAAATAATTTTGCAAAATTCCTAAAAAAGAAGGGGAAAAGCCATTTAGTCTTTCCTTTGAAAGTAGGGATAACTTTAAGAAACCCCCCCTGAGCGAAGGTGTAAAATCCTAGTGAATCTTTCCTTTAATTTGAAAAAAATTATTAATTTTCCTTGCGAATCTATGCACATTATTAAAAAAAATTGTAAAATCCTCGTGAATCTTAATGAATAATTCATAAAAATAATAATCATAGTGGCGAATCCTAGTGAATAATCACTAAAAAGATTAATTACAATGGAAAATATCTCCTTTAAAATTTTGCATAGTTGGTCAGCGTGTTCCCCCATATTTTTTGTTGTTGTAATATTGAAGTAGGGGCCTAGGGGCGGCAACCACCAGCGGGGTTCAAGGGGGCAGAGTCCCCTTGTGGGGGTCGAGGGGGAAACGCCCCCTCACGGGGTTCGGGGACAATGGCCCCAACCCTCGCCACCAAGCATAAATTCACTATTGAAAATGCATTGGAGCACACACAAATTAAGTGGTTTTTAAAAATCTTGCTTTAAAATTAAGACTAAATGAAAAGTGAAAATGTTACCATCGATTAGCTTTTTAATCGGATGGCTATAGGTTAATTCCATGACCTAATATGCATGTGCCTTTTAAAAGGCTTGTTCAGGCCAAAAATTTGTTTTGGGCCACACAATTAGATTTAATCATGTGGCCCAAAACAAATTCTGGGCATCAACAAGCCTTTTAAAAGGCACATGCATATTAGGTTGCAGAATCAACTTGCAGTCATCCGATTAAAAAGCTAATCGATGGCAATAAATAAAAGCACCAAAATTAAATGGTAATTTATTATTAGTGGCGATATTGCCCCAATAATGGTAGGAATATAATATTACCAATGAATATAATTAATAAATTTATAATTATAGTATAAACTATTGGTGAATCAGTTCTAATGACGCATCGTTTAAATAGGAAAATTAATCAGGACGAAATTATTTTTTTGTAAAAACCTGGCAATTCAACATCCTTTTTAGCTTGTATTATTCACCATTTTTGGAGGTCCCAATTTCAATTATTCGCCACTAAATTTTTCCCTGTTTGAAAGCACCAAAATAAAATAAAACGATTTTGACTTTATTCACAGATATATCCTTAACCATCTCAACATTATCTCTTTCCCTAAGCACATTAGGTATCACATCTAGAATTTTATGAAGTCCTCTTAAATCATAGTATTGTCAACATAAGTCTCTTTGATAAAATAAAAAAAATCAACAATATCCTCCTCAAAGCTTAAAACAAAGCCATCTTGTAGGGTTAAACTTCTAATGACATTCCTCCTATGTTTTAGGGTGTACTAGCGGAAGAATCTAGTGTTACTATCTCCTTCACTCAGCCATTGAATCCTAGATTTCTACTTCCAAAAAAAATCCTTCTGCTCTCATAAGCCTCTGTCATTATTCTCTAAACTCTTTCTCTTTACTACAAGTTTCCAAATCATTGTATCCTTTATCAATTCTATCTTGAATATATTTGAGCTCTTTTCTAATATGTTCCTTCTTATTAAATATATTACCAAAATATAATCTATTCCATCCTTTCACTCTTTCTTTCACTAGCTTAATTTTTTGAGCAAGACAAAACATTGGAGTGCCCTGCATAGGAGCATTCCACCAAATTGTGACTAGTTTTGAAAATTTTTGGTGAGAGACCCACATTATTTCATATCTAAAAGGATATGAACCTTTCCTTCAGTGATCTTCCCATGTATAATAAGTGGATTATGATCAGATCCCACTCTAGGTTGATCTTGTAGAGATATTTTAGGAAGGATATTCTATCCATTAAAAATCAAGAATCTATCCAATTTAACCTAAATTAAACCACTTTTGAATCTTATGTTTGACTAGGTAAAAGATGTACCTTGAAGTTCCACATCTAGAAGCCAAATAAGAGAAAGAGAGTTAGCAAAGTCAACCACACTTTCCAAATAATCATCTGTAGACACTAAAAATTATCCCAAGCCTGCAGTACCATCACCATCATCTAACCCTAATTTCGTTCTTCTTCTTGTCCTTATAATTAAATTATTATTTAAGTATTCTAACTTTCTTCTAGCCCTTTCTCATCATTTTTTATTAATTAAATGATTCTTAATTATTTAATTAATTCAACCTCTCTCAATTAAATAATTATTTTTAATTATTTAATCCCTAACTTAATTTTCTCTATGATTAAATAATTTTATTTATTTATTTAATCATCCAAACCCTAAGTTCTTCTATAATTAATTAAATTATTTAATTTAATTAATTATTCATGAGGTGGAAAATAAATAAATTCTATTTATTTATTTTTTTAGAAATAAATTTTATTTATTTATTTTAATTGAACTCACCCCATTTTATTCTCCACTCAACTCTTCCATTTCCCTCTGTAAGTGTAGAATAAGTATAAGTAAAATAACACTTAATAAGACATTATATCAAAGATTCAACAAATTAAACTAGTTTAAAGCAAGAATCTACTGAAAACGTCATATTGTTGCTATCTCTAAAGATTTATCAAGTCATGGGGCTCTCAGATTTGGTAAGCATTGTGACTATTAAAATGCCAATCTAGAGAATGAGATGCTGCTAAAATGCAATTATGTAATCCTATATGATAATTGCTAGATGATATAAGGAAGCTACTGTATTCTAAATTGACATGAAACTATGATGAAAGAAGTTACAGTAAAACTATGATGCAACTATGATTATGATTCTACTGATACTATGATTGCTATTGATAAATGATTTGTTATTGCTAAAATGCTTGATTGCTTGATTGCTTTTCTTGCAGAGTAAGTTTGCACAAAGATGGGATTCGTGATCCATTTCTTGTTTCAGAAGGCTATATATATATAGATTCACGGCAGCAATTTTGTGAAGGAGCAACACAACAAAGGCCTGGATTCAATTTGAAGAAGTGAATGGTGAGAGATGAAGAAGCTTGAGTTGATGAAGGGAATGGTTTCTCCCCATGAAAACATCAGGCTAGATGATAGGAAGAATCAGAGGAAGGAGATTGAGAGATTGATTCCAATTTGTCTCCAAAGCTTTCCCGTGAATGCCAATTGAATTAAATTGGATATTTGATGTCTAATTTGGTAGGTGAGTGAATAGAGGAAAATTTTCTTTATGCCTTTATTTGAATATTTTGATTTATTCAAATTAGCAAAAGAGAATAAATAATTTAATAAAACAAGCTATAGAATTTGTTTATTAAATAAATATAGAAGGGATATGATAATTAAACAACAAAGTATTTAACCTTGTTTAATTAATTAAGATTGAATGATGTGATAATTAAATAACACAAACTATTGAAGTTGTATATTTAATTAAAATTGAAGAATAGGAGAATGAACTATAAATAACTATTTCTATTTATTTAATAGTAGAGGAAATTTAAGGTAATTAATGAAATAAATCGTATTTAATTAATTAGATTATCCAGACTATTTTTAGATGTATACATTTTTCCCCTCTTTGAAGTGATGTGTTTATGTATTGCTTCAAAGAAAATTTTGTTGCTACTACTAGTATCGATGAAAAAAAATTCAGTATGCCCCAAACATTAATTTTCAGGTGATGATGAATATATGCCCCCTCGGGAGATAAATTGATGAAATTTTTATTTTTTTGAATTTTTCAGAATTTTTGAATTTTTTATGATTTGTCGATGATTTGATGATGATTCGATGAAGATTCAATGGTGAAATAATTTATCCCTCAATTAAGAATGTAGAAAGTGCCCCTGGATGAATTTTGAATTAATCCCTCTTAAAAAAAATTAATTAATCCCATAAAAAAAATCCCACCAAAAATAACCTATAAAAGGTCAAAAGGGATGATTTTCAACTCATTTGTGCAATTGAGTTTTGAAAATTTGTGAGAGAGAGTTATTTGTGCAATTTGGAGCAGAATGTTGATCCCTTACCATACTCACTGGTTCGAGCGCGTGCGACGTCACAACCACCCAACCGTCTACGGACCTCTGGTACGTACCCGTTAACCCCCTCATTGTAAGTACACTTCTCATTTTTTGTGCATTTTTCAGGTTTTTAAATTTTTGCTTCTTTTAGCGCTTTAGCATGCCGATGTAGTGCTTCGGCAAACTGTTTTAGCGCTTAAAGTGTTTTAGCGCTTAGGTAGAATGTTTTAGTGCTTTCAATGTTTTAGCACCTAGGATAGGAAGTTTAGCGCTTTGACTTAATTTTTTAGCGCTTTTAAGGTTTTAGTGTGTTTACCCTGTAATTTAGCGCTTTTCCCCGATATAATAGTGCTTTGATGAAGTGGCGCTTTGACTGTCTGTAATGGCGCTTATGCCTGATGAAATGGCACTTTTGATGATTTAGCGATTTGAGTGTTTGTTTTAGCACTTTTAAGTGTTTTAATGGCACTTTTGATATTCTGGCACATAGAAACTCTGTTTTAGTGCTTCTAAGTCAGATTGATAAAGTTTGTCAAATTTGTCCTTAAGTTTGTCAATTTTTTATCGTGCCAGCCATTGGTTTGATATGATTGATGATCCTTATCAAGTAGATGATGTTCAACCTCATGATAGGCAAGGTCTGATGTTTGATTGATGATAATTATCCTTATGATAGGTGAGGAATAATTATAGTTTGATTGATAAACCTCATGATAGACGAAGTTGATTTGATGTATTGACCTCATGATAGGTGAGGTTCAATGATGTTTGCTCACAAGATTTAATCAAAAGTCTCACCAAGAGCTAATTAGGTTTGATAGGATATTTGATGTTTTGATGATTTGACAAAAGAGTATTGACTTTGAATATTTCATGATGATAGGATGCTTTGACGAACCTTCAGATTAGGGAGCGATTTCCTCATACATTTGATTTGATACGTTAGCTAGCCCAACTTGAGACAACTATCATTCCACATTGTGGATTATCTTCCTTATTAAACATGCCCCAGATTAAGATTAATCGGGATATCCTGACAGCTTCAGTGGAGAGTTGGCACAGTGAGCATAATACCTTCCACCTAGCTATTGGCAAGATCACAAGCACCCCCAAGGATGTCTGGAGGATTCTGCGGATACCAGTTATCGAGGATATTGTTGTATATGATTCATCAGAGTAGGGTGGTACCGATGATCTTTGGAGAGTATTTCAAGATGATAGGATTGTTGGATGTTGGATCCCATGGTGGGAGATGGTGGATGCATACACCACTTTACCGACAGTTCTTGCTAGATTCATCGAAGGATTCCTTTGTCCTGATCGTAGGTCAAAGGGATCTTCTATTGGTTTGGGCCGCGTATTAGAGAGCATGGTCATTCACATGATGAGATATGCTTGGGGCATGTGCATGCTTGCCCATCTTTATCATGATTTTCATTCAGCGGTTTACCTTGGTAGTCGAAGTTTATCAGCCGAAGTCACTTTACTTCAGGTGTGGGCATGGGAGCATATTCTTGTCACGTGGCTAGTGATGGTGAGCCAACATCTATCCAGGCGGCCTTATGTGCACATATATGCAGGCCGACTTACTCAGCCTAAGACTAGGTAAGTTAGATCATTGGCGCAGAGTACTAGATGATATGGAGACTATTACTTGGCATCCCTATTTGGATTGTGAGCACTGGGATGATGATGACATGCATTTGCCATTCTTTTGTCAGTCTTTTATTTTGATTAGGTGTACATAGTGGGTTTTGGAGAGATTTCTGCTGAGACGAGTGCTTCATTAGTATGGCATTGTTTAGGGCATTCCCCAGGGTGTTTCCCACTATACTTAGCGACAGTTGGATTCTATAGATTGGGGGTCTAGGTCATCATATGATGTGGTAGTGCAGGAGTTCCAGGATTTATAGTTGCTTGTGTGGGAGACCCAACCAGATATTGTGGAGCCACCAATCACAAAAAATTATGCAGAGTATCTGGTATTACATCCATTTCCGCGCATCACCATTCCTGATGAGCCAACACCATTAACTGCTAGAGAGGAGATTGTTTTTATACACCATCGCCGACGGAGGAGAGAGGAGATTGGTGGTGAGAAGGAGGTGGTGGAGGAGGTTGAGAGTAGTGATGAGGAGGGTAGTGGGGATGAGGAGGATGGCAGTATCAATGATGAAGAGGGAAGTGATGGTGATAGTAGTGGAGATAGTCCAGGTGGATCAGGTGCAGGTGTATCAAGTGTTGGTGGGTTAGGTCCTAGTTTAGAGGAGTACATGATGTCTCGCAAGAGGTGAGTAATTGTAGACCCTTTAGAGTAGCATGTGCAGCAACAACATACCCAGTTAGCAAGTTTGCAGGTACAAGTTCAAACATTATAGGGGCAGCTAACTCAGGCCCAGGGTTTGTTGGTACAAACTCAAACACAAATGCAGGCTCAGGCTCAGGCCCATGCACAGGCCTAGCATTAGTACATGCTTAGTTGGATGCGGCTCAGGTACATATTTCAGCCTTGATAGTTGAGAGGGATGTCGCTAGATAGACTGTAGGGGCAGCTCAGGCTCATATTGTATCATTGACAGCCGAGAGGGATGCCGCCAAATTTATTGCAGAGGGGGCTCAGGCTGCAGTCAAGAGATTGCAAAGATTGGCGGATGGTACCACTATAGTAGATTATATGCAAGAGATTGTCTGTATTGGTGGGGAGGTAGAGTATTATAGAGGTAAATTCTATGATGTCATCCCTTCAAAGCAGAGAGTGAGCTACAGGCAGTCCTGATCTGGCAGGACTCATTCCTGGACTGTCAGTGCGGATGTGACTCAACCTCTTCCCAGAGACCCGAGAGATCCTGGTACATCCAGTGGTGGTGGAGGGACTGGTCCTAAGATGCCTGCACCATTTGGAGCCAACAACACTTACTTTTCATGATGTAATTCCTCTATTGTATTTTGAGATGATGATGTACATTCCGATTAGAGCCATTTTTTGATGATATATCTCTCTTCATTTCAAACATCATTGTATACTTGACATTTATGATTTTGAGATCTATATGATATGTAGCAGATTTTATCAATCTATCATGTGTTTTCTATGATTCCATGTTGGATTCATTTATTTTCTATGTCCTATATGTCATGTGATAATCTTTATATTATGATGTTATGGATGCAGTTTATAATCATGATGATATGCTATGATATATGATGTTCTATTTATGATGCGCATAATGATGATGTATAGATGTATGATGTATGTATGCATGATGTATGGATGCATGATGTATATGTATGATGATGTGTAATTTTATATGATAATGTACCTATATACATGGATGTGGATGTAATGATTCAAATGATTTATGATATGCGATGTAAATGGGATGTGTGTGTTTTATTCTTGTGTAAATGTAAATATATGATGTAATAAATGGATGAAAATGATGCATGATATTTGATATGTTAAATGGATTTATGATATGTGATATGACAAATGGATGTATGATATGAAACTATAGAGATTTATTACTTTTGAGATCTTTTCTTATGCAATCTTATGACATGCAATATGAGAAATATGATATGATCAATGCAAATTATTTGATTCAGATGCATGAATGATGAAATGATAATTAAATTATTTCTAATGTATGCAATGAAAATGATGATGCAACTACATGATAATGATGATGTTTTTGTAAATGTAAAGTATACTCAATCTATTATGATAAAAGATAATCATTAATTTGAATCCTTCATGAGCTTTTGTAACAAACACTCTGCAAATGTAAAACTTTATGAATGCAATCTAGTTTTACCATGCAAATCTACATGCAAATATTGGCATTCTAACAGTACTTTTATTTTTCTTTGTATCATCATAGAGTTTTTAAAATGTTGAAAGTGAGTACAATCATCAATGGTATAATGTAGACCAATGATGACCTGAGTACTACTTCCATGATTTTTGATATTGCAAGTGAACACAAGCATCTAGGTATAATTAAATCGAGATGACCTGAGCATTTCTTGCGTAAACATACAAGAATTAACCACTTTCCTATGTGAATTGGAATGTCATCCATGATACTTTGTAGAGCACTTCCCACAACAATTCACACAATAATTATGATTAATTCACATATAGTAGATAAAGAAAAATACCATTTTCCTTCCTAGCGTCTCTAGTTCAATACATCATCGAGTTGATCCAAAGAAATGATAACAAAAATCAAGTACAACATATCCAACCTTCACTTAAAGTATTTCAACCATTATTCAAATTAGATCATCCATCCTGATTTTTTGATGTTTTTGTATTTTTGAGATTTTGACCAATAACCTAAGCTAAAGACTTATCATAGGGGCCTCTAGGGCTTGATCAAAAATTAGCCTTGCCTACGTTATACACGCAAAGACCACGTAGTCCGACTGACACAAACTCATGTTTTTGACTTTTTGATACTAAATTTTTGACCTATTTTTTGTTTTGGATTTTCCATTGTGATTATGGATATCTGATGTGTTTCCAATAGTGATTAATGTTTCATGTTGGGTTGTGTTTCAATCATTGTTTTCATTGTGTTTGTCTTCCTGGTGTTTGTCTATCTGGTTAAGCTCGAGATTTATTTCCCCCAGTGAGGTTGAGATGTTGCCCCCAAGCTAGGGTGAGACATAACCACTCGTAATGATATGATAATGGATGTAAAATGATGGTGAAAGCAATGACCATGAAATGTATCCAATAGATGGGAAAGCTAGTTCAAATCACAAATAGCGCCTGTTTCCAGGTTTTCACTACATGTTTTTATTGCATTTTTTCATTCTTTTTGATTTTTTGATTTTTTTTGTTTTTTGATTTTTTTTTGTATTTTTTTGTTACCAAGATGCCTGTTTGCTAGGTTTTCATCCAGGTAACCATTTTTAGAAACTAATCTATGCACTAGGTGACTCAAGTGTAGAAATTTCTAAGATGGATACTGTTGATGGGTTCATCGAACAGATCCCCTTCAGGTGTAGACAATTGATATGCTCCAGATCCATAAACTGATATGATGACAAAGGGACCTAGCCAGTTAGGTTCAAACTTCTCTTTCTTTTCTCTATCCTATTGATTTCTAGTGTTTTCCTTTAGGACCAAGTCACCAAACTAAAAGACTCTAGGTTTTACCCTGTGATTGTAGCTCCTGGACATTCTCTATTGGTATGCTTTCAAATGATTTACATCTTGTTGACGATGTTCATCTAGCAATTCAAGTTCTTGTAGTCTAGAGACTCTATAATCCTCATCTATAATGATACCCTTCAGTGAGACACAAAGTGATGGTATTTCTACCTCAATAGGTAGGATGGCCTCCAATCCATATGCCTTCCATATACTAAGGCATATGGTTTAGCTCCTGTTGGTGTTTTGATGCTAGTTTTGTAGCCCCATAATGCAGGATTTAGTTGAACATGCCAATCACGTCCAACATTGTTAACCATTTTCTTTAGTATTTTTAGAATTATCTTGTTTGAGGCCTCTACTTGGCTATTTCCCTGAGGATAGTACGGTGTTGAGAAATGATGTTGGATATGAAATTTTTCACATAATTCCTGGACATCCTAGTTCTTAAAAGGTCTACCATTGTCTGTTACAATGGACTGAGGTATGCCATATTGATAGATGAGGTAGTTTAGTATGAAAGACGAGATCTGCTTTCCAGTGATTATTGTTAAAGGAACTGCTTCTATCCATTTTGTAAAGTATTTCGTTGTTGTGATTATGAACTTGTGTCCATTGGATGAAGATGGATTTATCTTTCCTACCAGGTCCAATCCCCACTAAAAAAAGGGCCATGTTGATGTAAATGGTTGCAACTCTTGTGTGGGCGCATGGATTAAGTTACCATGAATTTGGCATTTTTGATATTTTTTAACTAATTGATAAGACTCCTCCATATTTGGCCAATAATACCCTAAATGAAGGAGTTTCTTTGCTAGGGTTAGTCCACTTGAATGAGTTCCACAAATGCCTTCATGGACCTCACATAAAGCTTTTTCAGACTCATGATGTTCTAGACACTGAAGAAGAGTACCATTTTAACCTCGACGGTAAAGGATGCCAGCAATCAATGTATTTCATGTGGATTAACGGATGAAGTTATGTTTCTAGTTTCTAGAAAGATCAAGAGGAAGGATACTATCCTTGAGATAAGCATAGATCTCTCCATAGAGTGAGGTTTGAACATCTGTTATTTGGCATATGGTTTGCGATTCAGGATTATTGTAGACAAGGTTAGATACTTGTTCTACCATAAACTCATATCGACCTTGCTTTTCTGGTAATTGTAAGAGAGAAGCAATTGTCACCATAACATCCACAACTTTGTTCTTTCCCCTTGGAATCTGTTCAAACTTGATATCCATGAAATAATTTTTGACATCATCTATCATTTTCTTATATGGCATGAGCTTTTCATCCTTTTTTTGATACTTGTCATTTACCTGATAGATGAAAAACTATGAGTCCCCATATACTTGCATTTCTACGATTTTCCATTCAATTGCCACTTTGATGCCAATAATCAATGCTTGATACTCAACTACATTATTGGTACATGGAAACATTAGTCTATAGGACCTTGGGATGGTGTGTCCTTGAGGTGTAACAAATAGAATTCCCACACCAAAGCTCCTTTGTGTGTATGATCCATCAAAATAAAGTCTCCATTGTTGTGTGGTAATATTCAGAATGTCTACATCTGGAAATTCAATTTTCATTGGATGATTATCCTATAATGGAGCTTCAACTAATTGATCAGCTATCACTTGTCCTTTGATGGCTCTCCAGTCTACATACTGGATGTCAAACTCACTTAAGATCATGACCCATTTTGCTAGTCTCCCTGTTAAAGCAACTTTGTTGAGTAGATATTTTAATGGGTCTATTTTTGCTATGAGTTTGACTGTATGAGTCAACATGTAGTGTTGCAACTGTTGGGTTGCAAATACCACTGCCAAACAAGCTTTATTTATGAATGTGTAATTTATTTCATAACTGTTGAGAGTCTTGTTGATATAGTAAATAGCTTGTTCCTTTCCCTCAGAATCTTCTTGTGCTAATAGAGCTCCTAAAGAAATGTTAGTTGTTGCGATATATAGTAACAATGGTCTCTCTACTACAGGTGGCATGAGCATGGGAGGCGACATCAAATATTGCTTTATCTGGTTATAAGTTGTTTCGTAGTCATGATCCCACTTGAATGAGACATTCTTATGAAGTAGATGATTGAATGGATGGCTTTTTTCTACCAATTGGGAGATAAATCTCCTGATGGATTGTAGCCTGCCTTGTAGAGACCATAATTGACTAATATTTTTAGGCGGCGACATCTCCATTATTGCTTTGACCTTAGCCAGATCCACTTCGATTCCTTTTTCTGACACTATGTATCCAAGGAGCTTTGTTGATGTTACCCCAAACACACATTTCTTAGGGTTCAATCTGACCTTGAACTTCTCCAATCTAGTAAATATTTTGCTGAGGATCTTCAGATGTCCTTCTCTTATGTATGATTTTGCTAATATGTCATCCACATAATCTTCCATAAAAATATGCATCATGTCATGGAAAATAGTGGTCATTGCCTGTTGATATGTTGCACTTGCATTTTTCAACCCAAAGGGCATGACATTCCAACAGAATGTACCCCAAGGACAAGTGAATGTTGTATTTTCTTGATCTTTAGGTGCTATCTTGATTTGGTTGTATCCTACGAAGCCATCTATTAATGACAACATGGCATGTCCCACTGTTAAATCGACAATGATGTCAATACTTGGTAAAGGAAAATCATCCTTTGGGCACACCTTATTTAGATCTCTGAAATCTATGCATATTTTGATGCTATTATCCGGTTTAGATATAGGCACAATATTTGAAATCTACTTTGCATAATCGATAGACCTAATAAATCCTGCATCCAACTACTTTAGTTCAGCTTTTACCATTAGGGTGATGTGGGGATGCATTTTTCTCAATTTTTTCTTTACTAGTTTGATTTCAGATGGTAGAGATAGATGATGCATTAAGAGATCTAGATCTAATCTTGGCATATCAGAATAAGACCAAGAAAAATTGATATGTCACTCTTCAAATAATTTGGTGAATTCAAGCTTCTCATGTTCTGTCATAGACACTGCTAGATGTAGAATCTTTGTCTTTTCTAGTGTTCCAAGATTTATGGACTACATAGGCTCCACTAGTACTGATGATTTGTCATGGTAATGATTTGGAAGGGTGTAAAATCTCCCATATTTTAGTGCATTAGAAAGGTTTTCACTACTAGATACATTCTTTATTTTTTGTTTTTCAAAATCTAATGCTGCCTCAGAAAGGTTTTCACCATTAGATCTTTTTTTCTTGTTGTCATTTTTGCAACTGGAATATTTGTCACCCTCCTGATTTAAAGTGTTGTTATGAGTGTTATGGGTAGAACTTGTATCAGGTTTGTCACTGCAAAGAAAATTTACGATGGCCTCATCATTTGAAAAGATTGGTATATTAATAGGTTCGGTTGGTTCCTAGTCAATTAGTTCAGAATGTATCAAGGGTAATAAGTC
Source organism: Sequoia sempervirens (assembly GCA_007258455.2). Taxonomy (NCBI): domain Eukaryota; kingdom Viridiplantae; phylum Streptophyta; class Pinopsida; order Cupressales; family Cupressaceae; genus Sequoia; species Sequoia sempervirens. The sequence continues at coordinate 509,869,529 of VDFB02105785.1, forward strand.
ATCAAATTGAGTAAGGTCAACGGTTGTAACTATTCTAATATCTAGGTGGTCAAAGTTGTCAGTGGGAAGGTCGAGGTCTATGATATTACCCTCCTTTGAGTCGTCTATCTCACTCGATGTTTGTTCATCCTCGCTTGAGTCATTGATATTTGGTGATCCCAATACAAGTGGTCTAGTTCTTGAACTTTGTCCCTCCTCTCATGTGGGTGTATACGCTTTGACGACATCAATTTGTTTGTCAGTGTATGATGTTGCAGATAAATGATCCCATTCATACTCATTGCAATCTATTTTAGACCCATCCCTCATTTGCAAAATCCTTTCTACCACTTTCTGAGTTACTTCTCTTGATTCCCCTGTATAGCCTAATCTTGTTTTATCTTTAGGCTGAAGTGTTAGAGGTTGGATAGGTTCTATAATACCATCTTTTCTCTTGCCAATTGGTCCTTGCCCTTCATAGCCCATTTTCTCTAAGATAGCCTTTCCTTTTCCATATTGATTTGTCCTTATGCTGATATTTGCTGATGTTAAGGCTTCTTCGTCTTTGTAGAGCCAATTAAGAATGGCTTTGTCTTCTGATTCATCTTCTAGAGTACCCACTTTTACAAACCTTTCATCCAGAACCGTGATAGGTTGTGATGATTGTTGTTTGTTGGTTGTGGGTTGTCCATTTTATTTTGGAGATGGCAACAATTGTGAAAGACACAAAGATTGCTCAATGGAATATTCTCCCAAGCCCTTGTCCTTTAACTGAATCTGGTCTGTGAATTGCTATGGTAGAGTATTTAGGGGATTTTCATTGTTTGATAAAGTTGAGTCAACAATAGTTATTTCCTTTGCCTAGTCCTTTTTCTCAACCCATTTGGACATAAAATTGAGTTTCTTTTTACCACTGGATGAAGTAGATGTGCTAGCTTCTCTATTGTGGGGTACCAGAGTGTCTTGATTTTCCTTAAGCATGTTACAAGTCTGGGGATTATTGTTGTCAGCTGAAATTGTGACCTCTTGTCCATTGACAAGAAATTTCAAACATTGATGATATGCCAAAGGTATTGCTTGCATTTCATGGATCCATGGACATCCCAAGAGTATGCTATATGTTAGCTCCTTGTCTAACACTTGGTAAACAATATTTTTGACAATCGTTCCCACTTGAATTGGTAGTACAATTAGCCCCTTGGAAGACCTTTCCTCTTCATCATATGCTTTTATTGTTATCTTTCTTCTAGAATCAATGGCATTGTTGGAATAGCCTAGTGCATGAATTAGTTTTAAAGTACAAATATTTAATCCAACTCTGCCATATATTAAGACACGGTTGACACAGTGTTTATGGATTAGAACCTCTATATGTGAGGTTGCATTGTGTGGGTGATTTAGTGACACATCATCTTGTTCGGAGAATAAAAAACAATGAGGTGTAGTCAAGTGTCCCACCATAGATTGAAATTGACAGACATCCAAATTATTGGGTACTGTAGTGGCCACTAGAGCCTGTTCCAGAACCTCCTTATGTGATGGTGATATTTTAAGAAGTTCCAGTATGGATATCTGTGAGGGTATCTTTTGTAGTTGATCTGCAATGTTGTATTGATTTGAAGGGGGAGTAGTGTTTTTAGATGAAAATCCTTTCAGTATCACTTTGGACTGCCCCCTTCTCATCACATTGACTGGTTGATAGTCTTGTGTTTCCCTGATTTTTAGGACATTGATTTGGTTGTCAAATGTGTTTATGTTTGGTATCACATTCAGGGATTCAATGTCATTGATGCTTATGTTATCTGTTTGATTATCAATGACATTATTTTTCTCAACCTCAAAATTGCAAAGACTGGTGGTGTCATAGATATAGTTTACACTTTTTCCTTTACTGTTTGAAGAAGATTCTCATTTTTTGTAGTTGGGTAAAGGATTTGTAAACACACTATGATCGTTGTTTGTTTGATTTCCTTCGACAAACACCTTATTTGCTTCAATCAAATCTTGTATTAGATGTTTTAATTGCATACAATCATTTGTTTTATGTCCTTTATTTTTATGAAAGTTGCAATAGTCACCATCATTTCACCAAGATGGTTTCACTTTTGGCTCCCAATTTCTTGCTTCCAATAGAGTAATAAGTCTATTTGCAATAAGCTCTCTCATTGTTGATTCCAAAGTTTGTCCTAATGGTGTAAATCTTCGTCGATTGGATTGTCTTTGATATTATGGTGGCTGAGATTCTCCATTGTTTGGGTTATTGTTTTGAGTGGTACCTTGATTGTTTTTTTGGTTTTCATTCTGATTTATTTCCACAGTTGTTATCATCAAATTGAATACTGGTTTTGTATTTTATGTGTCAATTGTAGCATCATTGTTTCCATTATTTCTATTTTTCTGCCAAAATTTAGGCTTATCATTATTTCAATATGATTTGAGGAATTTGTGTTGTTTGATGTATCATTGTAATGTTTAATCACTCCTCTTTTGACTAAGGCTTCTTCAATTTTAAGCCTGTTCTCAATCACATTTTCAAATGTCAAGGGACATTACAGTTCTAGTCTATAACTCATGCCATCATTTAAGTTGTTAATAAATAATTCAATCTTTTCCTCTTCAGGTATAGATCAAAGATATCTAGTGAACAACTTTTTCCAATGTTGTAGGAATGATAGGAATGTCTCACCCTTCTTTTGTTTCATGTTGTACAAATCTTTTATTGTTACGTCATGTTGAATGTTGAAGGAGAACTGTGTGGTGAATTTGTTGACTAGTTCTTCAAAGGATCTAATCCCTGGTTGTAATTTGGAAAACCATTCCATACAGTGAGCTCCTAAACTGCTTGGAAATAACCTCATTAAGTATCCTCTTGTGCAAACTCTAAACTCATTGTTCTGAATTCCCTCACATGGTCAATCAGATCTATTTTTCCATTGTACTTGTCATATTTGGGGAATTCACAATGTCTAGGGAAGGGTATCATGTCCACACTTGGATAAAGGGATAAGGAAAAATGTCCTGTAATGAATACCTCTTTGTGGTTCCCTTTTGCATGCCCTAAATTTTTTGTTGTAAAGTTTGCAGTTGAGATGTTAGAGAAAACTTTTGATCTATGTCTTGCATGTTGTGTGGTTTAGTTTCTTTTGTTCTAGGTGTTTCCTTCAATCGATTGATGTAAAAATCTTTCAGAAGTTTTGCACCTAATTCTACTAACGTCAAGAGGTATTTTTCCATGTCTTGTTCCAAGAATATTTCCATGAATTTGTGAAAATTTGGATCTTGTTGGCAGGTTTGTATATCCTCTTGAGTTATTTCATTGGTATCATATTGTTGGAATCTGTAAAAGGGGTTTTCTTCAGCCATGCCATTTGGTGTTTCAATTTCCCTCTCTCTAAGTTTTTTTCTTTGTAACCTTTTCAAGACTGGCATACAAGTATTTTTTTTTCACTAAATTTTGATCTTCTGTGTTTGAATTAGTGTCAATTGGATTTTAAAAAAGTCAAATAGAATGATATATTCTATTGATGAGACTAAGTTAAAAAAATTTATTATTGTGTTTTGTTTTGTGATGGTAGTATGTCAAAATCCTGATGAGGAAACTTAACTCGATAACCAATATTTGTGTTTTGATAATTGGACACTTTGTAGTTTGTAAGATTTGGGTTTAAGTTGAAAGTAATTTTAACTTGTAAGAACCTATTTTGTTTCAGGTTTAAGACACTGTCTAGACCGTAAAAAATGTTTCTTTCTGATAAAAATCTGAGTTTCCAATGCCAAAAAATCTGACAGATGTTTCTAAAAGGTCTCTATTTTTCCGTTCTATGTAAGTGCTAATACAGAGGGAAGAAGCACTAATACATAATTTAGGAGTGCTAAAAGGTATAGTAAAAGTGTTGTCAAATAGAGTATAAGTGCTACAACTGACTGTAGATGCACTAAAAGACTGGTAAATTTTTTTGACACTGGGAATGCTTTTGTTATAGTTGATAGACGCGCTACAAAATTTGTTAGAAGCACTAAAATAGATTGCAGGAGTGCTATTTTAACTGTGGATGTGCTAAAAGATAATGCAAAAGTGCTAGGACAGATTGTGTAAGCGCTATAGTACTGGTATTTTTTGGTATTGAAAAATTTTGGTTACTAGTGGCAAAAGCGTTATAATATTTGTCAGAAGCACTAAAATAGACTATAAATGCACTATTTCAACTATTGATGCGCTAAAAGACAGCGCAAAAGCACTAAAACAGACTGTATAAGCACTATTTTTGGAGTCCATAGTGTTGTCTAATTTTCTTGATTTTGAATCTTGACAGGATATTTTTGTTGGTAACTCCCTGATTTTGGATGACAAGCCTAATGTTTCCTAGCTTTCTCTACTGTAAGAATTGATTGGGCCTATTGGAATATTGTATTACTAGTTGTGGGATGAAAGACTAACAAATGGGTTGCCTATGATTATGTTTTTGTAAAAGAGCTCTTCATTGAAAATAATCTTGTGAACATAAAGGCTCTAAGGAAAAATCATTAGTATATCCCCTAGAAAAGTCATGATACCTATGGATAAAAGTTCTATGTTCCAACAAATTTTTTCTACTTTGATACAAGAAGTATCTTCTTTTCAAAAAAAATTGTAGCTAAGTTGCTTCTTTGGTTTCTTGACTCTTGTTGTGAGGGATTTCTTGACAAACGTTGTGGATTTCCAATCCCTAATCATAAATTCCATAGTTTGATTTTGTTTGACTTTTTGTGTTTTTTCTAGATGATCTTTATCTAGATTAATGATTTGAAACAATAGTAAGCAATTGTAAAACAGTTGCTTTTAAGACCTAGAATCTAAACAATAAGTGTATGTTCAAGAACCACGTATGGTCCTTATTGATTTCCACTAGTTTTTTAACAAAAATACACTTCAGACAGACTCACTCTTAAGGTCAAAAAGGTCATCGTTATACTCAACAACCCACATCTTAAAATTACGTCAACTCACACAGCCGTGTCACCCCCTAGAGGGCGCCCGTGTTTTTTTCTTTTCTAGGTGCACTCAAAGTTAGATTTCTTGATCCCTTGAGCAAACGGTCCTTGGAAATTATATGGTGAGTGTCTTGGGGGCAGATTCTTCCCCCCCCTTGCACTGCGAGTATTACAATGTCTAGTTACTAACTCAGCTAGATTCTACACTATGATTCGTAGATAGGGTTTCCGTTCAGAGCGAAAAATGATAAACTCCCTCAAGAGACCTCCTAATCTTTAGAACAAAGACTTTGGGGATGGTTATCTTGCACACTTCCAACAAATGTGGGTTTCCCCAAATTCACTTTTATTTTATAGTGGGTTGGAAAACCTGGCTTTGGTTGTTCCCACTTAGGTCATTCCCGTAGGGTGAGTACTTTTTCCCACTACGATAGGCCTTCTAAAGTATTTAATAAAGCGTAAATTGCATGAAATTAAAGGATGGGTCTGGAATTTTGATCACCCAGTTAAGGGGATAGCATAGGCCTATCACCACACAAGCACAATAATCAAATGTTCAATTTTTAAATCCCAAATAACAATTTTCTATTCTATGTGAAGATATTGCTTCACAAAAGACATGATGTTAATTTTAACCAAATAGAAAATGTATGATGAATGCCCTAGCATTGATATGTTTTAAACCAAATAACTACCCTAGGATTGGTTCTTTTTAGTTTCAATGCATCAAAATAAATCTTTGGCTGCGGTTGCATCAGATCCAAACAAGAAATTATAGAAGCACTATAACAAAGGTCAGAAGCGCTATTTAAATCATTAGAAGAGCTACAAAATTTGGAAGCATTGCAAAATTTGGAAGCACTACAAAATTTGGCAAAAGCACTAAAAATTTTTGGTGGAAGTGCTAAAACAATATTGAACCTAGAACAGTCAACCGTCCTAAAAGCTTTTTGGTGGACGCACTAAAACAAAGTGCAGAAGCCCTATTATTTCTATCAGAAGCACTGAAATAGTCAGAAGTGCTAAAAATTTTGGTGGAAGCATTGCAAAATCCCTCGGTCGTGCTAAAAGAAAACATGCCTGTATCCTGTACGAACACTTTTCAGAAAAAAATGTTAAAATATGGGCTTAGGGCCCCACGGTGGGCGACAAAATGTAAGTGTGGAATAATTATAAGTAAAATAACACTTCTTAATAAGAAATTATATCAAAGATTCAACAAATTAAACTAGTTTAAAGCACAAATCTATTGAAAGTGTCATATTGTTCCCTATCTCTAAAGATTTATCAAGTCAAGAGGCTCTCAAATTTGGTAAGCATTGTGACTATTAAAATTTCAATCTAGAGAATGAGATGCTGCTAAAATGAAATGATGTAATCCTATATGATACTTGCTAGGTGATATAAGGAAGCTACTGTAATCTAAATTGACATGAAACTATGATGAAAGAAGCTACAGTAAAACTATGATGCAACTATGGTTATGATTCTACTGATACTATGATTGCTATTGCTAAATGATTTGCTATTGTTAAAATGCTTGATTGCTTTTCCTGTAGAGTAAGTTTATGCAAAGATGGGATTCAGGATCCATTTCCTGTTTCAGAAGGTTGTATACATAGATTCACAATAGCAATTTTGTGAAGGGGCAGCACAACAAAGGCCTAGATTCAATCTGAAGAATTGAATGGTGAGAGATGAAGAAGCTTGAGTTGATGAAGGGAATGGTTTCTCCCCATGAAAACATTAGGCCAGATGATAGGAAGAATCGAACAAAGCATATTGAGAGATTGATTCCAATTTGTCTCCAAAGCTTTCCCGTGAATGCCAGTTGAATTAAATTGGATATTTGATGTCTAATTTGGTAGGTGAGTGAATAGAGGAAATTTTCCTTTATGCCTTTATTTGAATATTTTGATTTATTCAAATTAGCAAAAGAGAATAAATAATTTAATAAAACAAACTATAGAATTTGTTTATTTAATAAATATAGAAGGGATATGATAATTAAACAACAAAGTATTTAACCTTGTTTAATTAATTAAGATTGAATGATGTGATAATTAAATAACACAAACTATTGAAGTTGTATATTTAATTAAAATTGAAGAATAGGAGAATGAACTATAAATAAATATTTCTATTTATTTAATAGTAGAGGAAATTTAAGGTAATTAATGAAATAAATCATATTTAATTAAGTAGATTATCCAGACCATTTTTAGGTGTATACACCCTCGATTCTCTCCACTTAACTCTTCCACTCTCCACCTTTTTCTCCACTTAACTCTAACTAATTTCTATTTTTCTCTCCACTTATTCCATTTCCTTCTTCACTTGATTCTTCCATTCTACCATTTTTTAATGAGGAACTTTCCTTTGCAAATTGTCTCATTCAATCTTTGAACGTCAATTGTCTATTGAATCTTGTCCATCGATCATGCCAACCTCTCCTATAAATTCAACCTTCATTTCTTCACAATTGAACCACATTCTTCAAATTCTCGCCATCATTATCATCATAAGCTTATTGAATTATGAACATAAAAAATCTGAGAGCTATATTCTAAAGCTTCAAAAAAGTGAGAACGAGAAGGGTAATGAAGGTGAATCAATGTTGACACATAAGAAGGTATTGCTTTGTTGTTTCAATTTCTTGATTTCTTATGTCATATTTGTTCTTCATTGATAGATTAGGATTTTTAGCTTGAATCTAAAGGTTTTTTGGTTGCTATTCATGATTCTAGCATTTAACCTAATTTTTTATTTGACATTTGGTGAACCTAACATGAAACAACTCCTTTAAGCTAATGAAATTTATAAGAAATTGTAGAGATTCTGATTTTGCAAGGTCATGTGGCACATTTGACTAAGAAATTTCAATGCATTTGATCATCTTGACACTTTTGTAGCTATGTGGAACACATTTTGGAAGAAGATCTTATTTCAAAATACTAACTTTGGTTGTTGTAGGATGTTGACAAAGGAATTATTTGATAACTACTATTTTTTTTGTAGGACAATGAAAGAGATCTAATTTGAAAACTACTATTTTTTTGTTGTAGGATGCTAGCAAACGATTTAAATCAATAAAACTTATGTGTCTCTTTTTAATTAGATAAAATTTTATTTTGGGGTTAAAAAAAACAACCATTTTTTGTATTTTGTGCACTTGCACTTGTGTAATCTTGAGCTATTGTGTGTATATCCTCTCCCCTTGAGCACTTGTGCGATTTTGGGTGTACGAGAAACACACATTTGTATCCTTTTTTATTTTTAGTAGGAGGCTTTCCTAGGGATTTCATCACCCCAAGGTTCAACCTCAACCACATTCCTGATGAGGTGTAAAAAGGGGGGAGAGTGAAAGTTGTACCCCAAGGAGTGGCTAATGTCACTTGAAACCGATCCACGAGACCCTTGGTCTGCCAAGACTTTATTTGGTGATGAGAGTGGTAGTATGCTTCCCAGTTCTCAAACTATTATAGACAAGCCCTTTGTTCACAGTAGTCCCCCACTAGAAACCTTTTTTAAGAAGCCTAGGAGCCATCGATAATTGTTTATCATAGTTTAGGGTACAATATCATTCTCAAAGCTACTCACCACGTACGCCCTTGAGTAGAGATAGAAATTATTTGGTTGGCATCTTAGCCTCTCAGGGAGAGAGGAAAGGTGAACCTGTTGTTGTATTGGGCTTGTACCACTGGAACTCTAGCTATTTACTCTCAAAAGAGAAGTTTTGACATTGATCTTGGTGTATTAGCACTTAGGTGTAATGGGCCTACACTAAGTTAACAAACCCATCTAAATAATTAAGTTTTGCTTGTCTTCCAATTTTCTTTAATTGTGCTAAACCTATGAAGCCATTGACCTTTTTAGCCTTAAGCCTCACCCTTTTCAGTTAATATTCAACAACCATTTTGTATTCCAAGTGTTTTTTAAGTGTATGCTATCATAAAATTAAAAAAATTCATGCAAATAACACTTTTAAACACTTCATTCCTAGGGAAGCCAATCATAGTTTACATTGGGACAAGTTAGGGTCTATCCTTTGAATCTAGATTTTGAACTTAATTGATCTAGAGACCTAATACCTATCAAATTTTTTTGGATTTAGCATTCAAATTTCCACATTTTCCTTTGATTAGCTAAATTGCATCCCTAGTTTTTAAGGTTTTTCCTCAAATGTCATAATCATCCACCTTTTTAGCTCAAATCATAATTGCATCCCTAGATTAAGGTTTTACATCCAACGTCATAATCATCCACCTTTTCATCTCAAATATTAATTACATATACATAGATTAAGGTTTGTCCTCCAACATCATAATTATCCACCTTTTGCAATTCAAATCTTAATTGCATCCCTAGATTAAAGTTTGTCATCCAATGTCATAATCATCCACTCTTGCATTTCAAACTACAAAATCAATCAATCTTGATTAGACCCTAGTTATCCCTTGATTATCTTGAACCTCATATCCTTCAATCATCTTTTGATATTTTAGACTTTTCTTGTAGTCACTTTATCTATCATCATTTTTATCACATCATCATTCATCAATCATATCCACCAATCTTATCCTAGTTAGATTTTGATTCGACCATAGTTATCCTTTGGATGTTTTTATCTCTTATCCTTTCATCAATCTATCAACAGTTGACCCTAAACTACTAAGTCTAGTTTGGGTTTAACTCCTATCAACCATCATTATAAATTTTATCCTTTAGAGATCTAGGCATTCCTTTTGATTACTTTGGTCCATCATTATCTTACAAGGTCAAAAATTCAAAATCCATAACCATAGATCATTTGTCATCACCATCCTCAAAATTTTAAAAATCCAAAAAAATTCAAAATCATAGCATAAACTCATAATCATTTGCATAATCCTTTCGAAAACCAAAAATAAAAAAAATGGAAAACCAAAAATCCAAATAAATTTGAAAAACTAAAAATCAAAAAAGTCTTTGATTGCTTGTCCTTACCTCTTGCTAGGGTTTAGAATCTAATCAACAATCTAACCACATGTACACATCAAACACAAGCCCAATGTTCATACAACCCACGACACAATATCAATATTTGAATGTAGTTAATCAGAATAACCTGCCTATAGAATTACTAAAATATAAATCTAGCCATGTGTCCCACACAAAACTTAAGTTACAATGCTCAAACAAATACCATTTCAATGCAGAAGTCATCAATAGAAATACTATCTCAACAATTATAAACCTTGCAACAATAGGTGGCTAATCTGCAAGCTTCTAGACTTAAAAAGAGATACAAAATGGAGGACATGTGTACTTAATCTTTGATAAAGGTACACATGTACCACATAACCCTCCTTTCCAATCACCCACGATCCCTAGTTAGCCATACACCCCTCATACCAACAACCTACAAGCTCTAGTAACCCATCCGTCTATCCTTCATACTAAAAACTCCCAAAAATACAACCTACTTACCAACAACCTATAAGCCCTAGTCATCCATCCAACTACCCTCAATATCAAGAACCAATTAACAAAATCCATACCATTAATCCTCAACCAACATCCATTAGTCATCCTTATCCTAACCTTGACAAGGGAAACTAGTCTTCCATCCAAAGCCTTCCTTAACACCAAACTATATCAAAAAACCTTATTATTATAGCCTCCACCCCCTATCACAATCCTTCATATACTAAGCCATTTCAATCCACTTCATCCCAATCCATAAATCCATACAATTAAAATTCATTTGTCAATTATCTCCTTGGAAGAATAAAAAAGAATTCTCAACTCTGACATGAAGAGAAAGTTAGACAATACTGTCGCATTGCTAATCCTACACCATCTAACCATCTTCCACCATCATTCCCTCTATCACCTATCAAGCTAACTCAAGAGTGATTCCTATCCAAAATCTTGAGTACATCGAAGAAAATCCTATCATTGTCTAAAACCACATTCCATTGCCTAAACCATTGGATCTATGTCAAAGAGAAAATTATAAATCATGATGAAATAAACTCCAAGATAAATCAAGATAAAATTACCCAAAACATCCCAATAGATCATCATGACACATAAGATAATCCAATCCTTGATCAAATCCTATTGATAACATCCATGATAATCCAATCTTCAATCATGATCCTAGCCTTGAGTCTATCCAAGAATCCCCTCTAGATGATCATGTTATCCAAGTTAACCCAATCTTTCATCAAAATCCCATCACTAATCATGCCATCCAATATAAGCTTATAATTGATCAAGATCCTACCATTGACCAAGAAATCCAATATGGTCCCCTCATCCACCAACATGGAATCCATGATCAAAAAATTGAACTTGACCCTATCCAAACTCCAAACACCTCCATTTCCCAAGATGGGGAACTTGCCTCCTTTGGACACATAGATAATCAAATTTAAATGACATGGATAACATCAAAGAAGAATATAAATAAGATACTATGGATCAAACCAAACAAGAAGATATAAAAATCCACTATGGACCAAATCAAACAAGAAGATACAAAAGCTACTATGGATCAAATCAAACAAGAACATAGAAAATATACCATGGATCAAATTGGCATCCCAAATTATCAAGAAGCAACAAGCATGACAAAGGATAAAGCCAAAAAATCCTATCAACTAGGATCATCTACTTTTATCAAATCAGGCTTTCTTGTAGATGAGAAAATACCAAAAATTAATGGTTTCCAGATACACAATGATGGGTTATCATATTTTTTCCAAAACAACAAATGCCTCATCATAAATAGAATATTTCAGAGTATGTAGTATCAAGGAACATGATTAGGCCTACATGAGCAAGGAATTCTAGAATCAGTATGGTTTCATGAAAATCTCTGACACCAAGGTCTTGTTCATTCTTCAAGAAAATCAAATGATGTTAGTGCTACCTCTGTAATATTGTGGGAAACTTTATCCAACAAAAAAATCAAAATAGGGGCCATGAGTAGTCCTTACCATAATATTCCTACCAACATTCCATCCATCCACATCATAAACCATCATTCTGAATTAATTACACCCATTAATTGGAACCAACAAAAAGAAAATTCTTACAAATCCAAAGTCCAAAATCAAATGTCAAAGGCTATTGAATCAAAAAAAAATCCAAATGGAAAAATGAAGTTAAAATGGACCCTAAAGAAAAATGGATCATGTAAATAAAAGAGTCCATATCCAATATTCAATCAAAATGTGGAGCCACAAGAAAAGAGGTCTCCCACATATAACAAATGCTCAACTCCTTTAAAATGGTCATCACATAAGGCATATAAAAGTGTTGGTTCCAAACACCATCCCAATCCAAAATCCAAACTCCATCATCCACCACCCCAAGTTTAAAAAATGAAAATCCCTACATCCAAACTTCCATATAATCCATCCACATCTAACATCACCGATCATAATCCACCATCTCACCTAAAGTGCAAAAATCCTACATCACAAATATGTCACATTTTGGAAGAAACACTTTATCATAAGGACTCTCATGGAACTCTATCATGATTTGAGTATTCCGATTAGGCCAACCCTAATATCATAAAGGATCACAATGACATCCATCAGTTCTATGCAAACGCCATGATCCTGACAAGGCAATTACTCCATGAAGGTCACTATTGGCATGTCATGATAGTAGCATCTAAATCAACACCATCAAAGGATTCAAAATAATCAGTGATCATCTAATATATCAAGCCCATCCAAAAAAATAAAAATAAAAAACAAAAATAAATTGAAAATTTGAAAAAATAAAATAAAAAGAAAATAGTAAAGAGAAAAAAATCATCTAATAGTGAAAAGAATTCTTATGGCACTTTGGATGAGTACCGTGATGAAAGCCTAGAAAACAAACATCATGTGTAAAATCAATTATCTATGTGGACCATTACGCTTGGGGGAAATTTTTATCATCTAACATACCTTTGTCATGAAATTTTAATCTATCCATCTATCATCACGAGTTATCCTCATTTTCATCCATCTTCCCTACCTTCCTTGATCTTGATAAGGATTGGGGCACAAAAATAAATCATGCTTTGGAAAACTATTGAGATGTCAATCCTTTGTCCATGCACCATGAAACATCAAGACAATTCCTATATAGAATTATTAAAACCATATATTGGAGAAAAAAAGTTATTCCTATGTGACATAGATCATATACTAAATCTTTCATCCAATAATCCTCATGTCTCTTATCCTTTACCAAAGCAATCCATTATCCTTTCATCCCTATCACAGGAATTGGTTTTACCTTGTCATTTGTTCTAAGCTTCTAATCAACCTAGCCAACATCCCTCCATAATCCCATCCAATCCTAAATATAAGTCATTAAAAAAACAATCCTAATCCATACAAAATTTCTATGCAATCTAGCACATCATCCATAACATTCCTCGGTTTTGTTTTGAACCTTGCTGCAAACCTTGATCCTCTATTCATATTATCATCATTAGAATATATCTTTTCCAATCCTCGCATTGTTTATGGGATGTTTCCTTCCCATATCAACAATATTATCATCATCATCACCAATCAATCATTTTTTAGCTTGACTAGGGGCAAGATCATGTTTGTCTTTGTATCCTTGTGCATGCTTGCTTGCAAGTGTGTATCTTTCACATGCATTTTTCATGATCCTTATAGTATACCATCCATAACAAAATCTCACCTTCTATAATAAGCAATCCACAATCCATAATAATATTTACACCCATCACTATCCACATTCAATAATAAATTATGCCTTGCTGAGAGTAACACTTTGATTAGACACAAACAAAGCATCCTTCAAACATAGAGCACAACAAATCAAGAAACAATAGATGAACTATCAAGATATCCTTATAGCCTAACTCGTTAGTTGCCTAATCAACATCATCCATCTTCATCAACTATCATTTTTCTTATACAGGTTGTTGCATCCTTGAAACTAGACTAGGAATTTTATATGAGATGTTACATTCTTGAAACTAGACACAATCTTATCAATAAATTACTCATCTTTGACATGAAGATCTAAATGGTTGTTGAATCGTTTGGTCCAGTTAGTCTTATCTTTTACTTGATTTATCTTTTTTCATGTTCCTATGTTACTCAAGGATATCTATAAATGATTAGAGGAGCAAGGATGGATCATGACCTTTTGTTTTTGTTTTCTATTTGCAATTTTTTTTTACAGTATTGATGGGGTAACTAAGTTTCCTATTTGCGATTGGGTTCCATTTGGAATAATCAAAACATCCTATGCAAGTCAAAGGTCATATAATTATTTCTTGCATCAAGATCAACATGCTTTGTGGTTACTCTTTCACATATTTAGACAAGGTTCTATTGTCACTAGTATGATTCATGACACTCCTTGTTTGCAATGTGTTTTACGCAAAGGGATAACATTTTGCACCTTGGTCTTCCCATACCTTAGTGTCAGTTATCCATTTACAAAATAAAAAATGCTCTATGATGATACTTGTGCATTAATGAAAGCTCAAAATTACCCTCTCAATCCATTTCCAAACTTTATCCATTTTATTCAATCTTATGATATCCATTCTACCGCACTAATTGAGAGCTATCAATCAAGCTAACAATTCTTTACTTCTTACTAACCTTATCTTCTATCTTGTCAAAAAAATGGCTCAATTTCTAGATTTTTCACTCAATTTTCTGAGGAGGTGTCATGTCATATCATCCCACTTGCACTAGAGCACACTAGGGAAAGACCTAAAGTAAACTCTTTTCAAATTTTTTTCTTTGACACAATGCTAAAAATTACATTGTCTCAAATAGGGGAATAATGTAAACACTAAAAATTAACCTGAGCCTACAGTACCATTACCATCATCTCACCCTAATTTCATTCTTCTTCTTATCCTTATAATTAAATTATTATTTAATTATTCTAAGTTTATTCTAACTCTTTCTCATCATTTCTTCATTAATTAAATGATTATTAATTATTTAATTAATTTGAGCTCTCTTGATTATATAATTATTTAATCCCTAACTTAAATTTTTCTATGATTAAATAAATGTTTTTTATTTATTTAATCATCCCAGCCCTAGGTTCTTCTATAATTAATTAAATTATATTAATTATTCATGAGGTGGAAAATAAATAAATTTTATTTATTTATTTTAATTAAACTTACCCCATTTTATTCTCCACTTAACTCTTATTTCTTCCATTTTATTCTCCACTCAACTCTTCCACTCTCTACCTTTTTGTCCACATAACTCTTACTAATTTCTATTTTTCTCTCCACTTATTCCATTTCTTTCTTCACTTAATTCTTCCATCCTACTATTTTCGAATGAGAAACTTTCCTTTGCAAATAGTCTCATTCGATCTTGATCGTCAATCATCTATCAAATCTCATTTGTTGATCATGCCAAAATTTTCTATAAATGGTTAGAAAACAAAAGTTGAACAACAATAATAGAAGCTTAAAACTATTATAAATCAGATCTACCAATGTTAGCCATATGGAGTTTAAATTAGAAATAAAAATGAAATACAAGAATGAAAAGTTGAACACGAAATACAGTGTTTAATGTAGAGAAACCTTTTCGAGAAAAAACTCCACCAAAGAAGAGATAAATAACTTGTATTAACAAAAAATATGTTTTACAATACATCCACTCTAACTCCTTTTCAACCTTCAATCCAACAACATAGCCCCTGCAAAGAAAACTTGATGAAGAATCACACACCAAACTCCACATCCAAGCATTTGTTATAAAGAATAACATACTACATGAAGAATGGCATCCAAATTGGTCTAAAACTCATGCCACCACCTTGGAATCATCACATGCAGCTGATAATAACCTCTTATAGATGCTTTTACAACTATCATAAGGCATCTTTCATGCATGTGCGCCTAGGGACTGAGATAGCAAATATTCTGTCATAGATGTTGTCACAGTCGTCATAGAATCTTATGAAAGGTGTCATAACTATCATAGATGCTCTTACAACTTCTGACAGATGTTATAACATGTCATAATGCAATATTACCAAGGTGGATGCCTAGAATCTCTCGTTTCACCATTTTACCATTACTGTGACAACTATCTAGTAAAAGTAACATAGTAACTCCCTGCCAATAAAATGGTAATTATCGGGGCCAGTAAAAAACTTAAATACCACTGTCGGTGAAACCTTCCATATCTTATGAGTGAATTACAAACAATATTAGGAGTAATTAAATTACATGATATTTACAAGGTTGATGACACCTTTATACCAACATTCTCCCACTTGACATCTAATGCAAAGAGGAACCTCCCACCTCCAAGCATAACTCAAATATACATACTCTAAGCACAACACATTATGCAATACAACAAATCTAACACAATAAAACTCATATAAATTCATTTCATTTTCAGCAATGAAAAAAATTACATAAATCAACAAATTAAACTTATTATATTAGCCATCCATCGCTTCTCACACATATTATCATTCCCACATTCCTCACTCTCAAATCTGCAACACAAAAATTTCTTCACAACTCTTCAAACTCTGTGTTGAACGTTTTTCCTCTTGCAGACATAAACACCCTCTTTTTCTTCAATATTTTTGCTTCTATTTGCTAAAAACTTGTTTCTTGGGCCATCTTCTCCATTATGGCTGTCTTTTTCTCTTACAAATTGGTATTTTAAAACTGTTCTTACTATTGTAACAACCCACCTTTTTTTTGGACGTGAGAGTAATGTTTTCTCCTAAAAAATGGCATACCAATCAATGCATTTTCTGTTACAAATTGTCATGGATCCCTTTTCTCAATTTGGCACCATACTCAATATCTATTCTTAATTGAATTTCAATTATTATTCATTAAGAATAAGTCCAATAATAAATTTCTAAAGGAGTATGATAATGAATATTAAAATTGATTTTATGCAAGTTACTATCAGCTACCATTAATTGCATAAAATTTAATTTTTGCATAACTTTTCATTAGAAGCTCTATTCACTTGAAAACTTGCAAAGATGCATATAATGTCATTTCAAACCTTTCCACCAAGCTGTTTTGCTCCAACCTTCATAAAACTCGAGATTTTAAATGTTCCTTAAATTGTCAACACATTTTTTTCAAACTTTCGGCATTAAAATCTCTCAAACCGTGAAAGATTTTACTCTGATTATTTTTGCATATTTTACATGGTACTTCAAGGAATATCCCTACAAAATTATTTTTCTCTAGCTCTTATGGATTTTTGGGAATAAATTTTTGAAAACTGTCCGTGGAGCCTCTAAAACAACGAACCGGCGAAAAATTGAAAATTGCAATTTTGACTAAATTTTTGAGTTCCTATTTTGAGATGCCATGAACAACCAAAATAATCTAAAATGAAATAAAACAACTAACAAATAATTTTGGGTGATGCTAATTGCCTGTGGACCTGAATGCTCCTGCATTAGACATGCTGAGTAAATTGAATTTTGTGAGTATAAAACTCACAAAATGAAGTTGAGTAGGAGGACTATCCTTCTAGATTTTAAACAACCTGTAGCAAACTCCATCACTGAATCAAACCTATAT
>VDFB02105785.1:509887164-509950511 GCA_007258455.2 Sequoia sempervirens
TTTTTTTTACCTTTCAAACATTAAAAGTACATCATTAAATTAATTATGTAATGGCATAAAAATTAAAAACATCATGAATTAATTATGTAACCACATAAGTCAAATATAATTCTATCAAGAAATTAATATCAAATAGATAATATAATCACATAACTTATACATTTCAATGTCATTGATCTTCTTCTTCATCGAACTCTTGGTCTATATCATCTTATCTAGATTTGACATTGTAAGGATTGGTCATATCATCATCATCATCATCGATATCATTTTTGATAATGTCATCATCCACACGGATATCATCTTCATGAACATTAACTCCTACATCATCATGATCTAGTTCCTCCTCTTCGACATCTTCGTCAAGGACATCGTCAACTAACTGTTGACCCTGATCATCATCTACATCATCTTCTAGTTCTTCAGTATCTTTTTCTTCCACCACATTATACTTTACCAGTCTTCCTCGTGAATCATTTCTAACAACAAGTGACCAACCCGGTTTACTTGGAACCTCTGAGTAAAGTACATGCTCACATTGGCTTAGAAGAACATAGGGCTCATTTCCAGCTCGCTCGATCAACCTTGTATTAACCATGGTAAATCCATTATCATGTTCAATAACAGTTCTCTCAGGATCATTTTCATTTAATCATAGCTTGTACCATAGGACGATGAACATAATTAATCTGAAGGACTTAAATTCACACTCAAGTATATCATCCAAAATCCCATAGTATCAATTTTTTGAGACTTCTGGATGTATGTCGCTTCTAGATGAAACATTAGTCACCTGAAAGACTACAGTTATACCAGAATCACAAGTTGTCTTCATGTCATCCAACATTTTGATTCAAAATTTATGAACATTGCACCACATAGCCTTGTGGTGTTTCACCTGCAATATGTCAAACATGTAAAAATTATTGCAATATTGTCAGTTGATAAACATATTTATTCTTGGCCGAATGTATGCAAAAAAAACAATCACAACATATATATACATCAATATACTTGAAAATAATTAAATAATATGGGTGATTAATATATTTATACGTACCTGTTTATCTCTTAAACCATATGCTAAATCAATTTCCCTTTGTGTAATATTGGAATCTCCATTACGATGAGCTTCTTTAACCAATGAAGCCATACCTTCCCATGTTAATGCGCGACCAAATTGTTGACATCGTTCAATCCATACCGTCATCCAATCAAGATTGTTGGCGACGTACAAATGCAGTGCATCCCACTCTCGACCAATTGTATCAAAAAAAATAAAATTCACAAACGACGTATAATTAGTTAAATACCATAGTATACGACCTTAATTTACAATTGATGTATATTGAAGATTAAAAATTAAATAAGTACAATATACATAAAAACCATATGTAAAATGTATTCCAATTAATCTCCATAACCATCTTATAATTACCTCTCACTTTCTTCAATCTACCTTTCCCCATCAGGTACTCCCCTTCAAATTTGTTAATGGAGTTGGGATCCCAAATGTGATCTACATAGATCTTTGCTACAAACTTAGGAAGATATTCACGGATGTACACCATGGTTTGGTATACCATATATCCCTCCACCATAGAACCCTCAGGATGTGCTCTTTGTCTAACCAAAGCCTTCAAAAATTTCAAGTGCCTCTCAACCATCCACATTGACCTTGTGTGTACAGGTCCACACAATTCAATCTCATCAACTTGGTGTATGAGGTAGTGTTCTTGTGCATTGAAAAATGTCAAAGGTAGACACTTTTGCATTTCACACATTAGATGAGGAATTTTTCTCTTCCAATAATTTATATCTTCTTTATGGATTTCTTTAGATGGCAGCCATCTACAAGTGATTCAAGTTGCAAATATATTAATGAGATTTAACAAAATATACATATATTACATAACAAGTAAAACAAATGGCAATTATAAGATGTATACAACGAATTGAACA
Source organism: Sequoia sempervirens (assembly GCA_007258455.2). NCBI lineage: Eukaryota > Viridiplantae > Streptophyta > Pinopsida > Cupressales > Cupressaceae > Sequoia > Sequoia sempervirens. The sequence continues at coordinate 509,889,127 of VDFB02105785.1, forward strand.
AATATCGCTACTTACCTCATGTATTTTCCAAGATCATATATAACTTGCTTGACATTGTTGTCAAAGTTGTCTGGGAGAGATAGAGGTAGAACGTACTGCAACAATTATAAAATGATCTTTTCATTATTTTTCCAAAAGTAGTAAACACAATGCACTGAAAAGTACATGCATTATACAAGTGTATATAATATACCAGAATAATTACCTTAATGAAGTAATTCCAATCACACGTTTTCATCCTTTACCCAAATTCACCTTTCTTTGTTATTATATTGTTTATGTTTGCAACAAATCCTGTGGAAAATCAAATTTTTCGTATGATTTCTTTTATAGAATTGATTTGTTGCTCTGTTAATAACTAATGAAGGGCACTTATATTAATTTGGTCTCCATTGCCATTTAATTGATTGACATTTTTCATTGCATGATTGGCTTCTTGAATGTCACTACAAATTTTGTCAATTTTTTCTTTGTCATGCCTTCCATCCAATATTTTCCATAGCGTTTCTGTTATATTCTTTCTGATATGCATTGTATCAAACAAATTCACAATTTGTAGCTTCTCATAGTAGGGCAACCTACTAAATTTAGGGGATAACTTTTCAGTCCCTGTGGAAGCTGACCATTAATGCCTTGATGACCTTCATAAAGCATATAAGTTAAACAAATTAACAACAACAATCATTGTCAATTACAACATGAGTAAACGCAACACAATATAATTAAAAATATAAATTCAAAACATATCATATATGATAGATAAACAATTTGATCCGATGTATAACCTTGACAATTAATTCTATTATATTCCAACTTCCATAGGCGAGGTGTCATTCTTCGTGGTTTTGATGTAGTATCCTCTTTCCCATTGAAAAGATGTTTTTCAGTAGTTTGATACTTATGATTTCTATGGAGGAAGTGCCTATACTCATCAAAACCTGCTTTCCTAAACTTGTTGAACATGAGATTTCATCTTTGGACCACAAATTGGACATGCAAAATTTCCCTTTGTTTGAAGACCCGCAAGTTCATATATAATTGGATTAAATATCAATTTTTTTAATTATATATAATGAATAGATTATTTTAAAAACATGCATGATATCTACTTCATCAAATTAAATATTGTTAAAGTGCAGTTGAACGTTATAACATACCACAAAAATGTGTTAGCCCTAGGGCATCATGAATTGTCCATTCAAGCATTGCATGGAATTGAAATTTCCTGTCCTATTGGTCTAGAGACATCATACATAGTGACACCATTCCATAACTTTAGTAATTCGTCGATAAGAGGCTCGATATATACATTCATATCTTTAACTTGGTACTTACCTAGTTGAATGAACATAAACATTACATAATTATTATAACCATTTTATTGAAACATATATAAATTAATGTACATGACTATTGAATGAAAAAAATATAAGTCATTATGCAATAAATAAGACAAATGAGATGCTACTACGTTAAAGAAAATTGATGTAAACAAATACCTAGAACAATCATTGACAACATTATGTGCTCCCTCTCTATTGACATCCATGGAGGAATGTTATTGTTGATAACAAAAACAGGCCACATGGAGTAAATAGATCTCAACTCTCCAAATGGATTGACACCGTCCGCTCCTAATGAAAGCCTGAGATTATGAGGTTCTTCTTTAAAGTGTGGTCATTTTTCCTCCATGTCCCTAAATGCATAACCATCCACAGGAATTCAAAGAATGTCATCTCCACTTCTATTCCGTGCATGGTAATCCATAAATTGTGCTAAGCTTTCGCACCTAAATAATCATTGCATACATGGAATAATGGGAATATAATGGAGAACCTTCTAAGGCACCTTTTTTGTTAGTTGATCTGTTCGATATCTACTGATATGAAATTCTGGGCATTCTGTTGCAAATTCCTGTTGTTTATGATATATAATATGATCATTGGGACATGCATCTATTGCTTGATACTCCATTTTGATATATTTCATAATGGCACATAAATCTAGGTATAAGCAAGGTAAAATATTTGATGGTGGTAACAAAAATTCACCAATCAATCTACAACAAAAAATAATTTATTCATATAAATAATATTAATGGTACATATTTCATCCTTTATTTACTAGTGATGAACTAACAACAATTAAAATAGATGAAAAAGATGACATATATGACATACCTTAACATCCGGTGAGATTGCTATGTTTGATAAACCATTCATAACCTTCAAGTTCACCAGCAAAATAGAATAGAGAGAAGAGTTGTTTGAGGAGCCTTCATAAAGGGGCTCGTATGCCTTCTCAATACAAGTAAATCATGAACATCATCAAAGTCATCTTGATCATCATGTTCAGCACTGCCACTAAATGTGTCATGGATCAATGTATTCATAACATCATCTTCAACTGGTGTTTTCCGCACATGATCATTAACTTCATCTTCGATATTCACAGCTCCATGTTCGTCCGCTTGCAAAACCACATTCTCGGGCGTGATAATCCATATCATCTGCCCTAGGGTGCCCCACCTTTATAATAATGATAGACACAAATAAACCATGATCATGCGATTATATATATGTATGTAAAAATATTAAAATGGATATAAACATTTACAAATTCAATCAATATAAACACATATAATGAACAAATTACCAATGGACGATAATCATGCCTCCTTCAATGTGACCATGCTGCCTACAATGTTTCTGGGTTGTTGTGATTAAAAGTCGTCTGTCTTTAAGCCCTTGCAATTGTGGAAGGACAATAACATTTCCCATCACCCTTTCTTTTCAATCTAGCCCACAATCTATCAAGTGTCTCTTCATTTTGTTCTAGACTAATATTATCTGACATGATTTTTCTTTACCAAGCTTGACTATTTAGATCTTCAAAAAGTATCAAACTCACACTTCAATAATTTTTATTCATAGATAGGTAACATAATCTAATAATTCTGATATTTTACACCAAAAAAATTTGGCATGCAACCACCCTTGCAAAATAGAAGATAGTCTGAAGTTAATGACCCCAAAAAACACTTTAAAATGCTAATTCCAAAACTTGTGAAATTATGATTTTACTATGATTTCCAACCATTAAGACTCCTAAAATTAGAATATTGAACTTGATCACAAACTTCCTACAATGATGGAGGTAGCGAGCTAGTAAGAGCAAGTGACCCATTCCTAAGGAGCAACAAGTCAGAATCATCATTGCTAATGTCAATACGGATTTATCCTTTTAGTTAAAGATGCAATGTGTCACTTCTTATGACGAGCTTATCCCTAGGGCCCTCAACATTGAGAGAGCCCTAATAAAAAAAAATAGAAGCATTGGTAAGAGCATGATTAGGGTACAAACCTTAGGCCTCCATAGAAACATAAACAGTAACTATAGTGGATTAGTGAGGTTGCAATACCAGAAAGATTGAAACATTGTAGGTAATAACAAAATCTTGCAACCTAAAGATTGTAGCCAATAACAAGCACACTATGTAGCTTAGTGCCATTTGTAAATGCAATCTATGGTAAGAAGAATGACAGTCACTTGAGATGTGACAGTCAAAAAGAGGCTGAGCAGTGACAAGATAATAAAGCTCAAACCTTGCATAGTAAAGTGGAGATTTTAACAGTGAGTTTCCTTACCCCCTTGCTGACCTTAAGGGTTTTTCAAATGCTTTTGGTAGTGTTAGACAAGGAAAATGAAATCATGGAATGACTATCCAAATGAAGTAACAGTGGTAATCATAGGCTCAATGTTTCTTCTTAGACATTAATGTATAATGGAGGTAGTGGATTGCATGTTTGAGCAATGTTTTCAGACTCATCAAAGATGGGAGAATAGTGAATAATACCTTGTGGACTATGAAGTAGTGTCAATAAGGTTGAAGGATCTTAAGAAATACAATACCATGAAACAATGAGTCCCCTGTAGTAAGTAGGCAGTCTATAGGGCATAGTTTGATTTTGAGAGATGAATGAGTCAAGCTTGAGATTTTGACTGAGGGTGCAATACCTAGTCTTAAAGGAAGTTAAAGCAAAAATGTGCAAGAAAATCAAATCGTACACAACAAACAATTCACAATGTTATCTTGCATAATGTCTTAAGTTTGAAGATAAAAATCTCATTGTATCTTCATGATGAAAGTGGTGACCTTAATGGTCAATCACTGGCAACCATGATTTTAAAACATGCTATTGTGCTTATGGAGGCAACATTTTAAGCAAGGTAGTGAGTGGTGGTTTGGAACAATGGCATGTATGAAGTACTTACTTTATATGCATACTCTGCAGTCTAGCTTAAGACATCGTTCGTAGAAGAGATTGAAGGTGGATTATGGAACTCAAGGGTTAGCATGAAAAGGATTAAAGCAAAGACTGGGATCTATTTAAAAGCCACGGTCATGAAGATATTAAAGATGTCACATGCAAAACCCTAATAGCTGGAGTAATGAATACAATGTCAAAGAGGATAGTGTGCTGGGGCAGATTTAGATCTCCACATTATCTAATTACAGGGAAATACATCATTTATTTATTTTTTTAATTAAAAAAAATCATTCTAAACCCTATATAGGATACATTGATACTTTAAGAGCCTCTGAAGGAATTTGAGATTATGCAAATATATGTCAGGTAACATTCATAAGGTTTAGAAAATCTTGATCACTCTCTAGAATAGCCCATTAAACATGGGTTGTGCTTGAATGCACTACATAATTGATATAACACAACCACTCTGCATATCAACCAGAGTTATAGGCTCTTTATTGTAGCAAGAGGTAATCACTCTTCGATCATGCTATAATTACATCCTAACATGTTAAACTTGAGACAACCTGAAATCACCCAATGATGATTGACACCTACATTATACAACCTGAATTAACTACATTATATGAGTGCCTCCATTTCTATCACAACATAGCCACATTAAACTTGGGTCACATATGAATGCATCTTGTATTTGTTATAGCACAACTGTGCCACATGACCAATAGAGTTATGAATCACATAATCACAGTCACAAGAATTTGTTCCTTGGTTGTGATCTTATGGTGATTCCACACAACAAAATCTGGACATGAAATTATCAAAACCCTAAACCTCTAAAAATGAAATCTAATGAGATGTTGCTTTAAAATATGATTTTCAAACCTGGAACTACAAATCTGACTTCACAACTGAATTCTGCAAAAATTCAATGACTACCCTCAACTTGGCGATATATTCTTGAATTTTTTCTGATTTTTCCCAAGAAAATCGTCCTTAGTTCTCCACAAACTATCTCAAGTAGAGAAAAACACTCGCAATAAATCAGGTGCGAACTCACTTTTCTTTATGTTGGCCACAATTTGATTTTTTTCTATTTTTCATGTTTGTCAAAAATTTGACAAAAATGATAGCCGACATTTCGACGAACCCCAGGTTCGTCAAAATTTCAAAAAACATTGGGGATAAACTTTCAAACAATTGAAAATTACACATCAAATTTTACAAGCACCCGACAATACATCAAATTATACATATTTCATCAGACAGTTTCGTCGGATTTTGCAGTCAAATGAGTTAGTGATTGCATCTGTCAGTTCTGTCAGATGTTTCCATACGTGGGAAGGTGAAATTGTAGTAAGGCAGAGTATGAGCCAATATTCTGAGGTCAAATCAAGATCGCTCCCCACTGTCTTGTTGTGATGAATTGCTAGTAAATTAATTCCCACAGGCGAGCAGGTAAATATGACACGACAGATTTTATTAAATAATAAGTATGTGATTACATATGCAAACATAATGGATGTATATCCACTAGGGTTTTTCTTATTAGGGAAAGGCATCAAGCACATGCAATTAACATTTTCATAATTAATCATTTTGATTGATTATCCATTCATTTATCTAAATGTGTGATTGATGACTAAGGTTCAAAAATCAAAGTAGTTGATTGTCAGCTCACTTGCACAAGTTTTCCTTGGGTGTTAATGGTTGGCACACTTACATTGCTCAATATAATGAGGAACGACAACCATATTTTCCTCACAATTTGTTGAAAATTGAGCTCAAGTCCTTGAGAAGGTTGACAAAGAGTTTCTTGGTAAAAGGTTGCAGAGGTATTGTGATAAACTTTTCCCTAGGCCTTGTTCTTGTCCTGATCATTATGAAAATGAGTAAGCCAACTATATTTTTCAGCCCAGTCCAAAGATCTGGGAGACTTAGTCTCCTTGAGTCTCAAGAGGACATTCCCAAGAATGAGCAAGATATGCCTAAAGTTCCCATATCTCTGAGGAAGAAAACAAAAGTTGGCAAGAAATCTACGTGGAACGTTGTCAAGCGTGCCTATCATCTGAGAAGCAAAATTCTTTTAGAGGAATTGATTAAAGGTAAAGGGAAGAAATCTGATAGGCCTGCGAGGGAGACAAAGAGGAAGAATAAATACCATTGAGCTTATCTAGGCAAGCATTATTCTCCCATTGAAGTCTTAGATGATCCCTCAGATAGTGAAACTGAAACTGATTTAGGGTACTTCCAATATCTTATGGCCATGATTGATTTGGCAGACTCAGATGATGAGGTGGTGGTAGCCTCTCCAATTTTAGTAAGGCCACCAAGTGGGTGTACTTACTATGTTGTTGAAAAAGTAGGGTTGTGCCTCATTTTCTTTTTGAACTAGTGCTTGGTTTTTGGTCCTTTGTGTTGACTTGGTTCCTTTTGGCTGGTATGTTAGTTTGTTCGTTGATGTTGATGGTGAATTTTCCAAGTTTGGTGTGGACGTAGAATTTTTGATGTTGTGACAACAACTTCTTTTGGAAGGCTAGTGGGTCTTCTCCGACTAACGGTTTTTGGAATTTTTCTTTTTTCTTTCCCTTGTCTTGCAAATGATTGCTTATAACTGTCTAGGGAATATCTTGCATTAGGGTGAAATTAGTTTTGAAATGAAAGTGAAATGTAATGTGTAATTCAACCTGATGCTTGTTGCTCCCTTGTTCTATAAAAGGGATTTCAAGTGAAATGTAATGTGTAATTTAGCCCGATGCTTGGTGTTGCCTTGTTCTATAAAAGGGATTTCAAGGCTAATTACAAGAGGAGGGTAGTTGGCAATTTTTTGAAGGGGTCATATAGAAATAGAAAAAAACACTAAACTTTCTGGTAGTATATTTTAGGGAAGAACTTTGTCAATATGTACATGGTTATCTGATAATGATAGTGATAATATATATAACAGAGTATTATAAAGTATCTACAGTTTTCTCTCCTTTGTATTGGTTCTACAAACTATAAAATAATATGATCAATGGTTATCTTATTTGTCTCTATTGGTTTCCAATGAGTGTATTATTCTATTCTTGCTCATTAATTCAATGAATGGATGCAAATGCTTGAGTATAACTATAGGTTTGTAATGAGTCATGTATGAGGATGCTAGTAAGAAGTGAATGGTTGAGATGTTAAGTGGGAATACTGCAATGCAGGGTTTTCAAGGCTATGGGTATTGTCATGTATAAAAATTCTTGTCAAATCATGTGAGTATTAGAATTGATCCGTTCCAAGGATATGGCATTGGTTTAATTAGGGTAATTATACTGCAATTGTGATGACCAATTCAACAGTTGACCACAAAATTAAAATCAATTTACTTATCAATCTTGTTATGGGTGTGTGAAATTTAATGAATTACATTTTCTCTTGTTTGAATTAGACATTGTCATGAGGTCAGCCAAACCTTTAGGGTATTAGGTCTTTTAAAAAATTTAAGGAGAATCATCTATTTACTGTGTTTGATGCCTAGACACACCGATATTTATAAACACATTTTTTGGATCGCCCTCTGAGGTTTCACAGAGCCCAAAGTGCAGGGGAGAAAAGGTTACATACCAAAGCTCCCATTTGTTGGCCATTAACTATGAATATTCTTGAGCATAAGGGTTGGCTACCCTTTAGAGGATTTTAAGGTTCTACTGGAAAAAGAACTAGCATATCCTAAGGGGGATTGGAATTTGATTAGAATTTTTTTTGAATGATTAACTTAATGATTCTATATGTCCTAATATTAAAAATGTAAGATCTCAAAGACTGGCAGTCAAAAACAACAATTTACCAATGGATCTGGGAAGTGCAGAAAACAACAAATATGCTCAAGAAATTGGTTTCAAGGTGCCTACAAGGACTCATTTTCCCTTGGGTGAATGGGTCTTTGTATAGGTATCCTGATCAAATTTTTGGGTCCTCTGGTACAAGATTCAAGCTTTTGTTTGCCCCAGGTCTCACTTTTAGAAAGTCATAAATAAATTTTGCAACCTAGTTTCCGTGACTTGACAACAATGATGACAACAAATGCAACAATGCAAAATTGCTTCTTCAAGGTCTTTCCACTCCTTCAAACTGTAATTTTCTTTCTTTTCTTTTTTAGGAAAAGAGCACAAGGCCCTATATTAATATATAGAAAAAGATTTACACAATATATATGATTTTGTTTTGATGGATCTTTTCAGTTGGGTAACGGACATTTCAATTACAATCTAACCCATGGCTTGTAGGAAGCCAATAAATATGTAAAATAAACCCTTTGCATATATAATTCCATTTACAATTTAAAACAACATGGCTCATGAGGAGCCAATGTATCTTCAAACTCTGGCTCAAAAACTGTCGATAAACATTGCCATTGATGCAAACAAAACAACTAAGAATCCAACTGGGAAAACAATAACACAACTGGGACAACAACTTGATAGAAATTGAACTGGTTTTGGCTGCAATAGACCCCAGGTGATAAACAAAAACACCCTATTAATCTTCTTTATTAACTCCACTCATCAACCACAAAATCATGGTTAGCAATAATATTCTCTTTCTATGATGTTGGCAATTGATGGGTAGACTTTAAAGTTGGAATCTTTAAAGATTTCAAGATCTTTTCCTTCACATCCCAGATTAGCTAATGAATCAACCAATTTTTTTCCTTCTCGATATGTATGGGAGATGACTATTGAGTCAAACCATAAAAATAGAGACCAACATCGTTGAAGAACATAGTTTAACTCCCAATTATGAATAAACTGTTGTTTACAAGAATTGATAATTAGCAATGAATCACCCTCGATTTGGAGATTTTTTATACCAATGGCTTGGGCCAACTTTAAACAATTTTGAAGAGCTTGGGCTTCAACCATATTGTTCGTGCCTCTAGATAATTGAATTGATTTAGCTACAAGTAAAATGCCCTTACAATTATGAATGCACATACCTACTCCTAACACCCCAGGATTTCCATGTGAAGCACCATCAAAGTTGAGTTTGTCTTGCTAATTTTCACATACACAAAGAGGGAAAAATTGTTTGTTTTATGTAAATGAGGGTTTTCCTTAGTCAAATCCCAAGTTTGGTAATTAAACCTTGATAGAAAGATAAAGGAAATTGATCAATGGAAGGAAATGATGAATGAACACTTGCTTGCTACAACTCACCAAACCTTCAATGATTTCCCTTAGAGGATTGAAGTCAAACACACCACTCCAAGGAACTTGATCTTTCTTTGCTTGATTAGACACTTGGAAACGCTTGGATGCTTTGAGGATCAACAATGCATATTAGCCTTCACAAGATGACTTGAACACACATAAGCTCGAACATGATGTTAGGACCTTGAATGCTACAACAATGAATAATAAATTTTCTCTTGAATGCTCTTGACAATAATATTTTCTCCTAGGATTAATAGATCATGCAACTTATATTTCAATTGATAAAATGAATATGTATTTATAGGTGTTTATTTAGTTTCTTGAAAATTAGATTCTAAAAGTTGACAAATGCATATGAAATTTGAATCATTAAAAGACCACCAAAAACATGTTTAAAAATGGGTCTTAGGACTTAAGGGGACTCATTCACCCTTGGTCGAATGGGTCCTAGTCTAAAAATCCAGGACACTCATTCTCCAATGTGATTAAAATATTAATTGCATTAATTAAATTTTGGTTTCCCTTTTGAAAATGGGATAAATAAGGCTTTGGAATGTAATTTTGAAAATTATAAACTTAGTTAAGTCCAGTTAATTCAGGGACCCAAAAAAAGTGTGACATTGTAAAGGGTATACAATTTCCTACACTACATTTAGCCCCCGCTTTAGTGAGGGTATGAACTTATGCTTAGAATCACAATAGAAAGTAGAAAAATATGCATCAAGAGAGGTCCAAGTGTAAAAATGGTAGAAAGATAGGATGACAAAGATTAATGAGGATGATCAAGCCCCCAAGATCTAAGATCCTATGGAAAACCAACGTAAGGACAAAGGGACACACAAGATGTGTAAGATACATGCAACAAGACAAGATACACAAGCATACAATGTTAAATCTAATGCAAAATGGATGTACTAGCAAGTTGTGTTATACCATGTCCATCAAATACATTCACAAGGATGTAAAGTCACTTATGAAACACATGGATCCACTGGTGAGAAAGTTGTGTTACGCTCAATGGCCATGAAATATGCTCACAAGGGCTAATGTAATATGGTATACACTAGTTGACCCCAAAGGCAAGATGAGAAACAAACACTAAGTCTACAAGGTGTGAACTCATTACAAAGGTGGCACATGGACAAAGACATCACAAAAAATTGTGTACCCATAAGTCGGCGCCAAAATGACAAATGGAATGCCAACACTACACTAAGTCCAACCTCTATGAAAAAAAGTGAAGCAAAAATGTCAATATATCCATGCTAAAAATTAGAATGCTAATGTCCATGTCAAAATAATTCCAATGTATGCCCCCACTTTAAAGGAATTGCTAAACACTCTACTGTGAGCAATTAATTTAAAGTAGAAATGATAAATTCCAATTGATAAGAGGGCCATGAGAACTTATTTGGAAAGCCTATGCCAATAACATGTTTCCAAATAAAGCTAGATCATGAAAAAGGAGGTTTCCCCCACATGCAATCTCAAAATATAACACATAAGGGATCCATGGATTCATGGTTAGCAAATGTCTTTGCTACAATGATATAATAAAGCTTGGAACTGTCATCATTCCATAAATACCTCGTGGAACTACACAAAGGAGGAATGACACGTAGAGAGATAGAAGATAAATAATCCTTTTGGGTCAACATGGAAGAGACCTAAATGTCTCAATGCTTTGCATCATCGCCAAAAGGAAAACACAAGACACAAAAAAAGATAATTATTATGATAGATAGAAGAATGTAGATACAAATAGAAGAATGTCACAAAAAAATTTCTTCCTTTGCACCCTTGCACCAATGAAGTAACAAGGGTCATCTAAAGAAAACTCACAAAGATAAAAGCACACTAGGAGACACAATACGGGGGGATCACATTACACACATGCAATCATAAAGAACATAAAGAGAATAGGAAAATAGTATGTCACATGCAAGCCAACCTATAGCAGGTCATTTTCATCCCAATCTTGTATGTCATATACAAAAGGTAGATAACTAGCCAAAGGAGAACCAAAAACTGCCATACTAGGATAATCACCAGGTTCTACATGTGGTTATGCACTGCTTTTAGGAGGATCATCACAGTTGCACCTATTGATGGGTGTTTTAGCCCTACTCAACACAAACAAAGTACAAGTACTCTATCTCTCTTGAAAGGTGATTTCCTTCAAAAAACTTTAGAAAACAACCCCAAGGTCTCTAATGTCAGGTCTTGACAATGCACAAACAACTCAGTGGTAATGTGTAATGCTGGTAATCACAAAAGGGCATTTATGGTAAAAAAAAATTGAAATAGTTGAAACTTTTGGGTCTATGACAAGGGTTTAGCAAGATCTAAGGATAAATATAAACCCCAACAAAAATATCTAGATTTAGAATCTAGAAACAATACTTTCAATGCAACAATTCAGTGATGCTTTCAATCCTATTCTAACTCAGGTTTCAAATAAATATAAAAAAATTAAGGGTTTAGAGAGATATCCTAAGCTAACACCTAAGTGCAATCATGCAAATAATTAAGCATTCAAGGTGGGAAAATCCCCAATAACTAATTTATGTTTAACCAAGATGGCATCCACAATATCATAGAAATAGTGCAATCTTCAAAGGAATATTAGGATTTTCAGATTGCGAAACATTTAAACATATATCCTGATTTGAAGAATATGTAAAAACATCCAAAATTGAACTAATGCAACAAAATAGAGCCTAGGCTAACTATCCAAAGTGACTTACAATCACCAAGCCCCAAATAGTATGGGCAGTAGATTCAGCAAAAACCTTCAATACTTCATCACCAACATGAAAGAACTATATCTAAATCTGAAACTAATTAACTGAAGAGCTTGGAAACACAGGAACCATGCACAATGAAAATAACACAAAAAAGAACACCAAATCGATGTCTTATCATATATTAACTTCACCAAGAGTTTGCAACAATTCTAGAATCAATCTTTCAAATGAGAAGGGACCTCATATTTATAGACTTTGATACAAATCTAGGGTGAAAACCAACAATCCAGATTACATCAAAATAGGGTGCCTAACTAGGTTGGCCAAAACAGGTAAGCCTTATACAATTTATTAAATGTGCACTCAAACTCAAAATACAATCATTTAAAATCATTTTTACATTAAACTGCCATTAAAATATTAAATAAAGGCACTGGCACTATTCTCAAGGTAGCCGACTTGTTTCCTTATCTTGCTGATGAAGCTAGGTACAAAACTCAAGGTAGATATTTATTTCTCCTCTTCTCCTATTTGTTGTCTCCTAGAAACCAACTAAAGTTTATTTAATACATTGTTGAGGTCGGCTTGACTAGGAGTTGGGATAAATTTAAATCTTAAAGCAATTGACTCTAAGTCATTTTTATATTTCTTCAATATTTTATCCCAATCAATCTTTGAGTCCTAATGTTTATGCATGATGGTAATGTACATGGAAATGTCCTCTAATTTATTTCCAGTTACCACTCCATCTTTGACATGGGAATAAGTATCACTCCACCATTACTTTAACATATCAATATTCATATAATTTTTACTAAGCTTCTTCCCTATCATAACTTTCAGAAACAAAGTGCAACCATGGATTATGTCATTGAGATCACTGTACATCTTAGGAACTCACTCAAGTGCTTGTTGGAATCAAGGAACACTGAGAGGGGTGGGTGAATCAATGTTCTGCAAAATTTAACTTTATTAATCTGATCTTTAAACCACTTATACTATTGAACCAAAAGTAAGATGCAAAAACACAAAGCAATCAACCGCAACACCATAAAACAAGGATTTTTTATGTAGAAACCCTATTAGGGGGAAATCCATGGTGGAGGTCAATCCACAATATGAGTATACTCAGATAAAAGTGTTTATAAACGGAATGCACATGCATTCATACACACTTCCTAGAGCTCACTGCTCAGATACAAAAAGAAGACTCACTGTCTTACAAAAACATTTGGATTACATCCAGAAGATTTGAACTGAGAGAATAGCATCTACTAATGCCTGATTTCAGTTTTGGTTAAGCACATCAATCACATTCTTGACCTTCTATTTGATTCTGCTCTTCTACTCTGTTTGCTTTAATTAGGATCACAAATCTTTTTCTACACAAGTGAAACCATGCATAATCACTCTACAATGCTTCTGACTTTCACATCACATCACAACACACATAAACACACTTCGTACATACATCCAAATGATATAAATGATTGCTTATATGTATCCACAACTAAAGATTTAATCAACCGCATGTCGGCTTCAACAAAATAGAAAATATTTACAAATTGTCGGCTCAATCCATAAATAATTTTAAATTCGCACCAAACAAAGTCGGCCACAACATAGTGAGGACCCAAAACAATATCCTCAAATATGAAAACACATCAAACAATTTCACCTCGAAGATGCACAACATGCTACAATCATCAAGTCAGCCTTCTTGCACTGTTAAACAGAAAATCAATCAACCAGATCTTCTAACTTGCACACAAATCAATACGAGGCTCTAAGATTCAAAGATAACATAGATAATACATTGAAATATCTTCCTTGATATCCACAACACAAAATGATAACAAAAAAATTGCATATGAATCAATGAACACAATTTTGTTGAATGTTCTATTCTAACTTTGATAGTTAACACAAAACTTCAATCGGACTTTCGGTATAAGCAACTAATGAAGTGCGGATTGAATCACTGACTAGGGTTGCCATCAATGACAACACCAAATGACTTGTGCAGTGTCTCTTTCCAACAATCTCCTCCTTTGGCATTGATGGCAACACTTAGTCAAAAATGACTAAGTGTCAAATCAGTACCAACATGGATACAATGTCAACCTTCAAAACTTCAAAACACAACTCCCCCTGAGATGATTATGAATTTTTTCACTGTCCCACTCTCCCCCTTTGACATCAATGGAAAAGGTGGGAATCTGTATACCAAAAAAAAAAAAAAAATTGCTATGAAAAAACTGCATATGTACAAACATGCTTCTACAACTTACACAAACTTGAATATGTTTGCAAAATTACTCTTCAACAAGCTCAAACTAGTGTCCCAACCCTTTTTGATACTCTCCAAAATGGTCATGTGACCACATAATAGATAGGATTGCATCTCTACTAACTCAAGGTTTGATGGATCATTGACAACCATAACATCATGTGCTTCCTTCAATGCACTAAGCATTGTCTCCATCTTAGGACCAATTAGTCCTCTAAGCTTGCATATTTCTCAACAATTCCTCCTTCTTCATGCATCAAATTTTTGATTTTTTCAAGCAAGGATGTGACTTGACCTTCTTGCTTATTCACATAAATGGTTAGAGGATCAAATGCTTCAAAAATATCTGCTAACTATTTCTCATATTCCTTTATTTTATTTTTAGTGTCCTCAGTGAACTTAGACAATGATAAGCATGACTTATAAATGTTTCCACCTTCAGACAAAGCACCTTGAATATTATTTACATAGGTAGCTAACAAATATTTATCATTAGCAATCACCCCCTTTAATCTATTGAACCTTTTAGCATCAAATTCCTTTTGAACCTTATCCATAGCTGACTTTTCAAGTGACTCAAACTGAGTACTTACAGAATTGACAAGTTTCTTTAGCTAACCAGATGGAGAATCAAATGAATCCTTGACATATGTAGGCATGATCTTCTCCAAGATACTGGATGTAAGATTTAACAACTCACTATCTTCAATATGAGATTTCAGTAATTCCTCCTTTGATTTGGCCTGAATAAATCGCTACCTTCAACTTCTCAATAGGAGATAGAGTGGCCAAGTTGACAGGACCTTTAACTAGTTCAAGATCAAACTCCTCCTATTGCTCCTCTAGAAACTCCTTTACTGCCTTAACAGTGTCTCTTGCTTCCACAAGAATCTCCTTCGCTTCAACCTTCTTTTCTTCAATCACTGATTCTTCATTGGCTCCAGGAATCTCTACTTCTTCAATTGACATATCTTTAGGAGTTTCAATCTCCATAGGTATTTCAACATCTTACATGTCAAGAGGATTCATACTATCCTCAAATGTATCTTCTTTTCCTTCTTCATTTACTAGACAAAATGGAGCATCTTCACTATGAGCTTCTTCAGAAACAACATTATATCTGTTTTTCAACAGTACTACCTTAAGGATTTTCTCAATGCCTTTTGCAACTTCTTCAATTTGTCCAATCATCAACTTATTCACCCTTGTCTTGCTCTTAAATCCCTTTTTTCATCATTTAGAATCTTCTTCATTTCCTCTATTGACATCACCGGACACAGATCAACAAGTATTCATTCTCTCATTTTCTCTTCTTCAGTTCTTCCATTCAATCTCCTCATTTTTAAGACCATACATGCCTTTAGGTAACTCTGGCATTATTTCAATGAGAGTCATATTGAGATTATTCAAATACTTTATTGTGGCTTCCTCAAAAATTCTTTGACCAACACTATCGAAGGTGTCATACCATTCACAAAGTGGCCTAAGATTACAATCCTTAATCAAATATTTTTCCACTTCTTCTATAGACATACCTAATTTTTTAGTTTTCATCATTTTCTTTGCTTTCTCTTCACCAAAGGGCTTGTCCTTGGAGACTTTAGATGCTTTTGAGCCCTTATGCTTGATTTATCTTACCTCTTCATCAGATTTAGTTTCTTCATCTTCTAAAACAACAACATAGACTCTTGTGCTTTTGTCCTTCTTCCTCTTTCCTTCTCCACCAGATGTCTTGAATTGAGCTTTCACAAGGCTTGATTTCTTTGTAGGACCAGATGAGAGTGTAGAGTTCCTTGTATATCTAGATCTAGCAGAGGATGTTGCTAGACTAGCAGACTCAGTTCTAGCTGGCTCTCCTGCTTCAGCTTGTTCTCTTTTCCTTCTAGCTTCTCTTACAGCGTCAGCTGATATCCCCATGCTTTTTACAAAATCTTCAACTTCCTTTCTCAACTTCCATATTTTCATAGGCTTCTTCAATTGTTCATGCAATTGCATATCCTTTTCCTCAAAGGTACCAAACCTTTCTTCTGTCAGATCTCAAGGTTTACTCAATAGGTGTTGAGCATAAAGCTCCAAAATGTGTTCCTCAACCTCATAACCCATAGGCATTATCCACTCTATTCTAAGTTCTGCAGCTTTCATTAAGCACTGATCAATATCAACCATGAAGCAAATTGTGTTCTTAAATTTTTCCACAATAGAAGTAGGAATACTTTCCCTAGCTTGCATTTCATTTTGAAAACTCTTGAAATAACCCTAGGTAGATAACAATTTTTCTAGCTTTAATATCACCAATTCCATACAAGATGTCTCTAATTTGAACAACTATCAGTTTATCACCTTGCCATTGTACTTTTCCAACTCCCGGAACTTCATTCATGAAGTAGAAGAATAAACATAGCAATAGATTACCATACTTGAAAAATTCTTCTTATCCTTCTTGATTTTGCCAAGATTCTCAATTAACTGGCTTCAGAGTAACTCACATAGGTCAAATTCTACATTTTCTTTGACCATCTAATATGCTGCATATATTGTTGTACTGGATACAAAGTTATCCTAGCTGAAGTGATAGATTTTGTAACCAATGACCATAGAGGAAAATCTAACATCCACTTCGATGATATCATTGATTGTCATGGCTCTCTTGTCAACAAATGAACCGGTTGCATCTGTGACTATTTGGTTCTTCACGGATTTCAAAGTTGGCAACCCATCAGATGAATTCAAACCAGCAACAATCCTTATAGCTTCCTTTGTGATCTTGAAAGGCTGACTTAACCACATAAACTTGGCATGCACTCGACTCAATATATACCGAACCCATTCATTTTCTTCAAACACAAGAATTTTCACAATCTGAGTGAACTTCTTCTCCTCCAAAGTTTTGAATTCAAGTTTTACACATAAATCTTCTCCCACAATGTGATTGGTATACAAATTTAGCATTTGGGAGATTCCTAATTCTTCAACATTCGCATGAATGTATGCCCTAATATCTTCGATATCCAAAACACCATACATAATGGAAAAAAATGCACCTAATGGTTCTATCTTAATGGATTTGAATGGGTGCCATTTGAATTTTGGGAAGGGCCTATCCTTAATATCAACAACCAATGGAGCAGACATTTCTAGAATTTTCAAGTTCACGAGTCTACAAATAAATACCTTTCATCAGATTAGGGTTTGCTCGTTGAATCATCTTTAGACTTGAATCTTTTCCAAAGTTCACTTCATAGCTCTCCAAACTTCTTCGCAAAATGCAATGCGACAAATGAGGGATAGAAATGACTTTTTAGCATTCACATACCTAACCTTTTCATCGCAATAAATGCTTTTTCCCTAGGTCTTTTGGATACCCTATTTTCAAAGACTGTGAAAGAAAATTCTTCTACAAACCTTCAATTTTGCACAAATCTCCTCCATAAGAGATCCCAAAACATTTGCACATCACTAATGCAATCATTGCAATTTTCCACATTCTGGTACCAACTATCGACAAGGGGGTTAAATGATTTTCTTGAGAACTCCCCCTAGGCTAGAGGCCCTAAACTAATTCCCAGAGGAATTTCCAATACCATATTCTAGTGCTAGCTCATTTCCTATAGTAAAAGGACTCTTCTTCAGCCATGTCTTCTTCATTTTCTTCTTGATCTTATCTGTAGTAACTTTTCCTCTTCCCTTTTCATCCTCCTGCATGTTTTTCCTTACCAGACACTTTTTGCTTCTACAAAAGCTAGCAATGTGACCAGATTTTTTGCAATTGTATCACACCCCATTTCTTTGTCCAAACCAGTTGTTCCATTGATTTTCTCTTGATTTGCACTGGTTAGCAATATGGCCAAATCTATTACGGGTATAGCATCTGACATCTTTATTGAAAAATTTGTTTGACATAATTTTGCATTCAACTAACTTATGACCATACTTATTGCAATTGAAACACTAACCGAAGAATGATGGACCACTTGGGTTCATTCTACTTCTACATTGAGCAGCCATATGACCAAATTTATTGCAAACAAAACAATAACCATTGAACTTTTGAGCATTAGGTTGTCTTACCGGATACCTTTCAGCTTTGTTCATCTGATTTCCTTGCCTAAATTTCCTTTGTCTAGATCTAGAGCTTTCTCCTTTCTCATATCCAAGACCTCACTTGTCACTTCCAATCCTCTGACTTTTAATCAGTTCATTAAGGTTGGCTGAGCTAATCTTGAACTTCTCCTTGAATTCATTTGCGGTATCAAGTTCATCTCTGAGATCAACAATCTACTTTTCAAGCTCTTCTTCATTATTTCTGGATTGTTCCAATTCAAGCTCCAACTGATTGAATCCATCATTAATTCAGTTGCATTCTTTAGGTTTATCTTTCAAGGAATAAGCAAGATTCTCTTCATTCTTCTTTTTGTCTTCAATCTCCTTGGTCATCCTCATCACAATAGATTCCATCTCATGCTTCAGGACAACATTATCTTTGGAAAAGTTTTCAAATTCTTCTATCTTTTCCTTCAAGGCTTGACTCAGGTGTTCACATTCCAAACTCCTACTTTCTTTCTAATTAAGCTGATCACAGAGTTCCTTTCTCTTTTCCCTTGACTCATTTATTTTATCTTTCAATGATTGAATAAATTTATCAACATTCATGAGGCTTGCCTGCAATTCTCAGACTTCAAATTTGGATCGATCAAGATCATCTAGTGCCACCAAAAGTTGTTATCGAAGACTGCTTGAACCCATTGAATCACTTTCCCAGATCTTCCCCAAGCTTTTAAACTTCTTCTGAGGAACTAGGCTCTGATACCAATTGTTGGAATCAAGGAACACTGAGAGGGGGGGTGAATCAGTGTTCTGCAAAATTTAACTTTATTAATCTAATCTTTAAACCACTTATAACATTGAACCAAAAGTAAGATGCAAGAACACAAAGAAATCAACCACAATACCATAACACAAGAATTTTTTATGTGGAAACCCTATTAGGGGAAAAACCACGGTGGAGGTCAATCCACAATATAAGTATACTTAGATAAAAGTGTTTACAAAAGGAATGCACATGTATTCAGACACACTTCCTAGAGCTCACTGCTCAATTACAAAAACATTTGGATTACATCCAGAAGATTTGAACTAAGAGAATAACATTTGCTAATTCCTTATTTCGGTTCCGATTAAGCACACCAATCACATTCTTGACCTTCTGTCTAACTTTTCTCTTCTACTCTGTCTACTTTAACTCAGATCACAAATCCTTTTCTGTATAAGTGAAACTGTGCATAATTGCTCTACAATGCTTCTAACTTTCACATCACATCGCAACAAACATAAACACACTTTGTACATACATCCAAATCATATAAACAATCACTTATATATATCCACAACTAAAGATTTAATCAACCACATGTCAACTTCAACAAAATAGAAAATATTTACAAACTATCAGCTCAATTCACAAATAATTTTCAATGTGTACCAACCAAAGTCGGCCACAACATAGTGAGGACCCAAAACAATATCCTCAAACACGAAAACACTTCAAAAAAAATTTCTTCAAAGATCCACAACATGCTACAATCATCAAGTCAGCCTTCTTGCACTGTTAAATAGAAAATCAAACAACCGGATCTTCTAACTTGCACACAAATCAATACGAGGCTCTAAGATTCAAAGATAACATAGATCATACATCAAAATATCTTCCCTGAGATCCACAACACAAAATGATAACATAAAATTTTCATATGAATTGATGAACACAATTCTTTCGGATGCTCTTTGGGCCTATCTACCCCTTCAGCAGTAAGAATTTATTCCTTTATCAATACATTTGCAGGAACCTCAAGCACCTTTACAAGCCTGACTATGGACCTGTCATCAATTGCCTTGAATTTTGTTTTCATTTGTTGCACAATATTCTACAAAGAAACAATCTTCTCATACAATTGGAGAATTTTTTCAATGAGTGGAATACCCTTTTGATCGACTCTTACTACCCAATCCTGAGATGCTTGGGCTGAATTTCTCATTTTCTCAAGCTCATTAATGACATGTTTAGACAAAAGGATGGGTTGAGCAAACATTCCAGCTTCAGCCTGGGTTTGTAGAGGCTTAACAAGATGTTGAATTTATATTTTCGCATTTCCTCTACCTTCCTTTGCAACTTCTCATTGGCTTTAACTTCCTTGTCTAATATCTTCAAGATAGCATCCACCAATCCCTTAAGATCTTTTTCTTCCTAATTTTTGGTGGATGGGCCCAAGTTGATTTTCTGTACATTGTAATAAAAAAGAGTAGCCTCCTCTATATTCTTCTCTATTGTTGGAGTGGTAATGTGCAACACTCTATTATTGGAGTCATCTCTTGTAATTTGGGATATTACTTTGGATGTCTTCTTCTCCTTTGGTTTATTCAGCCCAACCAAAAAATTGTCCCAAGCTAGAACTACATCTTCAATTATCACAGGCTTAGTCTTCAAACTCTCCTTCAACTAGTCAGGAGTAGTTGACATTTCAACATTTGTGTCGGGGTCAACAATATTTTATCGTCAAAGGTCTTCTCCTTTATTTATTTCATCTTTCTAGAGTTGCTCTTCCTCATTTGTTTCATCATCTTTATTTATTTCATCAGTTTCAATATTAATTTCTTCTTCTCTTTTAGGTTCCTTCTCTCTCTCTCTCTACCTCAGCAGTGTTGAATTTACTCCCCAAAATTATTGAGGTCACCATCCTTAGGAGTTTTTGGCTCTTCATCTGACCCTCACTCCTTGGAAACATCTTCAAATGCTACATTCTCTACTACTATATCCTTGACCTTATCAAATGGAACACTCCCTTGATGTGGCTCAAGAGGAATGTTCTCTCTAACTACCTCTTCTGCGGCTTTCTGGGTATGTGCAGGATCATGGTGCGCCAAAAAGTGGCAATATTTGTAGGGTATGTGGCTGACGACTTTTTTTCACCCAAAATTAATGAAACGAAAAGGGTTTTTAGAGGAGATTCTTAGCTTTCCAAAAATATAAATTATGATTTAATTTGAATTTAATAAATAATTATTATTCATTTTCTATTAGAATTGACTAAAGTCCTCGATAGGTTGATTGAAAAACATCTATAACTTTCAACGGTATCATATTTTTGAATCCAAAATATCGTCACATTCTATGCTTCACATAATATAGGATTAAAAAAAAAAAATTAAATTTCATGAATTTTTAACCAAGTTATGGTGGTCAGACATGAGTTTTTATATTTTCTAAAAGTTGTAATAAAAATTCATAATTAATTATTTACTTGGAAAAAATTACAAAAAATATGCATCACATCCGGACATGAGTCCTCTACTTATATATAAAATATTACAAAAATTATTATCATTTTATTATGGTTAGGGTGGTCGACAGACACCTACTTCTTATTTTTCCCTGAAATTTAAGTACTACTACATTGAAATTTCAAATTTTCACCAAATAAATTTTATTTATTTTAAATAAACCTAGTATTTTAGAAACTACATTCAATTTTCTACAAATTCTATTCTTACATATTTTTGAAATAATATAGATAACTTATTCAAATATTTACGTCAAGTTTCCTAACACTGATTTTTCTAAATTTTTTGCCACTTAAGGGCCTATTTTTTGCATGATGATCCTGCACATACCCTTCTCCTTGTTTGATTGTGATGTTTGTGAAAATATCTCCAATTCCTCAACTACCCTATCTATGTTTTCTAGGTTAGGGAATGGAATCCCAGATGAAGGAGAGGCTTTTCTCATTTACACTTGATTTTTTTCCTCAGAACTTTCCACATTGATAGCTCCTTCTTGGGTTGCACCCTCTATGTCTTGTGGATCTTCTTCATTCCCCTTGCCCTTTTTCTATTTCTTTGGAGGAGAATCACCTGAAGCATTTTTACCTTTCCCTCTAATCAATTTTCTTCTTTTGGGAGGTTGAGGCTTAGGATATGGTTCCTCAATCTGCTCAATGATGAACTCTATAGGCTTTATTTTTTCTTTAGGATGGGTTTCCTTTTGGGTTGTTCTATCTTAGCCTTAGTATTTTGTTTTCCCTTGGTTTTCCTCTTGATAACTAGTGGCCCTTCTTCTTTTTATTCTTCCTCTTCAGCAATAGGAGTCTTTTCTTCTTCTTCCTCTGAATCATCATTTGAAGAAGATTGGGATTCCAAACTCCCCATTAACTCATATGTGGGTTTTATTCCTTCTGCTTCCATTTACAACATCTTATGCTTTTCCCACTGTTTGGAATAGTTGATGATTGGAGCAATGACATGATTTAAATTTATCATTTCTTCCTCATCCTAATCTATTGGGGGGAGAGGCTTATTGGAGAATTCCATTTAGTCATGGTATTGGATCACTTCTCCATCATCCTCAATCTGGTCCAAGACCTGCGCTAATCCATACAACCTTATCATTTTTAGGGATAATCTAGAGAACTCTCCTTTAAACACTTCAAATTCATCTTTGTAGTTAGCCCAGTAATCCTCTATATCATCCTTGTGTCGATAATATCTGGAAGCTTCCTTTTGATTTGTTCCATAAGAATCAAAATATGCTCTGAAAGAATGTGTGGGTAAGTTGAGATATGCCATCTCAGTTTCTGAATGTTGAGCACTTAGAAAATTTGGGTAGGCTTCCCACCCATTTATTGTTAAGAGGAATTCCTCTCCAATCCTTGGTTTATGCATGTTCTTTAATACTTTATCAAAGGAAACCAATTTCCTTGTCACCTCTAACAACACAACCTTATTAGTAGGGTACCTTGGGATTCTATATGGTACCAAGGAGTAGCCTTGAATTCTGATATATGTGAATTTTAGAAATTGCAAGTACCAATACCCACATTTCTTTACAAGCTCCATAGTCTGAGTTGAAGTCCTTACATGTAGTGACTCTTGTAATGTCCTTGCGATGTAAATGGTGAATGCATCATTCGCCCTTCTATAATGTGAGGTGTTGGATAGATGCAACTGAGGATAAATTTCATATACCTTGTCTTGTCCAATTTTTCCTTTGTAGCTCAAACCCTTGTATTTGAAATGCCTAGCTAGCATGTATACAACATATGAAGTCATTGTGAGCTTCCTTGTGTCTCGAACTACCCTTAATTGTATGTCCAAGTTATCACTAATTAATCCAACCCAATGATAATTGATACCCTTCTCAATTTGTGTAATTATATAAAACATCCAATCTTCAAACACTGAAGTCCTGTCCAATCCCATTGCCTTGCTAAGGAGAGTGATCATATCATCATACTCTAGCTTAAAGTCACTTCTATGTAGTAGTTTGGGAAATTTAGAGTAGTGTGATCTTAGTTTGTCAAGCCATGAAGCATTAATCATCTCCAATGCCTTTTCAAGATTATTTGTGTAGAACTTCTTTACTGTGTTGATATGGAATTTCACCAATTTATTGTGAGTAAGAATACCAAAGGCCTCAACCAAGGATTCTTCAATCAATTTGGCCAACACTCTACCTCGGGGCCCAACAATCACCCTCTTGTTTGAGTTATATCCCTTTGAGCACTCTACTATTAGGTTTCGACGTTGGATGGATGGAGGAAACCCTGTAGCTTGATCCAATCCAGTGTGCACCAACATCCTTGCTAGCTTTATAGGAGCATAGCAGTATATTATTTTCTTGAAGTCATCCATGTCAACATGCCCCATATTAGTGTCTCCAACTCTTGCACAATAGGAAGTAATCTTTGACTTTGGGAGCCTTCTCTTAAAGTCATACTTCATCTTCTCTGCTCATGTAAGCTCTTCCTTTATTGGCTCAGTTTTCTTTCCTTTTCCTATCTTAGCCTTGCTTAACTCTGCCTACACTTGGTTAGCCTAAGTACCATAATTACTTGAAATTCCCTAAGAATCTAAAACATAGTTAACAAAGTCAAGACATTCCATTCGGCCACATTCAAGATCATGCTATTAGCAAAGAAACCAAAGGAAATCATTTTAAAACCTGTGAATTAAGATATAAAATGAACTTTGGGTTTTTGGGACAGTCAATGAATTTGAGGAATCCAAGAGCACAAGTATTTCACAAAATCTAAGGATCCATAGAATTCGTGAAGCACAAAATCTTGAGAAATCTAGAGGTTCAAGGAATTAGCAATGCATGCATAAATGTGAATCTACCCTTTTAAATTTCATCATTTAGCACTTAACCATTTCAATACCATAATATTTTAGTAGTTGACACACGTCATAATCGAGCTCCAACCTCAAGAAACTCCACCATCAAGAAATGAACATTCTAATAATCATCGGAAAATCCAAACAAAGATGAAATTCATGGAATCCATGACTCAGGAAAATCCGTGATGAGAAAACTCATCGGGAAATACAGAAAATGATGGAATCAATGATAGGGGCATAGTTGAGTAGTTCAAAACTTAGTGGAATTCATGAAAAGAGACTTACTAGGGTTTCCAAGAACTCATGGATTTCATGACAAATAGTCAATTGGATATTTCATTAACTTATGAATTTTGTGAAAAGACTAACATTGAGAAATCCATAATCTCAAGAATTCAATGATGGGCACAATCATTGGATTCTCCAAGTTCAAAAGGATTTAACAATGGGCTAAATTTGAATGGATAACTCTTAAGTTTTCCCTACCATGCAAATTTTGAGATTTCATGGGAATTTTTTAGAATCATAAAAGAACTATCAATTTCATAGATACCCATTAATGCCAACATATTACTCACCCCACACTCGACAGACCCAAACATTTCATTAGACAACAAAGCTGACCTAGGGTTTAGCATGAACACATTCAACAAATTTCTAAGTTAATGTAAAGGAAAACAAGCTCTAACATGAACCATGAAATGAAACCAAGTGGACAACCTAGGAAGCCATTAAAGAGAAACCCTAGTTTTAATTCCTCTTCCCATATTTCTATCGGCTAACCTGTAAATGATGCACTAAATGTAGGTATCTATGGATTCCCTAACTCAATTTTACCACACCTCAGATTCATAGCAATGCATTTAAATCAACTATTGATTGAATGAACCTTAATCTGCCAAACAATATGCATAAATATGATTCCCTAGTTAATTTTTCATTTCGAGTGTAATGATAAATCAATTACAACAATTTGAAACATAAAGAAAAACATAACCAAATAAAAACATCATTCACCATTAATGAATTTATGCATAAATCATCATAGAACAGGGGTTCAAAGCCATACCTTTAATCACAAATGAGAAAAATGAAGAATGTAGCAGGGAACTCAAACCCTAGATTCCAATAGAGAAATCCACAAACTCAAATTGCCAACCCAAGCCAAATCTTCCCAATGCACCTCATTCTAAAATGCCCAAGCTTTCAAATGCCAAATACACAATAGAATGAAGGAATAATGAATGATATCGAGCTTAAAACCCATTCAATTAGCCCCCATTAATGCTCTTGTACACTTTGCAGGAAGCATTCAATTCGTGACTTTGACATTTATACAACATTTGGAAACCACGATGGAGGAAGAAATTGGAGAATCCAAGCTCTTATGGATTAAGCGATAAGAACACATTTGGGGAATTTGAGCAAGACTGGATTTCACAAAATGAAGTATCTCGGGGATTCCAAGGTCTCGTGGAATCTTTGAACCTACTCAAGACTTAGTCATTTTAGGGACCTTAATGATATTTCAAAGACTCAAATGTGGAATTCATTGTTGCAAACATACTCACCTCTTATATAGAGATGAAAACTGAAAGCTCAAGAGGTGAGACCAACAAAATTAAAAGACCTATCCCTTATGGGGAAAAAGGAAAACATAAGGTGAAGATCCAAAAGAGGGGGTCCCTTCTTTTAGCGGGGTGTGTATACAAAAAGGCACAACAAATGGGGACTCTGTTGGGAAAATGCTTCAAAGCATTTTGATGACAAATAGGAATCATGAACCTAGAATCTTTGGTTTCCATCCTCACATTAGGAAAACACCTAAAGAATCAAACCTATCAAAAATAATATTCTTTCATATACTAAAATCCAAGTGTGTGCATGTGTGTTCATTTCCTTACTTAGGATAACCATAGAAACCAACGCTTCGTCATGCTAAGCTATGTGAATGATTCTACGCCAAAAGAATTTGAGATATTGTCTCACTGTTAGTCACACATCCATAGCCTCGATGATGTTATTGTTGTGATTCTCTCGAACATATCTCTACTTCCAGCCAGGTGTCCATAGCCCCAGTAGAATTATTTGAATCCTCCTGAAAGTTTCAATTCTCTTGACTTTCATTATTTTCTCTTTTTATTTTTTGATTTTTTCTTTTCTTTCTCTTATTTTCATTTTCAACCCATGAACAATGAAGTTCACAATCAGGGTTGAGAATCATAGTGGCATTGAAGTAGAAATATAAGATTTTTCACTTAGCATAACTCTGCGAAGGAACCCATAATAACCCAAGATTCTTAAGATGTAAAAGATATAGGATTTAAAAATACTCGAGACCAAATCCAACAAATGACTTATCATACATTTAGACCATTTGGCACTCATGAAGGAAAGCCACCTTCCATTCTAAAAACTTGATTAGATTTATCAGCAAAACACTTGAAATAGTTCCAAGAAGAAACAAATGAATATTATGGTTGTGCCTGCAAACACCCCCAAAAAAGCAAAGGAAACCCCAACCAAAAAATACAAATGAAATCAAACCTATGTTAACCAAAGTAAGAAAGTAAAAACAAGCCCAAAGAAAACTAACCTAAGAAAACCACCTAAACTAACTATGTACAAAGACAAGCTATAATATCTCAAGAAATGAAATGATGTTTAAGATACTGCTTGCTGACAGGAAACATGACATTCTCTCCAATGAGATTCCTTAGGAGAAATGCATTATCTCTCAGGATCTTAGAGATATGCAAAGGGCCAAGCCAGAGCTTATCAAATTTTCCATGCTCCCCTTTCTTTTCATGGGCCTTATTCCAATACAAAACTAGATCAACATTCCTAAAGGCCTTGACTTTTACGTGCTGGTCAAACCAACACTTGACAACAGGTGGATGTTTAGAAAAGTTTTCAATTGCTTCATCATGTTCTCTTCTAAATGAAGAAGTTCAGCCAAATGGGATTCGAGTCTTTCCCCTTCATAGTATTCATTAATGAATTGTAGCACTAGGATTCTCAACTAAATAGGGAAAATAAGTTCTTGACCATAGACCAAGTGATATGAGGAAGTCCCTAAAGTAGCCTTTTGATGTGTATGATCTGCCCAAAGACAAAATCGCAACTGGGTATGACAATCCTTTGGATTCTTATCAAGCAGTTTGTGGATGAATATTAATAGATTTTTATTTGTTGACTTAGCCAATCCATTACCTTGGGATAATAATTTGAGGCAAATTTCAAAATGATCCTATAGTCAAAAATCCCACACAGAAAATTTCAAATATGAGAATGCAGGACCATTGTCACATACAAATGCAAATAGACAACCAACGCGAGTAATGATGTAATCTTCCAAAAATTTAATAACAACCTCAGTTGTACATTGCTTACATGGGATCACTTCAATCCATCTAGCGTAGTAATTAGTTGCAGTCATAATATACCTATGGCCTGCAGAAGATGGCAAATTGATCATACCAATAATGTTTAGTCCCCATTGTGTGAAAGGATGAACCTCAGCCACTGGTTGCAACAAAGAAACATCATACTTCTCCCTACTCGCAGTAGTTTGGCATGTGTGACAAGAACATACATGAGCATGAGCATCTTCGAATAATGTTGTCCAATAATACCCAGCTTGAAGGATCTGATTCATTGTAGACAGAGTTGAACCATGACTTGTCCCAAACTTTTCATGAAACTCATTCATTACACGAACTACCTCTTGTTTCCTAAGGCATTGAAGATAAATTCCTTCGTGGTTTTTCTTATATAATATGGATCCTTTCAGCATGTAACTACTTCTCTTCAAACATAATGCTCTCCTCTACACAGTATTTAGATGTACTGGAAACTTTTGGTTCAACAAGTAATACACAACATCATCGTACTAGTCATCCAGAGAAACATCTTCAAGGCTATATGTTGTGTGGTAAGTTCTAGATTGGTTTCAGCCATTGTATGAATCAATGCTTTTCCTCTATCCAGTTTCATGGGTTGTATCTCCATGTCATAGTCTTGTAGCATTGTCACCCATTTAGCCCCTCTTTCACCTAACTCATTTTGCATCAACAAAATCTTGACAACTGGGTCCGAAACATTGGCGAACACTTTATTCCTCAAAATATAATGTCTAAAATTCTTAACTCCTCGAACCAATGCATAAACTTTCTTTTCAATGCTTAGATATCGTAATTCATCATCTTTCAAGGGAGCGCTCGTGAATGCAATGGGACATTCATCTTCTTGATCTTTTTTCTGCATCAATATACTTACACATGAATGACCAGAGACAAAAGAATATATGTAAAAGGGCTTGGAATAATCTAGACTAACTAAGATTGGAGCCTCATCTATTGCTCGCTTTATTTCTTCAAATGCTTGCTTTTCCTCAATAGTCCATTCCACTTTGGCATCTTGCTTTAACATTGCATTCAATGGCTTAACAATTTTAGCAAAATTAGTAATAAACTTTTTGACAAAGTTAATCTAACCAAAGAATGACTTCATTTCCTTTTTGCTTCTAGGAGGCTGAATTTTTAGTATGGCTTGAATGCGCTCAGGATCTATAGATATGTCATTTTCTGAGATAACATGCCCCAACAACTTCCCTTATGTCATTCCAAAAATGCATTTCTTCTGATTTAATGAAATACCAAACTGTTTGCACCTCTGAAACACTTTGCACAGGTCTGGAAATGATCACCTCTTTTCTTCGAAAAAATAGTCAAGTCATCCATATAAATGATAATACACTTTCCTATCAAGTCCTTGAATGTAATATCCATTGCTTGTTGGAATGTTGCCCCAATATTGATTAGATTGAATGACATTCTCCTATATGCAAAAGTTCCCCATTTGGTAGTAAAGGTTATTTTTTGTCTATCCTCATACTGCACCATCACCTGATTGTATCCTAAATATCCATTGAGGAAAGACATCATTTGGGAACCATTAAAAATCTGCAACACTTCGTCTAATGATGGTACTGAATATTTTTCCTTTTTAGATGCACGATTTAGATTTCAGAAATCTATGCACAACCTGATTTCACCATTTTTCTTGTGGACTGGCACTAAGTTTTCCACCCATGTGGAATGTCTGACAGGAAAGATAATATGAGTGTACAAGAACTTCATCACTTCCTTATGGATGATTGGCTTGAGAAATACATTTATTAGTCTCTATCTTTGCCTAAATGGCTTCACATCTGGCTTATTTGGAATCGTATGTGTAATAATTAATGTGTCATACATCTTGAGATCCTCATAACTCCAAGCTATAATATTCTGATACACATGTAATGCACCAATTATCCCTTTCTTCTCTTCTGGAGTACACACCTTACCAATAAAGTCATTCTTCACATTTTTTGCAATACCCATATTGTGTGTGTCACATTGGTTGTCTGTTGACTCCTTCCTAATCTGTTGATTTTGATCCCTTATTTTGTCAAAAATAAATATCATTTCCAGTTGCAACATTCATCTTGGTATTGTATTGGTTTTCAAATTAATAACCCCTTCCATATCTAGTTTCGCCTCTTCTATTTCTACTTCATCGATAATTTAAGAGGAAAAGACATCCAAACTAGTAATAAAATCCAAAATATGAGTCACAAAAAGCTTTGGTTAAGTCAGAGTAATTATGTTGATACCATTTTGCAAAGTTTTAATATGAATAGTTGTAAGCCAGTTTGCATTCCATTTATGGTTGGTACTAAGTCGAGCTTAAATATGTGTCTTAATATTGATGATGATTTTAAGGATATGTCTAAGGTTCCTTATGCTAGTGATGTTGATAGTTTAATGTATGCAATGGTTTGCACTAGACTAGATATAGCCCAAGAAGTGGGAGTTCTAAGAAGGTTTATGTCTAACCTGGGTAAAGAGTATTGGACTTTTGTTAAGAGGGTATTTAGATATTTGTGAGGTACTTCTAATTACTATTTGTTTTATCATGGTACTAATAATGTGGTCAAGTCAGATAGTCGACGGTCCACCAGTGGGTATGTGTTTACTCTATTTGGAGGTGAAGTGAATTGGATAAGTAAAAGGTAGGCTATAGTTCCTTTATCCACCATAGAAGCAAAATATATGGCTGCTACTCATGTCTCTAAGGAGGAAATTTGGTTACAAAGGTTGTGTATAGGTATTGGTTTTGATTGCAAAATTATTCAAATTAATTGTGATAGTCAAAGTGCAATTCATTTAGCTAAGAATCTAATGTATCGTGCATGAACTAAACATGTGGATATTTAGTATCATTTTGTTCATCAATTGATGTCTAATGGTCAAATTGAGTTGAAGAAGATTGACGCATAAAAAAATGTTGTAGATGTACTTACCAAGCCTATGAGCATAGAGAAATTTACTTGTTACAAGAAGACCGTGGGCCTTGTTACTTATGTTTAGTTGGTTTATGTTTACGTTTTCCTAAGAGTGTATTTACAATGTATGATGTTGATGCAGGAGCATCTGGATCCACATGCAATCAACATCACCCAAAAATATTTTTTAGTTGTTTTATTTATTTTTGGCTTATTTTGGTTGTTCATGGCATCTCTCAAAGCAGAAACTCAAAAATTTAGTCAAAATTGCAATTTTCAATTTTTCGTCAGTTCACTGTTTCAGAGGCTCCATAGGCAGTTTTCAAAAATTTATTCCCAAAAATCCATAAGAGTTGGAGAAGAATATTTTTGTAGGGACATTCTGTGAGGTACCATTAAAATATGCAAAAAGAATCAGAGTAAAATCTTTCACGGTTTGAGAGATTTTAATGCCGAAAGTTTGTAAAAAATATGTGTTGACAATTTATGAAAATTTTAAAATCTTGAGCTTTATGAAGGCTGGAGCGAAATGGCTTGGTGGAAAAGTTTGAAATGACATTATATGCATCTTTGCAATTTTTTAGGTGAATATGGGCTTCTAATGAAAATTTATGCAAAAAATAAATTTTATGCAATTAATGGCAGTCGGTGGTAACTTGCATAAAATCTATTTTAATATTCATTATCATACTCCTTTAAAAATTTATTATTGGAATTATTCTTAATGAATTTATAACTGAAATTGAATTAAGAATAGTTATTGAGTATGGTACCAAATTGACAAAAGGAATCCATGACAATTTTTAATGAAAAATGCATTGATTGGTAATGCCATTTTTTAGGAGAAAACATTACTCCTATGTCCAAAAAAAAAGTGGGTTGTCACAACAATGAGAACAACTTTAAAATACCAATTTGTAAGAGAAAAAGGCAACCATAATGGAGTAGATGGCCCAGACAACAAGTTTTTAGCAAATAGAAGCAAAAATATTGAAGAAAAGAAAGGTTTTTGATTCTTGCAAGAGGAAAAAGTCCAACATAGAATTTGAAGAGTTGTGAAAAAAAATTTGTGTTGCAGATTTGAGAGTGAGGAATGTGGGAATGATAATGTGTGTGAAAGGACATGGCTGGCTAATGTAATAAGTTTAATTTGTTGATTTATGTAATTGTTTTCATTGCTGAAAAGGAAATAAATTTATATGAGTTTTATTGTGTTAGATTTGTTGTATTGCATAATGTGTTGTGTTGAGAGTATGTAGATTTGAGTTATGCTTGGAGGTGAGAGGTTCCTCTTTGCATCAGTGGTATCAGAGCACCAAAACTTGTGATGGTTTGTGAGTGATTTGTGTATAGACAGATCACCAAATGTGAGGTAGTCTATACTTAAAAGGTTGACATTTGAGAGTGTGTGGTAGGTGTTTGACAAAATGACAAAGAAGAAAGGAAAAATACATTTGTTATTAGATGGATTTTGACAGTTCTTAGACTTGAGGAACTCAAGGAACGATTGAGGATGGATAGGGTGAGAGCATTTGAGGAGTTGAAACAAATAGTGGAAGATTTGGAAGCAAATTGGGCAAGGATAAGAGGTAATGGTAACTTTGTTTATCATTCTAATAATATTTTGAATGCAGGGAAGAAAGAAGATGAAGCAAAATGTTATATAAGTGACTATGGAAGAAGAAGATGAGTGGGAAGAAGTTTCTAAATCTGACGTTGAGGAGACATGTCTTTTGGAATGCATGAAAGATGAGATGAAAAAAGTTGCAACAAATGAGGAAGTAGAAGCTAAAATGATGGACTTTAAGGGTCCTATATTTAATGAAGAATTTGGTGAAGATGAAGAAGATCTCCTACTCAAAGAGGAGATAACAAAGATAGATATCTTATTTGAAGGGAAAGTGATTGATGAATGTGATAAGGGGATGGGGGAGATACAGGTGGGAGAAGATAAGTCGCATGAATGTGTTGACTTTGTTTTGTTTGTAGGAAAAGGAGAAGTTACAGTAGAGGAGAAAGAAGTAACATTTGATTTACCTTACTATATGCAAGTGAAGGAAGAGAAGGTTGAAAGGATAATAAAAGAATGTGCAGATGGAGAAGATAAAATAGTTGATGGTGGTGGAGAAGAATATATTGCAGCAACAATAGAGAGAGAAATCTTTTAGGTAATGGTTAATTTTTTGGCTTTGATTATTATGACAAAGATAATGAGATGTATGCAATTAAAGAGTTGAATGTAGAGGAGGTGCAAATAGATTTTGTTAGTGCAAATTTGTATGGAGGTATTATAGAAGAACATGAAGATTCTTCTTAGTGGAGGTGGTAAGTTTGTGGTGGGCTTGGTCTCACAAGGGTGAAGGAAGAGAGAAGATGGTGTAGGAGGATGCATAGTGTTCCAGGTAAATGTAGGAAAAAGTGATGGAAGAAAGGAGGATATAGGTTTGATTCAGTGATGGAGTTTGCTACAGGTTGTTTAAAATCTAGAAGGATAGTCCTCCTACTCAACTTCATTTTGTGAGTTTTATACTCACAAAATTCAATTTACTCAGCATGTCTAATGCAGGAGCATTCAGGTCCACAGGCAATTAGCATCACCCAAAATTATTTGTTAGTTGTTTTATTTCATTTTAGATTATTTTGGTTGTTCATGGCATCTCAAAATAGGAACTCAAAAATTTAGTCAAAATTGCAATTTTCAATTTTTCGCCGGTTCGTTGTTTTAGAGGCTCCACGGACAGTTTTCAAAAATTTATTCCCAAAAATCCATAAGAGCTAGAGAAAAATAATTTTGTAGGGATATTCCTTGAAGTACCATGTAAAATATGCAAAAATAATCAGAGTAAAATCTTTCACGGTTTGAGAGATTTTAATGCCGAAAGTTTGAAAAAAATGTGTTGACAATTTAAGGAACATTTAAAATCTCGAGTTTTATGAAGGTTGGAGCAAAACAGCTTGGTGGAAAGGTTTGAAATGACATTATATGCATCTTTGCAAGTTTTCAAGTGAATAGAGCTTCTAATGAAAAGTTATGCAAAAATTAAATTTTATGCAATTAATGGTAGCTGATAGTAACTTGCATAAAATCAATTTTAATATTCATTATCATACTCCTTTAGAAATTTATTATTGGACTTATTCTTAATGAATAATAATTGAAATTCAATTAAGAATAGATATTGAGTATGGTGCCAAATTGAGAAAAGGGATCCATGACAATTTGTAACAGAAAATGCATTGATTGGTATGCCATTTTTTAGGAGAAAACATTACTCTCACGTCCAAAAAAAAGGTGGGTTGTTACAATAGTAAGAACAGTTTTAAAATACCAATTTGTAAGAGAAAAAGACAGCCATAATGGAGAAGATGGCCCAAGAAACAAGTTTTTAGCAAATAGAAGCAAAAATATTGAAGAAAAAGAGGGTGTTTATGTCTGCAAGAGGAAAAACGTTCAACACAGAGTTTGAAGAGTTGTGAAGAAATTTTTGTGTTGCAGATTTGAGAGTGAGGAATGTGGGAATGATAATATGTGTGAGAAGCGATGGATGGCTAATATAATAAGTTTAATTTGTTGATTTATGTAATTTTTTTCATTGCTGAAAATGAAATGAATTTATATGAGTTTTATTGTGTTAGATTTGTTGTATTGCATAATGTGTTGTGCTTAGAGTATGTATATTTGAGTTATGCTTGGAGGTGGGAGGTTCCTCTTTGCATTAGATGTCAAGTGGGAGAATGTTGGTATAAAGGTGTCATCAACCTTGTAAATATCATGTAATTTAATTACTCCTAATATTGTTTGTAATTCACTCATAAGATATGGAAGGTTTCACCGACAGTGGTATTTAAGTTTTTTACTGGCCCCGATAATTACCATTTTATTGGCAGGGAGTTACTATGTTACTTTTACTAGATAGTTGTCACAGTAATGGTAAAATGGTGAAACGAGAGATTCTAGGCATCCACCTTGGTAATATTGCATTATGACATGTTATAACATCTGTCAGAAGTTGTAAGAGCATCTATGATAGTTATGACACCTTTCATAAGATTCTATGACGACTGTGACAACATCTATGACAGAATATTTGCTATCTCAGTCCCTAGGCGCACATGCATGAAAGATGCCTTATGATAGTTGTAAAAGCATCTATAAGAGGTTATTATCAGCTGCATGTGATGATTCCAAGGTGGTGGCATGAGTTTTAGACCAATTTGGATGCCATTCTTCATGTAGTATGTTATTCTTTATAACAAATGCTTGGATGTGGAGTTTGGTGTGTGATTCTTCATCAAGTTTTCTTTGCAGGGGCTATGTTGTTGGATTGAAGGTTGAAAAGGAGTTAGAGTGGATGTATTGTAAAACATATTTTTTGTTAATACAAGTTATTTATCTCTTCTTTGGTGGAGTTTTTTCTCGAAAAGGTTTCTCTACATTAAACACTGTATTTCGTGTTCAACTTTTCATTCTTGTATTTCATTTTTATTTCTAATTTAAACTCCATATGGCTAACATTGGTAGATCTGATTTATAATAGTTTTAAGCTTCTATTATTGTTGTTCAACTTTTGTTTTCTAACCATTTATAGAAAATTTTGGCATGATCAACAAATGAGATTTGATAGATGATTGACGATCAAGATCGAATGAGACTATTTGCAAAGGAAAGTTTCTCATTCGAAAATAGTAGGATGGAAGAATTAAGTGAAGAAAGAAATGGAATAAGTGGAGAGAAAAATAGAAATTAGTAAGAGTTATGTGGACAAAAAGGTAGAGAGTGGAAGAGTTGAGTGGAGAATAAAATGGAAGAAATAAGAGTTAAGTGGAGAATAAAATGGGGTAAGTTTAATTAAAATAAATAAATAAAATTTATTTATTTTCCACCTCATGAATAATTAATATAATTTAATTAATTATAGAAGAACCTAGGGCTGGGATGATTAAATAAATAAAAAACATTTATTTAATCATAGAAAAATTTAAGTTAGGGATTAAATAATTATATAATCAAGAGAGCTCAAATTAATTAAATAATTAATAATCATTTAATTAATGAAGAAATGATGAGAAAGAGTTAGAATAAACTTAGAATAATTAAATAATAATTTAATTATAAGGATAAGAAGAAGAATGAAATTAGGGTGAGATGATGGTAATGGTACTGTAGGCTCAGGTTAATTTTTAGTGTTTACATTATTCCCCTATTTGAGACAATGTAATTTTTAGCATTGTGTCAAAGAAAAAAATTTGAAAAGAGTTTACTTTAGGTCTTTCCCTAGTGTGCTCTAGTGCAAGTGGGATGATATGACATGACACCTCCTCAGAAAATTGAGTGAAAAATCTAGAAATTGAGCCATTTTTTTGACAAGATAGAAGATAAGGTTAGTAAGAAGTAAAGAATTGTTAGCTTGATTGATAGCTCTCAATTAGTGCGGTAGAATGGATATCATAAGATTGAATAAAATGGATAAAGTTTGGAAATGGATTGAGAGGGTAATTTTGAGCTTTCATTAATGCACAAGTATCATCATAGAGCATTTTTTATTTTGTAAATGGATAACTGACACTAAGGTATGGGAAGACCAAGGTGCAAAATGTTATCCCTTTGCGTAAAACACATTGCAAACAAGGAGTGTCATGAATCATACTAGTGACAATAGAACCTTGTCTAAATATGTGAAAGAGTAACCACAAAGCATGTTGATCTTGATGCAAGAAATAATTATATGACCTTTGACTTGCATAGGATGTTTTGATTATTCCAAATGGAACCCAATCGCAAATAGGAAACTTAGTTACCCCATCAATACTGTAAAAAAAAATTGCAAATAGAAAACAAAAACAAAAGGTCATGATCCATCCTTGCTCCTCTAATCATTTATAGATATCCTTGAGTAACATAGGAACATGAAAAAAGATAAATCAAGTAAAAGATAAGACTAACTGGACCAAACGATTCAACAACCATTTAGATCTTCATGTCAAAGATGAGTAATTTATTGATAAGATTGTGTCTAGTTTCAAGAATGTAACATCTCATATAAAATTCCTAGTCTAGTTTCAAGGATGCAACAACCTGTATAAGAAAAATGATAGTTGATGAAGATGGATGATGTTGATTAGGCAACTAACGAGTTAGGCTATAAGGATATCTTGATAGTTCATCTATTGTTTCTTGATTTGTTGTGCTCTATGTTTGAAGGATGCTTTGTTTGTGTCTAATCAAAGTGTTACTCTCAGCAAGGCATAATTTATTATTGAATGTGGATAGTGATGGGTGTAAATATTATTATGGATTGTGGATTGCTTATTATAGAAGGTGAGATTTTGTTATGGATGGTATACTATAAGGATCATGAAAAATGCATGTGAAAGATACACACTTGCAAGCAAGCATGCACAAGGATACAAAGACAAACATGATCTTGCCCCTAGTCAAGCTAAAAAATGATTGATTGGTGATGATGATGATAATATTGTTGATATGGGAAGGAAACATCCCATAAACAATGCGAGGATTGGAAAAGATATATTCTAATGATGATAATATGAATAGAGGATCAAGGTTTGCAGCAAGGTTCAAAACAAAACCGAGGAATGTTATGGATGATGTGCTAGATTGCATAGAAATTTTGTATGGATTAGGATTGTTTTTTTAATGACTTATATTTAGGATTGGATGGGATTATGGAGGGATGTTGGCTAGGTTGATTAGAAGCTTAGAACAAATGACAAGGTAAAACCAATTCCTGTGATAGGGATGAAAGGATAATGGATTGCTTTGGTAAAGGATAAGAGACATGAGGATTATTGGATGAAAGATTTAGTATATGATCTATGTCACATAGGAATAACTTTTTTTCTCCAATATATGGTTTTAATAATTCTATATAGGAATTGTCTTGATGTTTCATGGTGCATGGACAAAGGATTGACATCTCAATAGTTTTCCAAAGCATGATTTATTTTTGTGCCCCAATCCTTATCAAGATCAAGGAAGGTAGGGAAGATGGATGAAAATGAGGATAACTCGTGATGATAGATGGATAGATTAAAATTTCATGACAAAGGTATGTTAGATGATAAAAATTTCCCCCAAGCGTAATGGTCCACATAGATAATTGATTTTACACATGATGTTTGTTTTCTAGGCTTTCATCACGGTACTCATCCAAAGTGCCATAAGAATTCTTTTCACTATTAGATGATTTTTTTCTCTTTACTATTTTCTTTTTATTTTATTTTTTCAAATTTTCAATTTATTTTTGTTTTTTATTTTTATTTTTTTGGATGGGCTTGATATATTAGATGATCACTGATTATTTTGAATCCTTTGATGGTGTTGATTTAGATGCTACTATCATGACATGCCAATAGTGACCTTCATGGAGTAATTGCCTTGTCAGGATCATGGCGTTTGCATAGAACTGATGGATGTCATTGTGATCCTTTATGATATTAGGGTTGGCCTAATCGGAATACTCAAATCATGATAGAGTTCCATGAGAGTCCTTATGATAAAGTGTTTCTTCCAAAATGTGACATATTTGTGATGTAGGATTTTTGCACTTTAGGTGAGATGGTGGATTATGATCGGTGATGTTAGATGTGGATGGATTATATGGAAGTTTGGATGTAGGGATTTTCATTTTTTAAACTTGGGGTGGTGGATGATGGAGTTTGGATTTTGGATTGGGATGGTGTTTGGAACCAACACTTTTATATGCCTTATGTGATGACCATTTTAAAGGAGTTGAGCATTTGTTATATGTGGGAGACCTCTTTTCTTGTGGCTCCACATTTTGATTGAATATTGGATATGGACTCTTTTATTTACATGATCCATTTTTCTTTAGGGTCCATTTTAACTTCATTTTTCCATTTGGATTTTTTTTTGATTCAATAGCCTTTGACATTTGATTTTGGACTTTGGATTTGTAAGAATTTTCTTTTTGTTGGTTCCAATTAATGGGTGTAATTAATTCAGAATGATGGTTTATGATGTGGATGGATGGAATGTTGGTAGGAATATTATGGTAAGGACTACTCATGGCCCCTATTTTGATTTTTTTGTTGGATAAAGTTTCCCACAATATTACAGAGGTAGCACTAACATCATTTGATTTTCTTGAAGAATGAACAAGACCTTGGTGTCAGAGATTTTCATGAAACCATACTGATTCTAGAATTCCTTGCTCATGTAGGCCTAATCATGTTCCTTGATACTACATACTCTGAAATATTCTATTTATGATGAGGCATTTGTTGTTTTGGAAAAAATATGATAACCCATCATTGTGTATCTGGAAACCATTAATTTTTGGTATTTTCTCATCTACAAGAAAGCCTGATTTGATAAAAGTAGATGATCCTAGTTGATAGGATTTTTTGGCTTTATCCTTTGTCATGCTTGTTGCTTCTTGATAATTTGGGATGCCAATTTGATCCATGGTATATTTTCTATGTTCTTGTTTGATTTGATCCATAGTAGCTTTTGTATCTTCTTGTTTGATTTGGTCCATAGTGGATTTTTATATCTTCTTGTTTGGTTTGATCCATAGTATCTTATTTATATTCTTCTTTGATGTTATCCATGTCATTTAAATTTGATTATCTATGTGTCCAAAGGAGGCAAGTTCCCCATCTTGGGAAATGGAGGTGTTTGGAGTTTGGATAGGGTCAAGTTCAATTTTTTGATCATGGATTCCATGTTGGTGGATGAGGGGACCATATTGGATTTCTTGGTCAATGGTAGGATCTTGATCAATTATAAGCTTATATTGGATGGCATGATTAGTGATGGGATTTTGATGAAAGATTGGGTTAACTTGGATAACATGATCATCTAGAGGGGATTCTTGGATAGACTCAAGGCTAGGATCATGATTGAAGATTGGATTATCATGGATGTTATCAATAGGATTTGATCAAGGATTGGATTATCTTATGTGTCATGATGATCTATTGGGATGTTTTGGGTAATTTTATCTTGATTTATCTTGGAGTTTATTTCATCATGATTTATAATTTTCTCTTTGACATAGATCCAATGGTTTAGGCAATGGAATGTGGTTTTAGACAATGATAGGATTTTCTTCGATGTACTCAAGATTTTGGATAGGAATCACTCTTGAGTTAGCTTGATAGGTGATAGAGGGAATGATGGTGGAAGATGGTTAGATGGTGTAGGATTAGCAATGCGACAGTATTGTCTAACTTTCTCTTCATGTCAGAGTTGAGAATTCTTTTTTATTCTTCCAAGGAGATAATTGACAAATGAATTTTAATTGTATGGATTTATGGATTGGGATGAAGTGGATTGAAATGGCTTAGTATATGAAGGATTGTGATAGGGGGTGGAGGCTATAATAATAAGGTTTTTTGATATAGTTTGGTGTTAAGGAAGGCTTTGGATGGAAGACTAGTTTCCCTTGTCAAGGTTAGGATAAGGATGACTAATGGATGTTGGTTGAGGATTAATGGTATGGATTTTGTTAATTGGTTCTTGATATTGAGGGTAGTTGGATGGATGACTAGGGCTTATAGGTTGTTGGTAAGTAGGTTGTATTTTTGGGAGTTTTTAGTATGAAGGATAGACGGATGGGTTACTAGAGCTTGTAGGTTGTTGGTATGAGGGGTGTATGGCTAACTAGGGATCGTGGGTGATTGGAAAGGAGGGTTATGTGGTACATGTGTACCTTTATCAAAGATTAAGTACACATGTCCTCCATTTTGTATCTCTTTTTAAGTCTAGAAGCTTGCAGATTAGCCACCTATTGTTGCAAGGTTTATAATTGTTGAGATAGTATTTCTATTGATGACTTCTGCATTGAAATGGTATTTGTTTGAGCATTGTAACTTAAGTTTTGTGTGGGACACATGGCTAGATTTATATTTTAGTAATTCTATAGGCAGGTTATTCTGATTAACTACATTCAAATATTGATATTGTGTCGTGGGTTGTATGAACATTGGGCTTGTGTTTGATGTGTACATGTGGTTAGATTGTTGATTAGATTCTAAACCCTAGCAAGAGGTAAGGACAAGCAATCAAAGACTTTTTTGATTTTTAGTTTTTCAAATTTATTTGGATTTTTGGTTTTCCATTTTTTTTATTTTTGGTTTTCGAAAGGATTATGCAAATGATTATGAGTTTATGCTATGATTTTGAATTTTTTTGGATTTTTAAAATTTTGAGGATGGTGATGACAAATGATCTATGGTTATGGATTTTGAATTTTTGACCTTGTAAGATAATGATGGACCAAAGTAATCAAAAGGAATGCCTAGATCTCTAAAGGATAAAATTTATAATGATGGTTGATAGGAGTTAAACCCAAACTAGACTTAGTAGTTTAGGGTCAACTGTTGATAGATTGATGAAAGGATAAGAGATAAAAACATCCAAAGGATAACTATGGTCGAATCAAAATCTAACTAGGATAAGATTGGTGGATATGATTGATGAATGATGATGTGATAAAAATGATGATAGATAAAGTGACTACAAGAAAAGTCTAAAATATCAAAAGATGATTGAAGGATATGAGGTTCAAGATAATCAAGGGATAACTAGGGTCTAATCAAGATTGATTGATTTTGTAGTTTGAAATGCAAGAGTGGATGATTATGACATTGGATGACAAACTTTAATCTAGGGATGCAATTAAGATTTGAATTGCAAAAGGTGGATAATTATGATGTTGGAGGACAAACCTTAATCTATGTATATGTAATTAATATTTGAGATGAAAAGGTGGATGATTATGACGTTGGATGTAAAACCTTAATCTAGGGATGCAATTATGATTTGAGCTAAAAAGGTGGATGATTATGACATTTGAGGAAAAACCTTAAAAACTAGGGATGCAATTTAGCTAATCAAAGGAAAATGTGGAAATTTGAATGCTAAATCCAAAAAAATTTGATAGGTATTAGGTCTCTAGATCAATTAAGTTCAAAATCTAGATTCAAAGGATAGACCCTAACTTGTCCCAATGTAAACTATGATTGGCTTCCCTAGGAATGAAGTGTTTAAAAGTGTTATTTGCATGAATTTTTTTAATTTTATGATAGCATACACTCAAAAAACACTTGGAAGAAAAAATGGTTGTTGAATATTAATTGAAAAGGGTGAGGCTTAAGGCCAAAAAGGCTAATAGCTTCACAGGTTTAGCACAATTAAAGAAAATTGGAAGACAAGCACAACTTAATTATTTAGATGGGTTTGTTAACTTAGTGTAGGCCCATTACACTGAAGTGCTAATACACCAAGATCAGTGTGAAAAATTCTCTTTTGAGAGAAAATAGCTAGAGGTCCAGTGGTACAAGCCCAATACAACAACAAGTTCACCTTTCCTCTCTCCCTGAGAGGCTAAGATGCCAACCCAAGAATTTATATCTCTAATCAAGGGCGTACGTGGTGAGTAGCTTTAAGAATGATATTGTACCTTGAACTACGCTAAATAATTATCGATGGCTACTAGGATTCTTAAAAAAAGGTTTCTAGTGGGGGACTACTATGAACAAAGGGCTTGTCTATAATAGTCTAAGAACTAGGAAGCTTACTACCACTCTCATCACCAAAGAAAGTCTTGGAAGACCAAGGGTCTCTTGGCTCAGTTTCCAGTGACATTAGCCACTCCTTGGGGTACAAATTTCACTCTCCCCCCTTTTTATACCTCATCAAGAATGTGGTTGAGGTCAAACCTTGGGGTGATGAAATCCCTAGGCAAGCCTCCTACTAAAAAGAAAAAAAGGATACGAATGTGTGTTTCTCGTACACCCAAGATCGCACAAGTGCTCAAGGGGAGAGGATATGCACACAATAGCTCAAGATTACACAAGTGCAAGTGCACAAAACACAAAAAATGGTTGTTCTTTTTAACCCCAAAATAAAACTTTATCTAACTAAAAAAAGATAGAAGTTTTACTGATTTAAATCTTTTGCTAGCATCCTACAACAAACAAATCAGTAGTTTTCAAATTAGATCTCTTTCACCGTCCTACAACAAAAAATAGTAGTTATCAAATAATTCCTTTGTCAACATCCTACAACAACCAAAGTTAGTATTTTGAAATAAGATCTTCTTCCAAAATGTGTTCCACATAGCTACAAACATAAATTAGTAACCAAAACCAAAAAACAAATAGTTACTTATCAGAAATAGAAACCAAACAAAAACCAAAAACCAAAAATTTACCTCTTTATTTTCTGATAGTCAAACATGTCACAATAGACAGACACATCAATTTGTCTCATGAAAATGTGTCACATTGCACAAATGTGTGGAATGTCTGTCAAAAGTGTTGAGATGTAGACAAACACATCAATTTGTCGAAAGTATTGAGATGCACTTTGCCAATGCATCACAATGTACAAACGTGCCAATTTTCCCTTACAAAAGTGTCAAGATGGTCAAATCATTAACCTATCTTAGTCAAATGTGCCACATGACCCTGCAAAATAAAAATCTCTACAATTTCTTATAAATTTCATTAGCTTAAAGGAGTTGTTTCACGTTAGGTTCACCAAATGTCAAATAAAAAATCAGGTTAAATGCTAGAATCATGAATAGCAACCACAAAACCATTAGATTCAAGCTAAAAATCCTAATCTATCAATGAAGAACAAATATGACATAAGAAATCAAGAAATTGAAACAACAAAGAAATACCTTCTTACGTGTCAACATTGATTCACCTTCATTAGTCTTCTCATTCTCAATTTTTTGAAGCTTTAGAATATAGCTCTCATATTTTTTATGTTCATAATTCAATAAGCTTATGATGATAATGATGGTGAGAATTTGAAGAATGTGGTTCAATTGTGAAGAAACAAAGGTTGAATTTATAGGAGAGGTTGGCACAATCGATGGACAAGATTCAATAGACAATTGACGGTCAAAGATCGAATGAGACAATTTGCAAAGGAAAGTTCCTCATTCAACAATGGTAGAATGGAAGAATTAAGTGAAGAAGGAAATGGAATAAGTGGAGAGAAAAATAGAAATTAGTTAGAGTTAAGTGGAGAAAAAGGTGGAGAGTGGAAGAGTTAAGTGGAGAGAATTGAGGGTGTATACACCTAAAAATGGTCTGGATAATCTAATTAATTAAATATGATTTATTTGATTAATTACCTTAAATTTCCTCTACTATTAAATAAATAGAAATATTTATTTATAGTTCATTCTCCTATTCTTCAATTTTAATTAAATATACAACTTCAATAGTTTGTGTTATTTAATTTTCACATCATTCAATCTTAATTAATTAAACAAGGTTAAATACTTTGTTGTTTAATTATCATATCCCTTCTATATTTATTTAATAAACAAATTCTATAGTTTGTTTTATTAAATTATTTATTCTCTTTTGCTAATTTGAATAAATCAAAATATTCAAATAAAGGCATAAAGGAAATTTTCCTCTATTCACTCACCTACCAAATTATAATATCCAATTTAATTCAACTAGCATTCATGGGAAAGCTTTGGAGACAAATTGGAATCAATCTCTCAATCTCCTTCCTCTGATTCTTCCTATCATCTGGCTTGATGTTTTCATGGGGAGAAACCATTCCCTTCATCAACTCAAGCTTCATCATCTCTCACCATTCAATTCTTCAGATTGAATCCAGGCCTTTGTTGTGCTTCCCCTTCACAAAATTGCTATCATGAATCTATATATACAACCTTCTGAAACAAGAAATGGATCCTGAATCCCATCTTTGTGAAAACTTACTCTACAGGAAAAGCAATCAAGCAATCAAGCATTTTAGCAATAGCAATCATAGTATCAGTAGAATCATAATCATAGTTGCATCATAGTTTTACTGTAGCTTCTTTCATCATAGTTTCATGTCAATTTAGATTACAGTAGCTTCCTT
This sequence comes from Sequoia sempervirens, assembly GCA_007258455.2. Classification (NCBI taxonomy): domain Eukaryota; kingdom Viridiplantae; phylum Streptophyta; class Pinopsida; order Cupressales; family Cupressaceae; genus Sequoia; species Sequoia sempervirens. The sequence continues at coordinate 509,934,010 of VDFB02105785.1, forward strand.
ATATCATATAGAAATTATCATATAGGATTACATCATTGCATTTTAGCAGCATCTCATTCTATAGATTGGCATTTTAACAGTCACAATGCTTACCAAATCTGAGAGCCTCGTGACTTGATAAATCTTTAGAGATAGGGAACAATATGACGCTTTCAATAGATTCTTGCTTTAAACTAGTTTAATATGTTGAATTTTTGATATAATGTCTTATTAAGAAGTGTTATTTTACTTATACTTATTCCACACTTACATTTTGGCACCCACCATGGGGCCCTAACCCCATATTTTAACATTTTTTCTAAAAAGTGTTCGTACAAGATATAGGCGTGTTTTCTTTTAGCATGACCAAGGGATTCTGCAATACTTCCACCAAAAGTTTTAGCGCTTCTGATTGTTTCAGTGCTTCCGATAGAAACAATAGTGCTTTTGCACTTTGTTTTAGCACTTACACCAAAAAGCTTTCAGGATGGTTGACTATTCTAGGCTCAATACTGTTTTAGCACTTCCACCAAAAATTTTAGCGCTTCTGCCAAATTCTGCAGTGCTTCCAAATTTTGCAATTCTTCTGATGATTTAAATAATGCTTCTGACCTTTGTTATAGTGCTTCTATAATTTTTTGTCTGGATCTGACACAACTGCGGCCAAAGATTTATTTTGATGCATTTGAACTAAAAATAATCAATCCTAGGGTAGTCATTTGGTTTAAAACATATCAATCCTAGGGTAGTCATCATACATTTGCTATTTGGTTAAAATTAACATCATGTCTTTTGTGAAGCAATTTCTTCACATAGAATAGAAAATTGTTATTTTGGCTTTAAAAATTGAACATTTGATTACTGTGCTTGTGTGGTGATAGGCCTATGCTCTCCCCTTAACTGGGTGATCAAAATGTCAAACTCATGGACTTTAATTTCATGCAATTTACGCTTTATTAAATCCTTTAGAAGGCCTGTCGTAGTGGGAAAAAGTACTCACCCTACAAGAATGACCTGAGTGGGAACAACCAAAGCCAAGTTTTCCAACCCACTATAAAATAAAAGTGAATCTGGGGAAACCCACATTTTCTGAAAGTGTGCAAGATAACTATCCCCAAAGTCTTTGTTCTAAAGATTGGGAGGTCTCTTGAGGGAGTTTATCATTTTCCGCTTCGAACATAAACCCTATCTACGAACCATAGTGTAGAATCCAGCTAAGTCAGTAACCAGACATTGTAATACTCATAGTGCAAGGGGAGGGAAGAATCTTCCCCCAAGACACTCACCATATAATTGCCAAGGACCGTTTTCTCAAGGGATTGAGAAATCTAATTTTGAGTGCGCTTGGAAAAGACAAAAACATGGGTGCCCTCTAGGGGTTGACATGACTGTGTGAGTCTACATAATTTTAAGATGTGGGCTGTTAAGTATAACAATGACCTTTTTGACCTTAAGATTAAGTCTGTCTAAAGTGTATTTTTGGTAAAAAAACTAGTGGAAATCAATAAGGACCATACGTGGTTCTTGAACATAAACTTATTGTTTAGATTCTAGGTCTTAAAAACAGTTGTTCTACAATTGCTTGATGCGTTTTCAAATCATTAATCCAGATAAAGATCATCCAAAAAAAATACAAAAACTCAAACAAAATCAAACTATGGAATTTATGATTAGGGATTGGAAATCCATGTTTGTCAAGAAATCCCTCACAACAAGAGTCAAGAAAGCAAAGAAGCAACTTAGCTACAAAAAACTTTTGAAAAGAAGATGCTTCTTGTATCAAAGTAGAAATTTTTTGTTGGAACATAGAAATTTTATCCATAGGTATCATGACTTTTCTAGGAGATATACTGATGATTTTTCCTTAGAGCCTTTATGTTCACAAGCTTATTTTCAACGAAGATCTCTTTTACAAAAAACATAATAATAGTCGACCCATTCATCATTCTTTCATCCCACAACCAACAATACAATATTCCAATTGGACCAGTCAATTCTTACAGTAGAGAAAGCTAGGAAACATTAGGCTTGTCATCCAAAATTAGGGAGTTACTAGCAAAAATATCCTGTCAAAATTCAAAATCAAGAAAATTACACCAAGAAAATTAGACAACACTGTGGACTCCCAAAATAGCACTTATACAGTCTGTTTTACAGTTTGTTTTAGTGCTTTTGCACTATCTTTTAGTGCATCAATAGTTGAAATAACACATTTGCAGTATGTTTTAGTGCTTCTAACAAATATTATAGTGCTTCTGCCACCAGTAACCAAAATTTGTCAGTACTAGAAAATACCAGTATTATAGCACTTACACAATTTGTCCTAGCGCTTTTGTGCTATCTTTTAGCGCATCCACAGTTAAACTAGCACTCCTGCAATCTATTTTAGTGCTTCTAACAAATTTTGTAGCGCGTCTATCAACTGTAACAAAAGCATTCCCAGTGTCAAAAAAATTTACCAGTCTTTTAGCACATCTACAGTTAGTTGTAGCACTTATACTCTATTTGACAATGCTTTTACCATACCTTTTAGTACTCCTGAATTATGTTTTAGTGCTTCTACCCTTTGTATTAGCACTTACACACAATGGAAAAATAGAGAACTTTCAGAAACATTTGTCAAATGTGTTGGCATCAGAAACTAATATTTTTATCAGACATAAACATTTTTTATAGTCCAAACAATATCTTAAACCTGAAACAAAATAGGTTCTTACAAGTCAAAATTACTTTCAACTTAAACCCAGATCTTACAAACTACAAAGTGTCCAATTATCAAAAAAAAATCTTGATTATTGAGTTAAGTTTCCTCATCAGGATTTTGGCATCCTACCATTACAAAACAAAACACAATAATCAAATTTTTTAACTTAGTCTCATCAATAGAATATATCATTCTATTTGACTTTGTTAAAATCCAATTGACACTAATTCAAACACAGAAGATCAAAGTTTAGTGAAAAAAATAAATACTTGTATGCCATGGTTGACAAGGTAACAAAGACAAAAACTTATAGAGAAGGAAATTGAAACACCAAATGTCATGGCTGAAGAAAACCCCTTTTACAGATTCCAACAACATGATACCACTGAAATAACTCAAGAGGATATACAAACTGCCCAACAAGATCCAAATTTTCACAAATTCATGGAAATATTCTTGGAACAAGACATGGTAAAATACCTCTTGATGTTAGCAGAATTAGGTGCAAAACTTTCAAAAGATTTTGACATCAATCGATTGAAGGAAACACCTAGAACAAAAGAAACTGAACCACACAACATGCAAGACACAGGTCAAAAGGTTGCTCTAACATCTCAAATGAAAACTTTACAACAAAAAATTTAGGACATGCAAAAGGGAACCACAAAGAGGTATTCATTACAAGACATTTGTTTGTATCCCTTTCATCCAAGTGTGGACATGATACCTTTCCCTAGACATTGTGAATTCCCCAAATATGATAAGTACAATGGAAAAATAGATCTGATTAACCATGTGAGGGAATTCAAAATAATGAGTTTAGATTTTTCACAGGAGGATACTTAATGAGGTTATTTCCAAGGAGTTTAGGAGCTCACTGTATGGAATGGTTCTCCAAATTACAACCAGGGATTAGATCCTTTGAAGAACTAGCCAATAGATTCATCGCACAATTCTCCTTCAACATTCAACATGACATAACCATAAAAGATTTGTACAACATGAAACAAAAGAAGGGTGAGACATTCCTATCATTCCTACAACGTTGGCGAAAGTTGTTCGCTAGATATCTTCGATCTATACCTAAAGAGGAAAAGATTGAATTATTTATCGACAACTTAAATGATGACATGAGTTATACACTGGAACTACAATGTCCCCTGACATTTGAAAAGGTGATTGAGAATGAGCTTAAAGTTGAAGAAGCCTTAGTCAAAAGAGGAGTGATTAAACATTACAATGATACATCAAACAACACAAATTCCTCAAATCACTATGGAAACAATGATAAGCCTAAATTTTGGCAGAAAAATACAAATACTAGAAACAATGATGCTACAACTGACACACAAAATACAAAACCAATATTCAATTTGATGACAAAAACTGTGAAAATAAATCAGAATGAAAACTAGAACAACAATGAAGGTACCACTCAAAACAATAACCCAAACAATGGAGAATCTCAACCACCATCATATCAAAGAAAATCCAATCGATGGAGATTTACACCATTAGTAGAAACTTTGGAATCAACAATGAGGGAGCTTGTTGCAAATAGACTTATTACTCTACTAGAAGCAAGAAATTGGGAGCCAAAAGTGAAACCATCTTGGTGGAGTGATGTTGACTATTACAAATTTCATAAAAATAAAGGACATAAAACAAATGACTGTATACAATTAAAACATCTGATACAAGATTCGATTCAAGCAAAGAAGGTTTTTGTCGAAGGACATAAAACAAACAATGATCATAGTGCGTTTACAAATCCTTTACCCAACTATAAAAAAGGAGAATCTTCTTCAAACAGTAAAGGAAAAAGTGTAAACTATGGGCAGGTGCATGAAGTTGGGTAGCAATTTTGTGGCCACTTTTGAAAAAAAAATTTAAATAACGGGCTTGCATTATAATGCAAGCACATTATAACACACTCATGTTATTTCACATTAAAAACAAAGAAAAAACTGAAATAATTTTCCTTGGAATACCAACCCAAAGGCTTGGAGGGCATTCCCAATGAGGTTAGAGACATGTTTTTGCAAATTCTATAGTTTTTCACATAATTGGGTCTGTGCTCACCATCAGGATTGCATTTGGTTCAATATCGACAAAATTGAACACATGGGTAATGTTGGGTTCTCTATTAGCTATCCAACGATGTAATTTTTTTCACTTCCTGACAATGTTAAGCCTTTCATCCATAATTTCTTTTGTTTGTATGTCTATTTTTTTCCAAAAAATAGTGTTTGGTGTTTTTTTTGTTATAAATTAACCGTTCATCAGAATTTCAAATAAATTACATTTTTAGAAACTAGACTCCATTCTACAAATTTTAAAAAAAGAAAGAAAAAAAAATCAATTATTTTCCAAAATTTATAGGGGGAGCACGACAAAAATTTGTCTTTTCAGGAAGTGCACACTTAGAAAATTAGTAAAAAATAAAATATTCATTAAAAAATTATCAAAAAAATCATGCATCAACTAGATACTGTTAGCTAACTTTTGAAAATAGTGATTTTAAAAATACTACAAAAAAGTTCACCATGCTAGGGTCGTACAAGAGTTGCTATGTTATGTTTTTCTGACAAATACAACACCAATTTCTGTACGTCCCTCTTTTGAACCCCTTAATCTCAACCATTTTCAAAATAAATTAGTAGTTTAGAAAGTAGACTCAGAGCACTTCGATCCTTGTTTTTGTTCCATCTCAAAATTTTGAGTGTAACTATCCTCAATTTCATGTCCAAGGTCAGTATTTCTTGATTTCAGAAAAAAAAGTGGCCACTTAAGCCCCCTTTTTGGAACCATCTTGGTGCACTTACCCCTATATCTACGGCACCACCATTCTTTGCATTTTTGAGGTTGATAAAAATAATGTCATTGATAATCAAATAGATAAAATAAGAATCAATGACATTGAATCCCTGAACATGATACCAAACATAAACACATCTGACAACCAAATCAATGTCCTTAAAAATCAGGGAAACACAAGACTATCAACTAGTCAATGTAATGACAAGGGGGAAATCCAAAGTGATACTGAAAGGAGTTTCATCTAAAAATACTACTCCCACTTCAAATCAATATAAAATTGTGGATCAACTACAAAAGATACCCTCACAGATATCCATACTGGAACTTCTTAAAATATCACCATCACATAAGGGGGGTCTGGAACAAGCTCTAGTGGCCACTACGGTACCCAATAATTTGGATGTCTATCAATTTAAAGCTATGGTAGGACACCTAACTACACCTCATTGTTTGTTATTCTCTGAACAAGATGATGTGTCACTAAATCACCCACACAATACGGCCTTGCATATAGAGGTTCTAATCCATAAACACTGTGTCAAGCATGTCTTAATAGATGGCGGAGCTGGATTAAATATTTGTACTTTAAAACTAATTTGTGCACTAGGTTATTCTGACAATTCCATTGATGCCAAAAGAAAGATAACAATAAAATCATATGATGAAGAGGAAAGGTCTTCTAAGGGGCTAATTGTACTACCAATTCAAGTGGGACCGATTGTCAAAAATATTGTTTTCCAAGTGTTAGACAAGGAGCTAACATATAACATACTCTTGGGTTGTCCATGGATCCATGAAATGCAAGTAGTATCTTCGACATATCATTAATGCTTGAAATTTCTTGTCAATGGACAAGAGGTCACAATTTTAGCTAACAAAAATAATCCCCAAACTTGTAACATGCTTAAGGAAAATCAATACACTCTGGTACCCCACAATAGAGAAGCTAGCACATCTACTTCATCCAGTGGTAAAAAGAAACTCAATTTTATATCCAAATGGGTTGAGGAAAAGGACTAGGCAAAGGAAATAACTGTTGCTGACTCAACTTTATCAAACAATGAAAATCCCCTGAATACTCTATCATAGCAATTCACAGACCAGATTCAGTTAAAGGACAAGGGCTTGGGAGAATATTCCATTAAGCAATCTTTGTGCCTTTCACAATTGTTGCCATCTCCAAAATCATATGGACAACCCACAACCAACAAACAACAATCATCACAACCTATCACGGTTCTGGATGAAAGGTTTGTAAAATCAAGTACTCTAGAAGATGAATTAGAAGACAAAGCTATTTTAATTGGCTCTACAAAGATAAAGATTCCTCAACATCAACAAATATCAGCATAAGGACAAATCAATATGGAAAAGGAAAGGCTATCTTAGAGAAAATGGGCTATGAAGGGCAAGGACCAATTGGTAAGAGAAAAGATGGTATTATAGAACCTATTCAACCTATAATACTTCAGCCTAAAGACAAAACAAGATTAGGCTTTACAGGGGAATCAAGAGAAGAAGTAACTTAGAAAGTGGTAGAAAGGATTTTGCAAATGAGGGATGGGTCTAAAATAGATTCCAAAGAGTATTAATGGAATCATTTATTTGCATCATCATACACTGAAAAACAAATTGATGTCATCAAAGCGTATACACCCACATGAGAGGAGGGACAAAGTTCAAGAACTAGACCACTTATATTGGGATCACCAAATATTGATGACTCAAACGACAATGAATAGAAATCAAGTGAGATAGATGACTCATAGAAGGGTAATATCATAGACCTCGACCTTCCCACTGACAACTTTGACCACTTCGCTATTAGAATAGTTACAACCATCGACCTTACTCAACTTGATGACTTAGTACCCTTGATACTGTTGGAAATAGGTTGCCATTCAATTGCAAATCCTAAACATTAATTATTTCATGTATCTCCTAGATTCTTGGAATGTGTTCAACAACACTAAGATTAGGATGAGATTAATATTTGATGAAATAATCATGATTATTGACATTTGTAATTAATTATAAATGTAAGAAGCATGTGAGGGCGTCCATAGTGAGTTCCTAAATAATAGCGGCACATGGGACACCCATATGGTAAGGTGACACTCACCTTGTGTTTAGTTAACTATACGAAGTAACAGTTAACACTTCTGAATGCATGTAAAGATCCTAGGAGTTAGGATTTGATGTTTGCATGCTTGAAGTTCAGTTCAGTTCAATTCAGATTAGTTTAGTTCAGTTCAATTCAGTTCAGTTTAGTTCAGTTTAGTTCAGTTGTCTTCAGTTAGTTTCAATTGTATGTTAGTTAACTTCAGTTAACTTGGAATGCATGGCTAATAACATTGAGTTGTATGACAGATACCAGGGACTACCTTCAGTTAACAGGGGATGACCATTCTTTGGGAATGGTGTTGAGTAAATGTTTTAGTTAACAAGAAATCACTTGGAGCCAACTTGGGTGCCCAAGATGCTTTCTTGGAATTAACTCCAATCCATGATAATATATTTTTGAAGGCTCAATTAAGTAGGATTACTTAAGGGTGCCAACTTTGAGGAAGAGCTTTGGAATTATCACCGAAGTGAAGGAGAAGTTGTAGCTTCAATTTGGGACACCCAAATGCATGAAGCACATGTTGTAAGCTTTAGTCTTCATAGAATAACTCAACTTGAAGGAATATTGCATAATTTTTCAAGGGCTTGAGCGTGTGCATTGTAATTATCACCATTTGGAGATTACAAGGTTGCATATTGTCTCTATATCTTATTCAAGTTGAAGAGAGTTTTTAATAATTGTTATTGTAGGTGTGAAGAAGATTGGTAAAGACATAAGAAGAATTCTCAAGCAAGAATTATAGCTATTGTAATTCAGAGATTGAATAATAGAATAATTATTCGTGGAGTTTTTTCCTGAAAGGGTTTCTCCACAGTACATCTTGTGTGATCTTTCTAATATCCTGTCTAGTTCTTCTATCAACTTCTCTCTTCATTCTACAACAATAAAATGAATTAATCAAGATAATCTCCCACAAAGAATATATGTAACAAAGAAAGAGCTTACTTAGATCATCAATATTAAAGTTTTACAGAGTATTAAGCTAAGAAAACACCTCATTTTTCAACATTTGGTATCAGAGCTGAGGTTGGGGAGAGTATTGGGATGCCATTCTCTTAAATTTTGAAGGATTTATTGGCTTAGTGGGAGCTCTTATTATTTTAGTAATTTTTTTTATTTTGGAAGTAAGTTTTTGTTACAATGAATTCAAGATTAGATATTGAAAAGTTCAATGGTTCTAACTATCAAATGTGGAAATTAAAAATGGAAGATCTTCTTGAAGAAAGATATCAATGGTTAGTGGTTAATAATGAGACAAAGACACCTACAACTATGACAGATGAAGATTGGGCTAAGTTAGATAAAAAGGAAAGAGGAACAATTAGATTGTGTCTTATTGATGTTCTTTTAAATGTTTCAGTGGAAACCAGTGCATATAAATTGTGGAAAAGAATAGGAGACATTTATCAAACAAAGAGTTTAACAAATAAGTTGTATCTGAAAAGGCAATTATATTCATTGAAAATGAAATGTGGTGATTCAGTAGCACAACATTTAAATGCTTTCAATTTAATTCTCATTCACTTAGCATCCACAAATGTAAAGCTTGAGGATGAGGATAAGTGCATTTTATTGCTTTGCTCTTGACCAGATTCTTGGGAAAATCTAATAGTTGCAATTAGTGGTAATAGTGCAGATCCAAAGATGGACAACATCATTCCTACTCTCCTATCAGAGGAGATGAGGAGGAAATCTAAAACTGGCTCCCAAGATGCCTTGTTTGTAAGAGGTAGGCCGAAAGAGAAGGAATCTAAGGAAGACAAGAAAGGAAAGGGTAAGTCTAAAGGATGGTCAAAAACCCCTAGTAAGAGTAAGGTAAAGTGTTGGAATTGAAGAAAACCTGGACATATTAAAAAGGATTGTAAGAGCAAGAAGAAGAGTACTGATGCTTCTACAAAAAAAATTGATGACAGTAATGATGCATTAGTCATTTCTTCTAATATTGTTGTTGATAACTCTTGGCTTCTTGATTTAGGTTGCTCCTATCATATGACTCCTAGAAAGGAGTGGTTCTCTAAGTATATTGTATATGATGGAGGAGATTTCTTCTTTGGAGACAATAGCACAACAAAAGTTGTTGGCAAAAGAGAGGTAAAATTGTGTTTCAGTGATGGTAGTGTTAATACCCTTAATGATGTTTTACATATTCCAGGACTTGCAAGGAATATACTTTGTCTCTAAGTTTAATGATTCTGGAATGCATGTGACATTTTACAAAGGTGGTTGTAGATTGGTGAAAGGGAATATGGTGGTTGCTAAAGGATCTCAGATTGGGACTTTGTTTAAGCTGAATACCTCCAATGTAAATATTTTATCAAATGTAACTGAAGCTGAAAATACATGTATGCTATGGCACCATAGATTGGGCCATATAGGTGAAAAAGGTATTAGGACCATTCTTAATAAAAATTTGGTTGATGGTATTCCTAATTATAATATTGGAAAAAATGACTTTTGTGAGCATTGTGTGTTTGGAAAGCAATCTAGATCTAAATTTCCTAGTGGTACAAATACAGCTAAAAGATTATTAGAGATTATTCACTCAGATGTAATGGGTCATGTGGATATTGACTCTATTGGAAAATATACACACTATGTCACATTTATTGATGATGTGTCAAGATACACTTGGATATATTTTATGCATAACAAATCTGATGTGTTTAATAAGTTTAAGGAATTTAAGGCTTTGGTTGAGAAACAATCAGATCATAAGATAAAAGTGTTGAGATCAGATAATGGTGGTGAGTATTGTTCTAAGGAATTTGATGATTATTGTAAGCATGCATGAATAGTGAGACAGAAAACTACTCCATATACACCTCAACAAAATGGAGTAGCAGAAAGGATTAACTGAACCTTAATGGAAAAAGATAGGAGTATGTTAAGTAGTGCTAAGCTTGAACGGTCCTTATGGGCTGAAATGGTATGTACTTCTTGTTATTTAATCAATAGATCCCCTAGTTCATCTATTGAAGATAAAACTCCTTATGAGATGTGGTTAGGTAAGAAACCTAGTGTTGCACATTTAAGGATCTTTGGTTGTGAAGCTTTTGTTCACATGCCTCAAGAAAAGAGATCTAAATTGGATCCTAAAGGACAGAAATGCATATTCACAGGTTATGGTGAAAATGTTAAAGTTTACAAGCTTTGGAATCCACTAACAAGAAAAGTTTATTTATCTAGAGATGTTATTTTCAGGGAATTTAGAGCTTATTAAGGAGAAGAACAACCAAAGGAAAAGGATACTTCTCAAACAGTGCATTTTGAGACAAATACTGAGAAGCAACAAGATGCACATGTTGAAGAACAAGTGGATGAATCACAAGAAGAGAGTTCAGAGAGTTCTTTTGAAATAGAGGCTCAAGATGAGCATATTGAGGAACCAGAAGAAACTCCTTTAAGGAGATCCACAAGACAACGAAATCCTGTCGATAGGTATAGCCCACCTAATTTTCATTGTATTTTTTCTTTAATGAGTACTAATGATGAACCAAGTTCTTACAGGGAAGCTTTGTCCTCAAACGAGAACAAGCTTTGGTCACAAGCTATGCATGAGGAAATGGAATCTTTGGATACTTGTGACACATGGGATCTTGAGAGTTTTCCCAAAGATAGCAAAGCCATTGGTTGTAAATGGATCTTTAAAAAAAAGATTGGTGCAGATGGTAATCTCGAAAGGTACAAGGCTAGATTAGTAGCCAAGGGCTACTCCCAGAGAGAGGGAGTTGACTTTAATGAAATCTTCTCTTGTTGCTAAATTAACTTCTATTAGATTCTTCTTATCTATTGATGTTGCTTATGATTTTGAAATTGAGCAAATGGATGTGAAAGCTGCTTTTTTGCATGGGAATCTTGGTGAGGAGATTTATATGAAGCAACCTGAAGGTTTTGTTGTAAAAGGAAAAGAAGAATTGGTTTGCAGGTTAAAAAGATCTTTATATGGATTGAAACAGTCACCCAAAATGTGGTACCAGAAGTTTGATGCTTTTGCATTAAAAATTGGTTTTGTTAGGAGTGAGGAAGATCATTGTGTTTATATAAAAATTATTGATGATCAACTTTTAATTATTATCTTGTATGTTGATGACATGTTGTTTATTGGTAACATCAAGGTAATGATTAGAGAATTGAAAGCACAACTCTCAAGCACATTTGAGATGAAAGATCTAGGGGCTGAAAAATATATCCTCGGTATGGAGATCAATAGAGATAGAGGTAACAAAAAGCTTTGATTAAGTCAGAGTATTGATACTATTTTGAAAAGATTTAACATGTAGGACAGTAAACCGGTTAATATTCCTTTACCAGTTGGCATTAAGTTAAGTTTAGATATGAGTCTTAAATTTGATTTTGATTTTGAGGAAAGGTCTAAAATTTTGTATGCTAGTGCAATTGGTAGTTTAATGTATGCAATGGTCTGTACGAGACCAGATATAGCACAAGCAGTGGGAGTTCTTAGTAGGTTTATGTCTAACCCTGGTAAAGAACATTGGGCTTATGTTAAGAGGGTATTTAGATATTTAGGAGGGACTTCATATTACTGTTTAGTTTATCATGGTTCTAATAATATTGATATTATGAATAGATCATTGGACATATAGGGGTTTGTTGATTCAGATTGGGTAGGAGATATGGACAGTCGAAGGTCGTCAAGTGGTTATGTGTATACTTTGTTTGGAGCTGCGGTTAGTTGGATGAGTAAGAGGCAGCCCACGGTTGCTTTGTCCACCACATAAGCAGAGTACATGGCTGCCACACATGCCTCTAAAGAGGCAGTTTGGTTAAAGAGGCTTGGGTCAACTATTGGTTTTAATTGCAAGCAAGTTAAGCTTGAATGCGATAGTCAGAGTGCTATTTGTTTAGCCAAAAATCCTATGTATCATGCTCCTACTAAATATGTAGATGTTCAGTATCACTTTGTGCGAGAAATGGTTGAGAGTGGGAAAGTATTAATTGAAAAAGTTGACACTTTGATTAATGCTGCAGATTATCTTACGAAGCCAGTTCCTACAGATAAGTTCTCATGGTGCAGGAAGGCCATTGGCCTTGACTCTTGTACTTGATTTAAATTTATTATTCCTTATTTAGAATAATTGCAATGTATAATGTCAAGTGGGAGAATGTTGGAAATAGGTTGCCATTCAATTGAAAATCCTAAACATTAATTATTTCATGTATCTCCTAGATTCTTGGAATGTGTTCAACAACACTAAGATTAGGATGAGATTAATATTTGATGAAATAATCATGATTATTGACATTTGTAATTAATTATAAAAGTAAGAAGCATGTGAGGGCATCCATAGTGAGTTCCTAAATAATAGGGGCACATGGGACACCCACATGGTAAGGTGACACTCACCTTGTGTTCAATTAACTATACAGAGTAATAGTTAACACTTCTGAATGCATATAAAGATCCTCGGAGTTAGGATTTGATGTTTGCATGCTTGAAGTTCAGTTAAGTTCAGTTCATATCAGTTCAGTTTAGTTTAATTTAGTTTAGTTTAGTTCAATTCAGTTTAGTTTAGTTTAGTTTAGTTTAGTTTAGTTCAATTTAGTTTAGTTTAGTTTAGTTCAATTCAGTTCAATTCAGTTCAATTCAGTTTAGTTTAGTTTAGTTCAGTTCAGTTCAGTTCAGTTCAGTTCAGTTATGGTTCAATTGTCTTTATTTAGTTTTAGTTGTATGTTAGTTAACTTTAGTTAACTTGGAATTCATGGCTAATAACATTGAGTTGTATGACAAATAACAGGGACTACCTTTAGTTAACAGGGGATGACCATTCTTTGGGAATGGTGTTGAGTAAATGTTTTAGTTAACAAGAAATCACTTGGAGCCAACTTGGGTGCCCAAGATGCTTTCTTGGAATTAACTCCAATGCATGATAATATATTTCTGAAGGCTCAGTTATGTAGGATTACTTAAGGGCACCAACTTTGAGGAAGAGCTTTGGAATTATCACTGAAGTGAAGGAGAAGTTGTAGCTTCAGTTTGGGATGCCCAAATGCATGAAGCACATGTTGTAAGCTTTAGTCTTCATAGAATAACTCAACTTGAAGGAATATGGCATACTTATTCAAGGGCTTGAGCTTGTGCACTGTAATTATCGCCATTTGGAGATTACAAGGTTGCATATTGTCTCTATATCTTATTCAAGTTGAAGAGAGTTTTTAATAATTGTTATTGCAGGTGTGAAGAAGATTGGTTAAGACAAAAGAAGCATTCTCAAGCAAGAATTGGAGCTATTGTAATTAAGATATTGAATAATAGAATAATTCTTCGTGGAGTTTTTTCCTGAAAGGGTTTCTCCACGGTACATCTTGTGTGATCTTTCTAATATCCTGTCTAGTTCTTCTATCAACTTCTCTCTTCATTCTACAACAGTGAATGAATTAATCAAGATAATCACCCACAAAGAATATATGTAACAAAGAAAGAGCTTACTTAGATCAGCAATATTAAAGTTTTATAGAGTATTAAGCTAAGAAAACACCTCATTTTTCAACAGATACATCCTGAAGTAATTGACTGGGAACCAACCAAACCTATTAATATACTAGTCTTTTCAAATGATGAGGCCATTGTAAATTTTCTTTGTAGTGACAAACCTAGTACAAGTTCTACCCATAACACTCATAACGACACTTCAAATCAAGAGGGTGCCAAATCTTCCAGTTGCAAATATGACAAGAAGAAAAAAAGATCTAATGGTGAAAACCTTTCTAGCAGCATTAGATTTTGAAAAAGAAAAAATAAAGAACGTATCTAGCAGTGAAAACCTTTCTAATGCACTGAAAGATGGGAGATTTGACACCCTTCTAGAGCATAACCATGATAGATCATTAGTACTAGTGGAGCCTACGTAGTCCATAAATCTTGGAACACCAGAAAAGATAAAGATTCTACATCTAGCAACATCTATGATAGAACAAGAGAAGCTCAAATTCACCAAATTCTTTGAAGAGCGACATATCAATTTTTCTTGGTCTTATTCTAATATGCCAAGATTAGATCTATATCTCTTGATGCATCATCTATCTCTACCATTTGGAATCAAACCAGTAAAGAAAAAATTGAGAAAAATGCATCCCCACATCACTCGGATGGTAAAAGCTGAGCTAAAGAAGTAGTTGGATGCAGGATTTATTAGGTCTATTGATTATGCAGAGTGGATTTCAAATATTGTGCTTGTATCTAAACCAGATAATAGCATCATAATATGCACAAATTTTAGAGATCTAAATAAGGTGTGCCCAAAGGATGATTTTCCTTTACCAAGTATTAACATCATTGTTGATTTAACAGTGAGACATGCCATGTTTTCATTAATGGATGGCTTCTCAGGATACAACCAAATCAAGATAGCACCTGAAGATCAAGAAAAGACAACATTCACTTGTTCTTGGGGTACATTCTATTGGAATGTCATGCCCTTTGGGTTGAAAAACGCAAGTGCAACATATCAGTGGGTGATGACCACTATTTTCCATGACATGATGCATACTTTTATGGAATATTATGTGGATGACATATTAGCAAATCATACACAAGAGAAGGACATCTGGAGATCCTCAGAAAAATATTTACTAGATTGGAGAAGTTCAATGTCAGATTGAACCCCAAGAAATGTGTGTTTGGGGTAACATCAGCAAAGCTCCTTGGATACATAGTGTCAGAAAAATGAATCGAAGTGGATCTGGCTAAGGTCAAAGCAATAATGGAGATGTTGCCACCTAAAAATATCAGTCAATTATGGTCTCTACAAGGCAAGCTACAATCCATCAAGAGATTTATCTCCCAATTGGTAGACAAAAGCCATCCATTCAATCATATACTTCATAAGAATGTCTCATTCAAGTGGGATCATGAATGCGATTTTTTTTTTTAACCAGATAAAGCAATATTTGATGTCGCCTCCCATGCTCATGCCACCTACAGTAGAGAGACCATTGTTACTATATATAGCAACAACTGGCATTTCTTTAGGAGCTTTATTAGCACAAGAAGATTTTGAGGGAAAGGAACAAGCTATTTACTATATCAACAGGACTCTCAATGGTTATGAAATAAATTACACATTCATAGAGAAAGCTTGTTTCGCAGTGGTATTTTCAACCCAATAGTTGTGACACTACATGTTGACTCATACAATCAAACTCATAGTAAAAATAGACCCATTAAAATATCTACTCAACAAAGTTGCTCTAACAGGGAGACTAGCAAAATGGGTCATGATCTTAAGTGAGTTTGACATCCAGTATGCAGACCTAAGAGCCATCAAAGGATAAGTGATAGTTGATCAATTAGCTGAAGCTCTGTTATAGGATAATCATCCAATGAACATTGAATTTTAGGATACAGACATTCTGAATATTACCACACAACAATGGAGACTTTATTTTGATGGATCATACACACAAAGGGGGTCTGGTGTGGGAATTCTATTTGTTACACCTCAAGGACACACCATCCCAAGGTCCTATAGACTAATGTTTCCATGTACCAATAATGTAGCTGAGTATGAAGCATTGATTATGGGCATTGTTACCTAATTTTCACCCACAGGCTCAATCAGGCAGGATAAATCATGTTTTAGATGTTCATGAAGGCCAAATGGAGCATTTGCACAAGGGAAAAAAGTCATGAATCTGATGCTAGGTCACAGGGAACTCAGTGGGAGAGCCTGCCCTAGGAAGGTTTGGCATGAAAATCCTCTAAGGATAAAGTCGACAAGACTTTCTAGATGTCTTTCCGATTAGCAGTCCTTTCATCAAGTCTGAATGCTTCACATTAGGGATCCTATCGGCATGATATTATCTAGGTCTCCCCGACCCATAATCCATTTTGATTAAATATGCTTCTATGTTGCC
>VDFB02105785.1:509950611-510268876 GCA_007258455.2 Sequoia sempervirens
TTGATTTGACTTGACATTTAAATGATGATTAATCTATGACAAAAAGAGAGACAAAGTAGTATGATCATTGATTTTTGTATAGGTACCACAAATGTTTTTTTTTTTGGAGACCTTGGGACAAACTTGGGCCATATGAGGACTTCAAAATCTCTAGGAAAAATTCGATCAATGTTTTATCTGAGGGCAATAGAGTCAAACCTATCACCTAACATCTAATCATACAATGAACTTAAAATGATACAATAAAGTTATTTACAATTTAGACTGATTTGGTGTAGACTGCTCATTCTTTTTGCAGGTTTCATATGTAAAATTTTGACTAACTTGGTCATCAAAGTTAGCTTCTGAAGTTTTCTTGGCATGGAGATGGTAAATGCTATAACCATTTATAAGGTCACCTTACATAGGCATGACTAATGAAAATGATTGGAATTGCTTATTTTGATTAATGAAGAATCCTTTGCTTTATTTTACTGTGGTTTACTTTATTTTAGGGTGTATTGACCAGACTGCAAGCTTAAAGTTAGAAGCAGAAAGGAACCTATTCACGCGTGTATGTAGGGAAAACTGTAGAGTTGATGGCAGTCACCCTTAACTTATCGTGACCTTGATTTATAGCAGAAAATGCACCAAATTTAGAGTTTTTAACGCGGGAGTTGTTAGTGCAATTTATGACGATTTTTTCACGATTTTAACGTGAAAAAAATCATGATTTTCAACAATTTTTTGCTAATCAATGGTCTGCAAAAATCCCAAAAAAATTGACAAGCCTGAGGATTTTATAAAAATCATGATTTTTGCTTCTATGGTGTAGATCAACAAACTTCTTAGTTTCTTTTCATTCTTGTAGTACTTCCGATGCTCAAATTAACCTTAAGAACATTAGTCGATATTCACACTATAAAGTAGAGACAACTATAGGCAACTTTTGGCTATAATCTGACTTGCTCTTGGATGTTGCCAATCTTCGAATTGGCAAGCTATGGCAAATACTATCAGTGTTCATGGTGCAAGTTTTAAAGCTTGCCCTTGCCAACATTTTGCCTATCTTTCTTTCTATTTGCTTCTCCAAAACCTACATCTTGTTGGATTTCACCTTAGTTAGATTGTTTTTCTTCTACAAAAGAGTAGACACCATAGCATCCAACAATTTTGAAATAAACATACCAAGTGAATGCAATATTAATATATTTAGGAGTTAAGTTCAATTATACAATTTGAACATCTTCACATTCAATTACAGATATGCCTACTAGCTGTTTCATTAGAGACCTTAATTCATTTATCTGAATTGACATTGTTGTATCATTAGCCACTTTAAGCTCAAATATCTGTTCTAATGAAAAGATTGCTTCGTGTGCTTGTGACCCAAACAATTTATACATTTCATCCCAAATTATTTTTGAAGTCTTTGATAAATCAAGGTGATGCTATTCTGAATCTGATGTACCAAGTCTTATGAAATATTTTGCTTAATCATGCCTATATTTCTAATGTTCATTCTATCATTGATGTTTTATCTGACTCTGTAGGTGCTTTCTGGTTCCATTGACTACTTTGCAAGCATTTATAATTTTATGCATCAATTATATTTATTTTTTCAACTTTCTATCTGCAAAAGTTATGGCTGCTAATTGTTTTTGTTGAAATGGTTTCCATTGTGAGAATTGAGATATCTGGTAGCCTATATTTCCAATGTCCATTATATCAATTCTCTGGCTGTGTGCGTGCTTTCTTTGTTCCATCAACTATTCCCCAAGCATTTATCTTTTCAATTGTAAAAAAATGTCCTTTGAACTAGATCAGATTCGAGTTGTTTTGCTGCAAAATACTGGAATATGCAAGAGGTGCATGGCATTTATCTTTTCAATTGTAAAAAAATGTCCTTTGAACTAGACAGGGTTTGTATGATGCATTATATATATAAATATTACATCATACCTGCCGCTCTTTGTCAGATCAGATTCTAGGTGATCATTGAATTTGCATTTCAAAATTGGCTGTAGGTATCTAATGTTGAGTTCCTTGAATTTTGGTGATCTAGATCTAAATTTTATATCCTAATGTTGAATTTCTTGAGTGTTTGACAGTTAAAAGTTTATAAGTGTAAGGTGCTTTGGTTGGTATGATTTTTTCTTCTAAATTAAAGTTTCTTGGTGCAAAATAATGAGTTTATTAACCATAAATAGTTGATGTTATGTCTGACATTTGAGTTCTTTTCTATATGTTAATCCTCAAACTTCTTTTCTAGGTGGTTCTAATAGTTTATCACAGATTAAAACAAGAGACAATCTGATGTTTGTGGAGGAAGTAGAGATCAATTTCTTAATTTAAAAAAATCATGTAGAATTACAAATAGTGATCCTCGTGTCCATCTCAACTCTCTTCAGTCTTACATTGAATCAATCAGTTTTCATGTCTCATAACTATTATTGGCAATTACAATTTTAATGAAATTAATGTATAGTCTCTGTTTGCAGAAAAATTCAACAAACTTGTGTACCAGTATCCAATACGTATACCTGAAAGGTTTTCTCTTGTTATTCGGTCATTGCTGACTCAGGAAGGAATCTGTTTCACTCTTCAACCAGACTTCAAGTTTCTTGAGGTAGAGAAAGTTGAATATTTAGTTTGTTTTTAGACGAAATATAAATTTTGTAGGGATTTTATAGAGTACCATCATGTGAAACAATATTGTATTTGTGAAAATTCTACTTTGTTAATAGCATTTGGCAATTTCAATTTTCCTTTCTAATGATTAATACAACTTAAATTTCTTTTTAATATATGGAGGCAGTTCTTATTAAGGATTCATATCCATTCTTTGGTTTATGCTAGGTTGTGTGATATAGGGCAACTACAATTTTTTTTTGAATTGGTGAAAGTTTAAGAAATGGGCCTTCCTGAACATTTAAGAAGCCAATAAATAGTTATAGATATTAACAATTAAAAACAAGCTACAATACAAAAGCAAGAAAAGACCATTAGCCTTTATAATTATAGAATGGCCAAGTACATCAGTGATCATGATGGAAGCATGTTAGAAGCTTGTTCAACTGTTTGCAGTTCACATATGTGTGCATTGCAGTAGGAATATAAGTGTACATAGTATAAATTATAAAATATTAAATAACCATAGATTAACTTGTATGAATCTTCATTGCTGTGGAGCTGGCTTCACGACCAGTTATAAGTTACAATCCAATGTTATTATGCTTTTATAACCATAAAAGAGAATCTTCAAATGGTAATGATATTTGATGATAACCATTTGCATAGATTTATTTTATAATTATTAATATTATGTTTTATTAGTTTATTAAGAATGCAATTGTTCACCACAATTATTTAATCTTGCCCTCTCAACTCCCTTGACCTCTTAATGTCAATTGAGTTATTCTCCGACTAGTGAAGAGCCTTTAGTTTCTCATCCTTGATTTGGCTAGACCAGATTTGAGTTGTTTTGCTGCAAAAGCTTCTCTTTTATTATGATCTTCACTTATCTTACACCTGTCAACTTAATGCTTGCATTAATGCAAAAATTGAGCCATCACCTTTTTATAGGGTCCTTGGGAAACATCACCATACTCAATTGCATTTCCTTTCAGATATCTTATTCAGCATACCTGTAAAGAGTGAAGTGGTTGTTTCTTGGATTTGTAGTTACTCTTGAAGCCAAGTGTTGTGACCTTTCACAACATCACCCCATTGCAAATGGGGACCCTTTTTTTTTTTGCTTTTTGAGTTTTGCCGTGGCGTCGCAACTGCTAATCACCATGTTTCTTTTACAATTGGGAGTTAGAGTTTTTGAGGGGTCACCTGAGCCAAGTAGAGAATTTGAGCCCGAATCAGTGCACAAACATCATCAAAGTGCTCTAAAGGCCTGGAGGACGAGGATCGCTTGTTGTTTGAGTCAATTTTGACACCTCCTACTTTTTTGGGATTTTCACTCTAGCCCCCCTATTTTTTAGGGACTTTATTTTTGGCACTTTTAGCCTATTTTAGACTTCCTATATTTTAGGGATTTATTTTTGGAAAGTTGCTATTTTTGGAAAGTTTATATTTTGGGAAGGTTTCTATTTTTGGAAAGTGCCTGGGTCATGGTTTCAACATTGTCATCTTCAGAAAACCCCCGAAAGTGGAAATAAGTGAGAAATTTCAGATGAACCAGATGAAGGCCAAAAAATTGCCTAAGTGTTGATAACGATATGAACTTGTGACAAGTCCGCCCAAAGAGATGGCTTAAGACCTTGCCAAGTCCGCCCACCAAGGATGAATCATGGCACAAGACATGGCATGAGCAATGGACAAGTCCGCCATAGGAAGAAGAGAAGTGGCTTGACACCTTGCCAAGTTCGCCCAAGAGGAATGGCATGAACATGGGCAAAGTCCGCCATGGGAAGAAGAGAAGTGGCTTGACACCTTGCCAAGTCCGCCCAAGCTGGAATGTGATATGGCTTGATAATAGGCAAAGTCCGCCCCATTCATATGGCATAACATTAAGCTAAGTCCGCCCAACTCAAGAAAGAACTGGCACAAAGCAATGACAAGTCCGCCCAACTCAAGAAAACGTGGCATAAGATTAAGCCAAGTCCGCCATGCCAAAAATGGAGTATGGAAAGCCTAAAGGGAAGTCCACCCAGCAATGGCAAAAAACTTTTGAAGTCCGCCATGGAAAGAAGGAGAAATGGAAGAAAGTCTCCAAAGTCCGCCCAGCTAAGAAAGGCTCAAAATTTGGCTTAGTATGGAGACCTTGGAGAGTAAAACTTTAAAATTTTGGTTAAGTGTCTAAGGCTGAAGCAAGTCCACTTAGAAGATAATAAGGCATGAAGAATGTAAAGTTGGCTTGGAAGGAGAGAGGGATGTATCAAGGCGCCAAGAAAATCCACCATGTTAAAGGAGTTTGTCAAACAAGCCTCCAAGTCCGCCCCATCATATGGAAAAGAAAGTGCAAAGTCCGCCATAGGATAACAAGCAATATGGCAAGAACTTCTTGAAGTCTGCCTAGGCTTGAGAAAAGAATGGCGAGATAAGAGGAAAGTCCTACCTCGACATTTAAAAAAGATGGCAAAGACAAGACAAAGTCCGACCTTACTCAATTGATGAATGGCGCAATCCTCACAAAGTTTGACCTTGGTCAAGTATGAGATATATCAGGCATCATGAAGTCCGACTTTGCCCGAGCATAGCATGTCCAAACCTTTTATGAAGTCCGACTTTGATTGACAAAAAATGTCCAAGCACATGCAAAGTCCGACTTTCCGCCCAAGGAGGGAAATTCAAAAAATTGGCTAAGTGTTGGAAAGAAAACAAGAGGAATAAAGAGGAAAAGTAAAGAGGAAGTGAATAAAATCCTTGTCCAAGGATGGAATTTGTCCTACATAGCACAAGCCAGATTCAGAATTGAAGGCAAGTCCACAGGAAAAGTTCATTCGAGCATCAAGATGGCCAAAATCTTGGCTAAATGTTGAATGGTCCACATGAAGGTATTACAAAATGAACTCGAATAGCCAAAATTTGGCTAAGTATGGGAAATACTTCACAGAGAAAATTCCAATTTCCTCCATTGTGGCAAAAGCACAGGGGAGTTCCTCTCCAAATTCAAGGCACTTGAAGGAATTTCATAGCAATCCGGAAAGAAAGGCTTAATAACTTCAAGTCTAAACATGTGCTCCAAGGCGAGACCTCCAATATAGGTAAGAAGAAGAAATCAAAGTCTCAAAGGAGATCCAAAGATCAAAGCTAGGAAAGAACAAGTGCAAAGGACAGAGTCGTCGACAAAGAAAATATTGTAAGGCAAGCACGTGGAAGAAAAACAAAGAAGACATCTAGCACGCTGAGGTGGCGCTTCGTCTTCCAACCAATCAAATTGTTCCAAATCAACATGCAACAACTTTCTATTTTATTTGTTGGTTCATATTTAGTAAAAAGGACAAGTGTCCCTGAATGTAATTTTCTCATTGGTCGAGGGGTAGTTAGTTGTAACAAACCCTAATTAGGGTTTTATTTTGTAATCTCGGCCGTTGATTCTAAATTAATCTTGGCCATTGAATTGTAATTGGGGAGCCTATAAATTGAGCTCACCCCTCATTTGTAAAGCATGGGAGCATGTTGCAAAACATGTTGAGATAAGTAATTGTTGTGTACGATTGCCAAAGTACTAAGTAATGCATGCATATTTCTGATGGTGATTGCTTCTCTTATTTTGGAGTTGGCATGGTTCTTATCCCTCATCATAGTTTAGATTTTATTTCATGTATGTTAGACGAATCCAAGATCTGATAAGTATTGATTTATGGTGAAACTTTTGCTCATACTTTCTTTGAATGGATGATTTTCGTTCAATGCGTAAAGTTAGCCTGAGCTTACTTTGTGGATGCTTAACTTCTGTTTGGATAAATATTGTTCAATTTGATGGTAGTTATTCATGACCTGAAAATCATAAGCACACTCCCTTGAAGATTGCACCCACTTTGTGTAGTTTTCGTTGAGTGTGGCGAAGCAAAGCATGGTTATTGGTTTCACCAAGTCAATACTGTCTCTTGAATTCTTAGGAAGTAGATTAGAAATTCTAAACCCTTATCTCCTTTTTCAGTTTGTTTGATCCAGGACCCAAACAACGGAGCTTCATTGCCTAAACCTTCATTGTGAATTGAACGAGCCTAGCATAAGTCCCTTTGTGTTACCAGCATATCACAACAACCATTGAGCTTATCCACACGTCAAGACTTGACATAAGGAACCTTGGAATCGCCATATGATCTTCTCACAATCTTAGCATATGCGGTGGTTTTTCAAGAGAGGATAGGGTGTCTTTGGGCATTTTATTCTGATGTTTGGTGTGTCACAAAACACGCATCAACACTAAGGTAATTGGAGCCGTGATGAAGAAGATGAAGAGCACACAAGAAATACTGAGACTGGGGGGTGAATCAGTATTTCAAACTTTTAAACACATGAAAATATATGAAACAACAAATAGAACAGTAAGAGCAAGCATCAATAAGAACACCAATTTTCATGTGGAAAACCCTTTTGGGTAAAAAACCACGGTAGATCAATAGCTTTCATTAACCACAAATGGGCACCAACCCAGATTACAAAAGTGAGCACCTACTCACTGAGAGCACCAACTCTCCTTGAAGCACCAACTCCAAGACACTGAAGCACCAACTTCAGAAACATAAAATTCTGATTCCGAACACATTCTTCATTTCGATTGAGAATCTCTTGGTTGCAAAATATAATTACTGATCAGATCCCCTCTTAAAATAAAAAGTTTTTCAAAGCACCTTTAAGTCACATATTAACTCAATCCATTCTTCATTTTAACCCTCTGATAACTTGCTAATTCAGAAAGTACAGAAACAACCTGCTCACAGTTGCATATAGCATCAATAACTCCTTTTGAACTTCACATCTCACGAAAATGAACTCAGAGCACACTTTTATTATACAACCCAACACTAGCTAAGAATAACGGTGATAGACCCATCTTTAACCCTCACGTCTTTCACACAAGAGGCATGAATTCTCTTCACTCAGACTATATTGAAGCACTACAGAGCTCCTTTTTCTTTTTGCAGGATAATTTCAAACTGAAAAGAAAGCTGATTACTCAGTTCGATCCATCACACCATGCATGAGACACAAAAAAGGTTTTTAAACACATCTCATAGTAGCGATGCCATGATATAGAATGAACCCATACGTACTTTCTTTTTACATAGCATACTCATAAAATGAATGGTATCAAATGGATTTTTTAATTTCCACCACTTCACATACTCAGCGCGTTAAAAAAACTCCCGCAAAACCATATTAAAGCAATATAAAAGATTATGAAGAATTTTTCACGATGACAATATTACAGACCCCATGCCACATGTAAAATGGACGCCTCTTCATAAAGTCCGCCTCAGTTCAAATAGAAAAATATGATCACCATATATTTCAAAATGAATGCCTCCAGAACAAAATATTAATCACCGCACAACACAGATTAACTCCCACGTTTTGAATATCCCATGCCAAATAGAGGTAGCGACAACGAATATTCGAAGGAACACGATTTTTGCCAAAAATAAATACCATTAAAACGCATGTTCCACTCCACACTAGTGATAACTATTCCACACAGAGCAATAACAATAACGTCTTGAAAGATATACAAGTAACATGGTTATCACAGCTCGTGCATCATAAAAACGATAGCAAATATAATAAGAAGCACACGTTCTCCATACTTAATCATTAGAATGAAAGACGAAGGCAATAATAATCTTTACACGTCTCTAGACCCCTTCGCACCCACACGCTCAGCCAGAACATACACAACTCCAAATCAATACAACTTCACCCATCGTGCCTTTAGCTGTGATCAGAAATTAATGTCACGATAGGCCTCTGGCTAAAGAAGGAGCCGTCACCAAAGAATGGAGCCGCCTCACACAAGTAAAAATGGAGCCGTCAGAAATAAAGGAGGCGATGCACAAGGAAGCGTAAGACGTTACAAGATAAACATGGCACAACCTTTGACTCAACCCTTAGAAATTTCAACGTAGACAAGGGATATTACGTGTGACTTCACTGACATGAGAAACTGACTTGGCATAGACTTGCTGACTTGCAAATCTTGAAGAGTTTTTCAACAATTTGATAATATAAACCAGTTTTACACCATCCTCCCATAAAAAAAGAAAAGACCATTAACAAGTTTGAATTTCTGTTCCAAGATCTCTTCTGGCTCATTAAATAGTAGGGGAATAACAGTGTCATCTTCATCTATGACAGCCTTACTTTCAGCTGTTGCTACTAGTTTAACTTCAAACATTTGCAATTTCAAACTTAGTCTATGTGCAGCAATACAAACATACTCTGCCAAAGGAACATAAGAGTAGACTTATGCAATACCGAATACCAGCCCTTGACATCAATGACAAATATTCAACAATCTACCCCTTTGTCATTGATGGCAACACCACCTGAACCAAGCCATCTGAAACCAAACTGCTCCCCCTGACTTACTATTCCCCCTTTGACATCAATGACTGATACCAACCTGCAAAACTGAAACGGGGCTGATAAAATATAACAATGAAAGCTCCCCCTGAGTCAAAACAGCAACTCAAAGATGGAGTGAAATCACTCCCAACTTCTCCCTCAAGTATTCAAAAGTTTCCTTTGGTAGAGGCTTAGTAAACACATCTACAATCTGCTCTTTAATAGAAATATATTCCAACTGAACTTGCTGATCATTAACCTGTTCTCTTAGAAAATGATACTTAATAGGAATATGTTTAGTCCTAGAGTGCATAAAATGCTAAAAGCTGTTTTATTGCTACTCCCATTCTCATTTTTTTTTTTTTTATATATATTACATGCTTGTGCTAGTTAAAATTAATAATTATCAAAAGAATATTGAACAACACTAATTTTTATTAAGTGCTTCAGTCTCATCTTTTGTTGTTTTGGGCTGAATTTCTTTGTCACAGTAAATTGATTATTTATGAGATTTATTACAGGTAGCTTATCCATACGTGGCAAAACGTCTCCTGACAGACCCTGATCCAGCACTACGAGAGCGTCTTGTTCAGGTTTATGTCTTTTATATGTAGTTGCATGTGAAGGTCAAGCTGATTTATGTAAGAAACATTATACTACCGTCTTTTATATGTAGTTGATTTATGTAGTCATACTGTTATAGCTTATAACTTGGAGTAAAACATAGACTCAATTTATGCTATCTTTTAAAAATTTAATCAAAGAAGACTTGTGATTACAAAATTTATACTTGTCTCCGCTCTTTGAAGATTTTAATTGTTTTTTAACCTAATTAATCTTGGTTACTTATCAATGGTTTTATCATGATGCCTGATCCTCCAAATAGTCCCAGAATGGCAGGTCACGTCCTCTCATACATGATCCCGGAATTGTATATATTCTTATTTAGTATTTACCTATTCATTTATTTAAATTCTTATTTATATACACTAAATATGTAGTTATTTGCAAATTTATTGTATATATGGACTTGGCATATAACATTAATGGCCAAACATTCAATTGAGCTTTTGCTATTGGTTTATCATATCTTGAAAAATTTGGGGAAACGAGATTCAAAAACCAAAAAAACGATTTGTTGTTGATAGTTGATTAGCTGTTTGGTTATTAGAAGATTATCTTGTAAAGAAAACTTAAGTTCCTTGTTGTGTGCTAAGTGTTGCCTCCTGAATGGCTGCTGCTAGGTATTCTGCCAAAAATGTTTTAAATGACAGATGACATTATTACTTAAATTTGAATCTGGACAAATTTATTTATAATTTTTCTTCCACTTAAATATGTTAAAATTGTCTTGGTGTTCAGAATCTCATGTGTTGTTTCTCTCCCCTTTCTCAATCTTTTGAACCTTTACTAATTATTGGGGTACATTTAAAGCTTGTAAATGTAAAACATCGTGTGATCAAAGCATAAATTACAAAATATCAATAGCCATGTGGGAAAAGGAACTGATGATGCAGCAAAGAGTTGATGAAAACCTAAGCTGCAGTCCAATGTTGGGAACCAGTTCTGTCATATATATGTGGTAAGACTCATGATAGAAGTAGCAGTATCATCATCCACCACCCAAGGTTGATGAGGAAGAAATTGGTGATGCCCTCAAATGCCGAGATGGAGCATATGCATGATGCCTAGAATGGGGGCGAGAAGGCTGGGTTGCCTTGGTTGTAATATGAAATATCCCGAACCAATTTTTTCAAATTTTGCCAAGTACACAACAATGCAGAAAGCACCCGTTAGGGTTAGTTCAATCAAACCAGTAGTTACAATTAACTCGTTGCCAAGAATGCGCACTCATCTCAACAAGAGAGAGGCTGTCATATGGCTAGAGGATCATCAGTACATTAATTCAAACTGCAACTGGAACGTAACTCTAACCAAGAATGTGTCCATGGTGGACGATCATATGGTCAGAGGATCCCTATTACTAATATTGCTGAAAGTAACTCAACACCAAGTATGTGCTACTCAATTCAGGATGGAAAAGAGGCGACCATATGGTGGAGATATTAAACTACAATGCAACACAAGTAAATAGGCGGCAAGCCAGCCTCTTCCACTTATTCAGTGGGCAATTACAAACATGATAAGCAAAATTGAGAGAAATGCTGACAGTACTACTGTTCAACTTACAATGAGAAGTAGAATGCCTGCAAGATCAAGGATTAAAGCTCTACAAGTTGCTGCAATAGTAAAGATGTCATCCACTAGGTCAAATATGAATTCCTAACACCCGTCCTTCACTAATATGCAATTTTCTCAAGTCTGATATGACAGACCTGCAACATGAATTACAGAACCAGCAATACATAACTCAATGAAAAGCTCACAACTCACTCATTTCTCACTCAAATTACATGAGAACTGATGCAAAGCACTCTTATAATGAAGGCGCCCAAGATGACAACAAAAAACAGACCCAAAATGCTGATATTTATTTTTGGCACGAATCCCAATGGAACCCCAAAAGATGACAGCTGCAAGGAGGGGCGACTTTGACTTATAAAATAGAAGACTTCATAAAAAAATCTCAAACGTCACAAAGAGGGGCGCCCTTGCCTAGCAAATGCAATGACACAACACCCAGAATGAGATTATTTTTATTTTTTGATTTATGAGTGAAACTACAGATTCAGCCCTGTTATCAGCAACTCCAGAAAATGACATAAAATGCAATAAACAGAACTTCTAATGACAAAACAGTACTACAATGCAAACCTCACTACAAACTTCACTCAAAACTAGCAAACCTCTCTACTAGGTGCTATCTCTCAAGCACGAAGTCGAGCCAAGGCTAGGAGGCATTCATTCCTCGAAGCGGTCCCAGTACCATTCCGGCAGCATAACATTACTCAAGATATCATATATTAAAATGAGGACCCAAAGCTCCCTTTTTATAATTTTGAGAGGACCCTCCAGAAGCTTCTAGAAAAGAAACCCTAAGTTTTAAATTTTGAATTCAACTTTTTCCCTCCAAGAGAAGGCGTCCCTTTCCTCAAGGTTTAATTTTACTTTATTTTAAATTCTTCTCTTCATAAAATGGGCGTCCTTTTCTCCAAGAATAATTTGAACTTTTAGAATATAATAATTCACCTCAATGAGGCGCCCACCCATAAAAACCACCTTTTAAGAACAACTTGAAGTGATGTAGCTAGGCCAAGGGGGGGGTCAACATTAAAATATAACATTAACATAACATTATTTAAATAAATGAACTTATCTCTCCAGAATGCACCCCAAGGCCAAAATTGATCAAACCAACTGAACTGACTGAAGAGGGAGCCTAATGAGTTGATGTTGACTGGACCACTGCTAAAAATAGAATTTACTAAAAATAGTAAATTCAGGAAGTTGCTCAGAATGCAATGCATGCGACACCATTGCGAAGCTTTCTGAAAGCCCATAAAGAGTCCGCAACCCAAAATCTCAAACTCGAGATGTAGCCGTCATAACTTACTAAAAATAGTAAGTTCGGAAAGGTTGCCCGAAGCAGTTGCAAGTCATACCTCTGCGAAGCTCTCTGAAAACCCAGAAGGAATTCAGAATCCAAACATCCAAACTCCAACAAGCAAAACCCTGAATCTTCAAGAGAACCCATCAAACAACCAGAAACCCTAATTCTGCCACTGACTTGCCGACAGCACACTGGAAATAGGCTACCAATCACTGAAAAGTGAAGTGCTAAAAACGGGGACATTACAGTCCGCCCTTCCCAAAATTGCTTGTCCTCAAGCAATACCACCATAACTCCAGAAAACTTAAGACTGATCCATACCCAAACAAGTATGATCCCAGGTTCCCAAACCCATCTCAGGAAGGACCCACCATGCCGATGCTGCACCACTCTGATCACATCAGTGAAAACATCATGCCCATGCTGCACTGACCTCCCTTGTAATTCCAAAGTGTTACCATCCATGATACTCAAACTGAAAGATCTTAAAGGACTGAGATCAATATCATGCAACGTCTCATGTCCAAGATGCCCAGAGTCAACAGTAACAACCATACCACTGTCAACCACAATTCTAGGCAAGGAGAAAGATAGGTTACTCAACTCATAATTAATCTCCTCAGCATACCTTCCCATGGTAACAAACGAAGCCCTAATGGCAAAAGTGTCATCTTCAAATCTTCTTGCAAAGAGGAAAACAATCCTTTGCAAGAACTTAACCAACTCATACTCACGTCTCCTCATGGAGCTACTATGCACCAACTGAATTATACTGACACCACCAAGAAGAATACAGAAAACTCTCATAGTTCCCACCTCATGAGTCTCAGAATGATGAATCAAAACAAGTGGTAGTCCGCTGTTCCGAACCAACAATGAGAGAAAACTGTCAAGGTTAACATCACAAACCTTCATAAGATGAACTCCGAGAATAGGATAGGTGTGAAGGAACAAATAATATCTGCTGTTCAAGGCTGAAGTCAGTGAAGTGCAATCTGATTTTAGTACTTCACAAAAGGAAAAACAGCAGCACCAATGGAATTTCCAAGCATGAGTATATGAAATGAGCATTGAGTTGCAAGGTAGCACCTCCAAAGTGGCCGGAAAATACACTAGAGCAACCTCCAACTGAAAACTACCAGCTCTTAGACCGAAAGTGAAGAACCCACTCTCTTGAATGAAAGTAACTCCACATGTAAGGTGGCTGGTCTGCCTCCAACCAGCAAACTCATGCCCCAAAATCTGCCCTTGTCTTGGCCAAGGATCAATGCCAAGAGCAACCAACTGTTCATCTTTCCAACCGATACTCAAAATTTCTCTCCAATCCATTTGTTGATGAACAAACGGAACCATCAAGTGGCTGGAAAAGAAGGGAACAATACCAACCAAAATGAAAATTTGATCCTTATCCCTCCAAAAGTCCCTTCCATATGTAATAAGCTCCATCACCTATGTTGAGAATCCCAAGCATGGATACCCAACTGAAAGTGATTTTCAACATTTTGAAAAGGAATCTCAATGCACTCCCAAGTGCTAGTGAGAATCAGGTGCATTATCTTAAAACTGATGTACCATCCAATGAATCCTTGAAGCTTAACCATGAAAGCTTCAACAACATTGAAGCATGAAACATTAGGCGATCTCAAATCCAACTCCCAAAATATACTAGTAAGTGCCACAGCATCATTCAACCAAAGGGATGGATTGTCTAGCATGTAAATACCATGTTTTGGACCCCCTTTCTCCCTTACATCATGAGTAACAAGTCTGGTTTCTTCACTCCTTGCTGCTGTAATGGAACTATGAACAGCTACCAAACTATGTTTGGACAACATCTTGATGTCAAGGGTGCTGGTCACATCTTGATTCAACAATTCCCAAGTGGAGACTACATCCTCAATCCTTCTTAAGCATTCTTGTTCAAACGTTCTTCGCGGAAGATTGCCAATTGCAAGGAACGAATCTCCCTCATGTTCGGCTTGCAAATCTTCAATAAGCTGAACATCACATTCCATCTTGTGTTGGGAAACTTCATCAGGATCCCATTTCGTGCTATTATCAATTGATGTTTCATCTTCCATCACAAAAAGAGGATTATCATAAGTTTCCTCAGCACCCACTTCAAAGAGAGGATTGTTAAAAACTTGAAACTCTCTTCTTTCATCTTGCTTCTCCAAATCTGCACATGCAACTTCCAACTTTCTTGAGACACTTCCAAGATCAAACTCCGCTTGAAGACTATCAAGCTCTCCAATCACTTGCTTGATTTCTTCAGCTCTGTGTGCACCCTCTTGCTCCTTGAAAAGTTTGAAGTCAGCAAACTGGTCTTCAACCTCCGTTAGAGCCAACTGAGTTTCTTTCAACATGTCCTTTGTTGATTCAAGCTCCAGAGTGAGCTCATCAACCATACTCTCCTTTTCTTGAAAAGCACAAATGTTCTTCTTTGCAACTTCAATGGCACGATCTCGGTCTTCAATCAAGTACATGTATTTGGACTTCAAGGTCTCCAAAGAATCTCTAATAAGTTGCAAATTGGGAAGAGCAACTTCATTTTTCACTCCTCTTTGTCTCTCTTCAAGCTGAGCCTTCCAGTACAATTCTTCAACCAAGCTATGTGTGTGATCAAACAGGGATAGAGCTTGCACTTCCTTGTCAACGGACACCATGAATTGTCTGTCCCAATCATGAGAATTCAAAGATGATGAACTGCTGATAGGCTGCAACTGAAAATCAGAACCTTGCCCCTTGTCTTTGCTGCCCTCAATGCTGCTCCAACATCCTTGTACTTTACCACCAACATGCGGATAATGCTCAATGCCATGGAGATGATCATTCTCCATGATTTCTTCGACTCTATGTTTGCAATCAGCTTCTTGAATGGAAAAATCAGACTTGTGTTTGTAAACCTCTTTAACTCTTTCCTCTTCAAGAGCCATATGGTCTTCTAGCTCTTCTTCTTCA
The DNA here is from genome assembly GCA_007258455.2 of Sequoia sempervirens. NCBI lineage: Eukaryota > Viridiplantae > Streptophyta > Pinopsida > Cupressales > Cupressaceae > Sequoia > Sequoia sempervirens. The sequence goes on from VDFB02105785.1 coordinate 509,966,087, forward strand.
TCACTGTCTTCTTGATCAAACATTATAGCAGCATCCAGCTTGCTCAATGGATCATAATCATCCACTGTTCGGAAAGTTTCCGTAGAAACATTTCCTTCTTTAGTGGCTGCAACCACTTCAAAGAGATCATTATGGAGCTTCTTTGAACACTCTTCTTCTTCGAAGACAACTTTCTCTTCATTGGCCACCTCATAGTTTTCCATGCAATCTGATTTTTGATCTTCATCTGGATCAAAGGGAAATTCATCCTACTAAGGTTCTTTATCATACCTTGGTGTCAACCAACCGGGATCACAAATGGAAAAAGGCTGATTGTTTTGATCAAGAGAAAAGTACTCTTCATGCTTCTCTTGGAGTGTTGAGTCTTTGAATAGGTCACCATGTAACTCACTTGAACTGATTTCTTCATAAGTCCTTCTCTCCAAGTGCTTAGTTTGATGATCAAACCCACGTTCATCCCTTTCACCAAAGTCATAGTGAAGCAAGGAATCTTCAATGTTAGCTGTTTTGAAAACTTCGTTCCTTTTTCCTTCAATGTAACCACCATCTATAGGTATATTTCTGATCTCATCTTTAGTAATCATATGCATACTAAAAAGGTCTCCTTGATCACTTGTCATAATTTCTTTTTGTGAAAACTCTTGAGGAGTTTGGACAGCAACAAGAGGAAAACTATCCATCACCAAATCTTCAACACGAGGTGGTACAATCGTGTTAGAATCATTACCAACATTATCACTTCGGCAGTGGTCATGGGTTGGTTCAAAGGTACCAACAGTATTTCCTTCTACTTGCTCTTCTTCAGCAAACTCATCCCATACAACTGTACTACTGAAATCTTCTGTGAAGCCCTTAACTTCAAGACCTTCATAGGTTGAATCCTTATTAGGACTCAAGACTGTTATATTCTTTTCACCGAGCTGATCTTCATCACTTCCTATTACATGCAAGTCAAGGGAAGTATTATGGGGCTCTACCCTTAACTCCTCATTTGCCAAGGTATCTTTATCAAGCTCACGATCATTCTGATGTGACATGTGCACCTTTCTATCCCGACTTTCAGACTTAGCATAAATCTTTCTGATTCCCCACCTTATGTCAGGATCCTTCATTAGCATAAACAGTTCATGCATTAACTCAAGTAGAGACTTCTCTGTAGTCATCTCTCTTTGTACGTAGTGTCTGGTATCTCTGTCACTCAACTGACAATTAAATCATTGACTACTTTCACAGGATGGCAGGATCTTGGCTCTGATACCACTGAAATATCCTGAACCAATTTTTTCAAATTTTTCCAAGTACACAACAATGCAGAAAGCACCCGTTAGGGTTAGTTCAATCAAACTAGCAGTTACAATTAACTCGTTGCCAAGAATGCGCACTCAATCTCAACAAGAGAGAGGCTGTCATATGGCTAGAGGATCATCAGTACATTAATTCAAACTGCAACTGGAACGTAACTCTAACCAAGAATGTGTCCATGGTGGACGATCATATGGTCAGAGGATCCCTATTACTAATATTGCTGAAAGTAACTCAACACCAAGTATGTGCTACTCAATCCAGGATGGAAAAGAGGCGACCATATGGTGGAGATATTAAACTACAATACAACACAAGTAAATAGGCGGCAAGCCAGCCTCTTCCACTTATTCAGTGGGCAATTACAAACATGATAAGCAAAATTGAGAGAAATGCTGACAGTACTACTGTTCAACTTACAATGAGAAGTAGAATGCCTGCAAGATCAAGGATTAAAGCTCTACAAGTTGCTGCAATAGTAAAGATGTCATCCACTAGGTCAAATATGAATTCCTAACACCCGTCCTTCACTAATATGCAATTTTCTCAAGTCTGATATGACAGACCTGCAACATGAATTACAGAACCAGCAATACATAACTCAATGAAAAGCTCACAACTCACTCATTTCTCACTCAAATTACATGAGAACTGATGCAAAGCACTCTTATAATGAAGGCGCCCAAGATGACAACAAAAAACAGACCCAAAATGCTGATATTTATTTTTGGCACGAATCCCAATGGAACCCCAAAAGATGACAGCTGCAAGGAGGGGCGACTTTGACTTATAAAATAGAAGACTTAATAAAAAAATCTCAAACTTCACAAAGAGGGGCGCCCTTGCCTAGCAAATGCAATGACACAACACCCAGAATGAGATTATTTTTATTTTTTGATTTATGAGTGAAACTACAGATTCAGCCCTGTTATCAGCAACTCCAGAAAATGACATAAAATGCAATAAACAGAACTTCTAATGACAAAACAGTACTACAATGCAAACCTCACTACAAACTTCACTCAAAACTAGCAAACCTCTCTACTAGGTGCTATCTCTCAAGCACGAAGTCGAGCCAAGGCTAGGAGGCATTCATTCCTCGAAGCGGTCCCAGTACCATTCCGGCAGCATAACATTACTCAAGATATCATATATTAAAATGAGGACCCAAAGCTCCCTTTTTATAATTTTGAGAGGACCCTCCAGAAGCTTCTAGAAAAGAAACCCTAAGTTTTAAATTTTGAATTCAACTTTTTCCCTCCAAGAGAAGGCGTCCCTTTCCTCAAGGTTTAATTTTACTTTATTTTAAATTCTTCTCTTCATAAAATGGGCGTCCTTTTCTCCAAGAATAATTTGAACTTTTAGAATATAATAATTCACCTCAATGAGGCGCCCACCCATAAAAACCACCTTTTAAGAACAACTTGAAGTGATGTAGCTAGGCCAAGGGGGGGGTCAACATTAAAATATAACATTAACATAACATTATTTAAATAAATGAACTTATCTCTCCAGAATGCACCCCAAGGCCAAAATTGATCAAACCAACTGAACTGACTGAAGAGGGAGCCTACTGAGCTGATGTTGACTGGACCACTGCTAAAAATAGAATTTACTAAAAATAGTAAATTCAGGAAGTTGCTCAGAATGCAATGCATGCGACACCATTGCGAAGCTTTCTGAAAGCCCAGAAAGAGTCCGCAACCCAAAATCCCAAACTCCGAGATGTAGCCGTCATAACTTACTAAAAATAGTAAGTTCGGAAAGGTTGCCCGAAGCAGTTGCAAGTCATACCTCTGCGAAGCTCTCTGAAAACCCAGAAGGAATTCAGAAACCAAACATCCAAACATCCAAACTCCAACAAGCAAAACCCTGAATCTTCAAGAGAACCCATCAAACAACTAGAAACCCTAATTCTGACACTGACTAGCCGACAGCACAATGGAAATAGGCTACCAATCACTGAAAAGTGAAGTGCTAAAAACGGGGACATTACATAATACACAAAGATATACTGTCCCTATGGCATGCCCTCAGCTGCATGTGAATCGGTAATATCTAAATGCCTCTTAATGACTTCAATGTCTATGTCATGTTGAAAGAAGGTAATTGTACTGGTAGCTCTATGGGTCCCCTGTAAGGTACTACACCTAAAGGTAACTTGAAGAATTACCAAGTAGCTTTTATCAGAACCTTTTGCAGATCTGAACATTGGAGATGCATAAATGTATTTAGTAAAAAATGAAGCAAACTTTCAAAAAAGGCCATGAGTGATAATCCTAAATCTCACAAATCATAGAATAAGAAGGGAAAGAAGGAGAAAAGTCAAGTGTCAAGGTGAAAGACCTCAGTGTCAAACCCAGCCGCCTAACATAACAGGGAAGAAGAAAAATCCCTGTGATCACAGAAACAAATCCAGTAGTCATTGTAATGAATATATTTTTAGGAAAGCTTTTCCGGTCTAGATGCAAGCATCAGCCCCAATTATTCCTTTCTTTTAACATCAAGGGGTAAAAAATTTATTAAATCAAGGAAAAGTTACAAAGCAAGAGCATTAAATGGCCCTATCAATATCAACCAAGTGATCCAATTGATGAGACAAATCCGGGGGGAGTTGACCCCTATCCACCAAATTCCAATCATGAATATGATCAGAAACCCATTTCGCCAAGCAATCAGCAACACCATTCCATTCATGAGGAATATGATTGAAAGTAATATCCTCCAGAGAGGCAGAAAAAGTGAGAATTTGTTCCACAATCAAAGCCAGCTGCCAGCTCACATTATCCAAATACTGTCTTTTCAGTAAGTTCACCACGACGTGGGAGTCAGACTCACATATGATCCTGCGCCATCCCAATTGACTGCCCCGCTCCACAGCCAATAAAATGGCCTGAGCTTCCATAAGATTATTCGTATGAATACCCTTATACACCGAGAAAATAAACTGAACATCTCCAGAGCTATCCCGGCCCACCCCCCCAAATTATTCCTTTCTTTAGATAGTAGCAATCAAATTATATATTGAAGCCCCAAAACCACTGCTGCAATTAAATTGTCTAGCATCAAAGGACTGTTTTATCTTTCTCAATTGTGGATTAAGGAGCAACCTTTGTCTTTCATTGTTCTGGTGGTTAAAAAAAAATGATATCTCCAGATACAAGATTATGCCTCTCCCTAAGTTATTATGTTGGAGAGTGCTCCCTACTATAGATGGATGGGGCCCTTGATTTTGCCTTCTCCTACCGAGTGTTAATGCCTAATCTAAGATTCAAGGGTCAAAACTGGGATTAATGTTTTATCCTCAACCATACAAACATTAATTGGTAGAGTTCAGATATGGAGAAATGTGTCACAAAATAGTGCCGATTGGCATATAAAATCAAATCATTTCAGGATTAATTCATTTATGATATTGTTCCATAGTCCATAGGAGGTGTGTCATGCCCTACTGGGAAAATTTTCATGTCACAGCACCATGGTGTATTGAGTCTAGATCCTTTAAGATTAATTGACATTGGAGCAACATTAAAGGATTATAGAGGTGGATCTGAAGCTTCGCTTAATTAGTACTAAGCAGTGCTATAAGGTGATAAGGAAAACTAGAATGTTTATTTATTTAACAGTTGTACCTGAAGAAGAAAATACTTTTTAGTAATTGAGAATTCACTCTTGCTCAAACAGTGCAGCAAAACAAACTGATCAGATTGCTTGAGAGATATGGTGACATTTCAAATCACAGACCAGGGTTCCACTTCATTGTTAGGTGAAGCAATCTATTAGCTTCATTCTAGATCTGCTATTGCCTAATGCTCCTTCATACCACAATTTTTGTTGGAGGATGATAAGATGAACTGTCAAAGTTAAAATTAATACACATAGAACACATCACACTTAGTTCTTCACCATGTAGCAATGCACCCGTGTAAGTGCCAAAAAGGATGGAACATGCAGGGTTTGTATTGACTACATGTCTCTCAATGTAGTAACAATGAAAAATAGATGCTAATTCCCAGAAGTTGAGATTTATTGGATCAACTTCAACTTGCCAACTATTTTGCTGAGATAGTCCTTAAGTCAGGTTATCATTAGTTACCTCTTGACCCCATTGGTATTTGGAAAAGCACATTGTATGCAAAGTTTGCTTGAATGGTTAGTCATGTCATTTGGCGTAACCTGGGAACCAATAGCATCCATGAGGAAGAACATCTGAATCATTTTCAACAGATTCTCCAGACTTTGCATCAACATAAGCTGTATAGTAACTCAGAGAACTGTTTAACTTTTTGTAATAAAGTAAATTCATATTTGTGGTACATTCTTGAATGTGGGGTTATGTTGATCTAGAAAAAAACATAAATTTTGAGTGATTAAAGAATAGCCAATACCAAAGATTCTTGCAGCTTTCTGGGCCTTGAAACTTTTATGGGAAGTTTGTACTTGATTTTACTTTACATTTATAATCTTTGATTAAATAACCAAAGGTGGTGTCAATGTATTATTATTCACTTGGTCAAACTAAGAAGTGTTTGAAGAATTGAAAGATGTTGTTCAACATCACTACTTGCCTAATCAAAGATTCAATAATAATTTTACATGGAAACCAATGCACCTGGATATGCACTTTGTGCAGTTCCCTACACAACATGGATGTCCAATTGCATACCATAGTGTGGCATTCACCTTAAGTATCAGGAAGGGCCAAAGATATGATGAGTTGTATGCCATTGTTCAAACAGGCAAGCAATGAAAACAGTGCGTCCTTGGAAATCATGCATATGGACTGTAAGCCATAGCAGTTCTTGTAGAGAGAAAAACAAGTTGCAATGAGTGATACCATAAATGGTCAACTTACTTGCATTGGCAACAGTTCTACCTGAAGGTCCAGCATAAGAAAAGGCAACACAAATCTGGTAGTTGATTGTTTGATTCTTCCACCAATCAAAGTTTTACTTTTCTTATTCATATGAGTGAGATAAATATATGGTCAAAAATTTCTGACACAAATCCTGATTTTGCTGAGACATCATATGTTGAAAGATGGAAGTCAGTTATTTCAATTCGCAAGTCACTATACTATACCACTTTGGACACCTTTGTGTACCACCAGGTGGTGTCAAAAAGTAATAAATTAGAAGCACATTTCAGTAAGGTAGTTGGGCACTTTGGAGTAGTGAAAACACTAGGAGTTTGGAAGAGATTACTCTATCAGGCACATATTAAAACAGTCATTGCAAGGTAGATGAGATCTTGTATGATAGCCATACCTTCTAACAAGAAACAAATATTGTGTACTTTTCCAATGGCAACCAAACCTTGGGAGTTAGTTGTATTGGACTTGTTTCTAGGTGTGCTCACCACTAAGAATGTTCATTCTTGTATTTTTTAGTGGTGGATAAATCCTCTAAGATGGCTATTTCAATGTTCCATGGGTCATGTCTCCTAGATCTGAGTGACGTCTTGGGGACTTGGGGACATGGAGAAAATGTTGCCTTCCATCCCCTTTTTTCAAGAGTTTTGGTAATGTCTCCCTTTGTTTTGGTCTTTTTACATATTTCTTGGCACCCCTTGGCTGTCCCCTGGATGTCCCAACATCCCCTGCCCATCCCCAAGACTTTAGGGCAGACCCCATATCAAACACATAAAAAACTGAAAACAAACAAATTAAAAAAAATTAAAACAAATAAAACCCTAAAAGCGGGGACCACCAAGGTCTCCCAGCCCAAAATTTAAAACACAGTTCCATTGCTGTTTCCCATTCATCAAAATAGAAAAGGAAAATAGAAGAGGAAAAAGGATGAAGAGCAGTTCCTGACATATCAATATGATGATGAATCCAATCTCAGAGCTTGTCGCTCAATGTACCTATGTACTATGCATGACAGAACATTTCTTTTTTTGGCATCTCTCAGTATAAATGATGTTTAATAGTATGTCTATGATTATTGGTCTGTCAAATGGATCATGGAATCAGTGAATTGTTATTGTACTTAAATCTTTGAAATTTCAGGTTCTTTTAGTTTATTTATATTATTTTTACGTATTTTTTAACTATTTGTACTTCAAAAATTCAAATGTTCAAATTCTATAAGATTATTTTAATAGCCACCCCTTCTTGTACCCTCGCCATCACCTTAATCTATAAAAAAATATAGCCATCCCTGAAACTTTGAGGAACATTGGGCTATCTAATACCTTGCTAGAAATCAGTCTCAGCCTTTTATAAAACATTACTCTTGATATCTGTGAGGCAGCTTGGCTGCTGTTTCGATGTTGTCTGGCTTTTGTGCTGGTTATCGGATGTTGTACAGGGTTTCAGAGCCTCTTCAAAACCTGCTTTACCCATTATAATAACACTACTCTTGATATGTGGATTCATTATGGTTTGCTTGCAACCATAATTACTAAGAAAGACACAAAATTCTTTAACATTTATTGGGATATTTTTAATGATGATATGAAGTTCACTAAATCTACAACTTATCCTCAAAGGGGAAACCAAAGTGCTAAAATAAAATGGGTGTAACTTTGGGATGTACAACCAAAGTCTAGATGCACATGGGATGAAAGTTTTCCTGTCATTCAACATTACAACGACAAAGCTGCAAACAAATTGACATGCCACAATCCTTGAGGTTTTATTGATTTTTGAGCCTTTAGCACCTATTGACGTAGCTTATCCAGTGCTGCCAACAATAGAGTTATCTTCAGCTCAAAAGGAAGTTGAAAAAGCTATGAAGTTCATTGAACACGTTTAGGATATTTAGCATCAAGTTCTTGACATACTGTAAAATACTAATGCCGAGTATAAACAATTTCAAGACCAGCATCACAGGTCATATCAATACAATTTTGGTGATATAGAATTTGCTCACATCTCCTGAAGGAGAGTCATCCTCATAGAAAGATAAAATTTGTTCGGTATGGACTATATACAATCAATAAGTAGGTGGAGGATGCCACCCTTGAGCTGAGCCTTCCACCTTACATTGGTTTACATCCACTTTTCAATGTCAGCTTCTAGGAACCAAAAAATCACTATCGACAATGTTGCAGAATACATGTAGGTATGGATCATATTCAGTCAAGCATAATAAGAACCAAGAATCAACATCTACAAAGTTGCCAAGAAATATAGATCACTTACCAAGGTAATTGGATCACTAGGGCTTAAGTTGACAAGAAAACCATTCTTGGCTTCTCAGCTTGCCATGGTGTGGACTATTTCTTTTCAAGGAGAGGTGATTGATTCTCATGGCAATATGAGTGTCCTAGTCAAGTGCCAAAATTCCTCGAGTCTGCCTAGTCATCAGAACTCCACAGTTTTGGATAACATTCATAGTGAACACTCTAGCTTGATGCTGGTTGGTGCTAGCAGCAGAACCTTAAAAAAGTTCTCAGATAGCTTTATCCTTTGCTTCTTGTACACATTTCTATAATCATATTAAGGCTTTTCGCAACCCTTTTTTAGTTTATCTATTTGTCAGTATAAAAATATATTTTTGAGTGCACTCCATAGTAATTCTGGAGAGATTTATTTTTATTTCTCAAGGCAATTGAATCTACAGAATGAAAGTGAATCTAGAAGCAACAAGTAGAGACATCTTATTTTGTCTTGTCGACCTTGCTTGTACCATCAAAATGAATGCTATGCTAAATTTGAAATCATACTATTGTGCTTGCATAAATGATTTATTTTCCTAATGGATGTATATTCAAGCAGGTGCTTTTCAAAGATGGATTATTTCAATGGAAACGCCTAGAAAATCTCATCGTGCTGGCAAAAGAGCAAGTGGCTATCATGAGTCGGAGTCCAGCATTGCAAGAAAGAACCAGGCAAGGAACTACTCTATCTTTCTATAACGTCTTGGTTTCTTCTTTCTACACAGAGACACAGTTCAGTGTGATTTTCATAGTTTTGGATGCTGCATATTTGCATTCACATGTGTCATTTTTTTGGTTAATTTAATTACTCTGAATAGTAATAAACACAACATATATATTAAGGTATTTACTCTCACTTTTCCTAACTTGATGTGATCCACAGACAAGGCATAACAAATCAGCAAGTTGAAAGAAAACTAGATCTGACAGATACACTTAAAGATGGTGCTCGAGTGGTAATGGTAGATGCTAGCATTCGCCGTCAACTTCTTTTGGCCTTGACTGAGGATTCAAAATTGCATATTAAAGAGGTCAGCTTCATGAATATAACTTCTACAAATTTAGCTCATGACTTTGTGGACAAGGTTTTTAGTCACTTAGCTTTCTGCAATGCTAATTTTACTAAATTATTCCATCGAACAAATTTTGTTGCAGCTTATGGACATTTACAGATTAGTTGAAGGGGAATTTGATATTCCCACATTAGCTATAGATCTTGTTCAAGGCAAGTCATATATTGTTTTCTGATTTTGCTTGTATATATGCCACATTTTTGTTGCTCTCTCATTTGATTAATTTCAGTGTGCCAAAATTCATTCTCATTACCAAATTACTTGGTTTTTTCACAGGGCTGCCAGCTGCTACACGAGATATGATACTGTCTTGGAGTGAGTCTATTCTGCTAGATCGTTGAGAATTGAAGTGCATGCCATTTATAACTTTTGAGGATTATTTTTAAGTTATTATAGTCATAAGTTATTTCTGGGAAATTGTAGGGAGAAACAAAAAATTTAACTCGTAAGTTATTGTAGCAGAGATAATAGGCCTGATGGAAAATGTTCCTCTTGTAGTAGAAATTTCTTATTTTTTAAATTTTAAAGAATACTCAAGGAAGGGTGCACATTTACCCATCAGTCAAATTTGTATTTGTATGTTACAAACCTTGGAATCAAAATTGCCATAGATTTGTGTATTGTCTATGCTTGTGCAAGTTGTACTATGGACTTATATATATGAATCATTAATTTCATTATTTATGACACCATATTGTCTGAAGTATTCAGATGTTTATGTCACATCTTTTATGATATATATATTATTTTTAATAATACTTTTTTGTACGGCTCACAACTCTAATAACTGAAAGAAGAAAGGTGGCTATTTGGTAATTACATTGGAGATGTTAAGAAATTTGACATAGATCTCTTTGAAGGTGGTCAAATCTTGTAAAGTTTTAAAATAATTATGTATTAAGAAATAAACAATATACGAGGATGTAATGCCCCCTTTTTAGCCCTAAGCTTTTCGGTGTCCGTTAGCCTATTTCTAGAGTCCCGTAGGCTACCAGGAGGCGTTTCTAGGGTTTTCAAGATTCTTGGAGGTTTCTCATCTATTTTTCAGGAGGTTATTGGTGGAGTTTGCCAGAGGGATTTTTGGGTCTTTCTGGGTTTTTTGAGATCCTTGGTGGGCAGTCACTGCTTTTTTTAATACTTACTATTTTTAGTGTCTCAATCGCATCTCAGAATGTGCTTATTTTGAGTTTGGACACTTCCTATTTTTAGTAGTATGCTAGTTTTAGTAAGTGCTATTTTTGGCAGTGGTCTTGGCAGCAATTCAGTGCAAGGTTACTATTTTTGGTAGTGGTGGCAATTGTAGTCATTGGCATATTGATATTTTTAGCAGTTGGCTTCTCCACCATCCTTGGAGTTCGAAAAGGGAAAGGTTTGCAACTCAAGTTAGTTTTATAATGTCACAGTGTCCCCTTGGACCCCCACGCCTAGAACCTGTTAACTTAAGTTGTTTTTATAGAGCAAACTTTATGCATAGCTAAATTGGATGCCAAAAGTGAAGGTATTAAGAGATTTTTAATAAAATATTTTATTCTCCCAAGTGTGGTGTCCCCTTTTGGAGGGAAATGGCTTTCAAATTTTCGGGTCTCAAACTCTTGCTCTCATTTGGTTATGTTGATTGATGATGACAAAATGTTGTCAAAGTGAGGATTGAATCCCCTCAAGGGCTTTGAAGACAAAAACCTTCAAAGTTGCTCTAGTTTCAGAGTTGAGAGATACTCCCTAGCTCGACATTGGAGTGGCTTCACTACAAGAGTCACCATTGGAGTTATTGATGAAAAATTTTTAGTTTGTTTTCGACTATGGATTGTTTTTGATGTCTTCTAGCTATATTTTGGAGTGACAACATTTTTGCAGAGATTTGGAGTGTTGTGAGAGTGTTTTGCAGAAGTTTCATGTTGTTGGCCGTACCACTCCTATGCCCTAGTTGTACCTTATATGTGTTGCAGAGAAAAACAAAGAAAACTTGTTTATGGGTATTTGACTAATCTTATTCCTTGCTTTGGGTGCCCCTTGTGCCAAGTTTCAGATTTTTTAGTGGAGAGATTGAATTTAAAAGGCCGGTTGCCCCTTTCCTAGGCCGTACCCCTGTTGGTTGGTGTGTGTGAGGATTCTAGCAGCGAGTTTCTTGCTGTTTGCAGCTTCTTGGTGTCTCTTGGATGGTGCCTAGAATCCATTAGAGTGTAGTTGGTTGCTATAAGGGGTTTCTAGTTGATTTGGGAGGCTAACTTGGGAGTTATGACCTTTTCTTGCTTGTTGGATTGATGTGACAAACTGCTGCAATAGTGATGTTAGACTTGGAAATGCATATCAATCTACTGCTACAACGTTTTTAGACCTGATAAGTCTTCATTTTACATGCTATATGAGGTTTACCACTCTAACATGTTGCAAGGTTGGATTATTGATTAGTAGGTTATCATCTAGAGTTTGATTGTTTCTTGATTTCAGTCCTCTATTGTAGCTAAAGAGCAGATTTGTAATTGTTAGTATCAACTTATTTTGAGCTCTCATTGTAACGTTGATTTGGTAGTATCATTCAACAATTTTCTCTTGTTCAATTTGATGCTTACCCCATTGAATAAGTGGTGCTCTTGCTGAATAAGTGGTTGAACTTTCTTATTTTCATGTCATTTCTTACCCCAATGAATAAGTGGCGCTCTCACTGAATAAGTGATTGAGCTTTCTTTACTTTATGTTATACTCCGTGAATAAGCAGAGGATCTCTCTTATTTGGTTGGCTTGTTGCCAATTGCTTTACTTTGTTGTAATTCCCATTGAAGAAGTGGATGGTTCATTTTATGTACTTGATTTACATACTCACCCCACTGAAAAAGTGGTAGCTCAGCTCATTCAATTTGTAAGCCTTACCACCATATGCTCTCACCTTGCCCACATCGGGATCTAGATGATCATAAAGTGGAAGGTATCTATTTTTAGTTAGTTTGATTTCATTAATGCAAGATCCCTTTCATTGTATGCTCTCACCTTGCCCACATCAAGATTTGGGTGATCAAAAAGTGGAGGGTTGCTTATTCAGTTGTTTCTTATTGCATTTGACTAATGCTAACGAGTTGTGAAGTTTTGAAAAAAATTAAGGGTGGGATATTATAGTGGTATCAGAGATGGTTTTCCTACCAGCCAGTGGAAATTCAATAAAAACTTAAGAGTTATAACAATGGATTTCAACAAAGTTGAAGATCAGATCAAGAGGAGTTATGACCAAGAAGCTACCCAACTCTTTGAAGAGTATCAAAGCATGCCTAATGGGTTTAGAAACACGGTTTCTTTCGACTCTTTCTTGGGTGTTGTAATATTGAAACTTGGAAAAATGGGCTTGGTAAAGTACATTAGAAGAACAATTAAAGAAAAATTAGAAATTACCATTGAAGGAGGGTTTGAGAATTTGTACTTGTTTGTGACTTTCATACAAGTAAGCATGAGGAGGACAAAATCTAGTCAGCATGCATTGAAGATGAGGCTCTAAGTCCTAAAGAAAAAGGAGCTACACATGAAGAACACATGACACTTCAAGATGACTATGAGATTGAAGAAGAGTCGCCTATTGAAGTTGTAAATGAAGAGCACATGAAGATTGAGGAAGAGTCTGTTATGGAAATTGTCAAACCAACCACCACGGATCAACTACTAGGAGGCACAAGCTCATCTAATATCTCTCTAATGGAGCCTAGCATTGCTTCACCACCCTCACCTCATCTTGGCAAGGAATCAAATTATGGTCTGGGTGTCTTCAAGATGAATATTGTTCATACACTTGATGGAAGTTCAGAGTTTTCAATATGTGGTGAACAAAGAGGTTTGGTTAGGACTGATATGTGTTGGTGTGAATAAATGTCTTGTACCTAGTTAATTCACTCACTAGGTAATTAGGGGACATATTCACATGTTAAGTTTACTTAGGATATAAGATTCTTTCTAGAACTTATCTTATCTATGCATCATTTCCTAGGTAGTTAGTTAGTTGTCACATGTCATAGGATTAAGACACATGTCACAATCATGTTCAATCCTATCCCTCAACCTTTCCTATTTAAGCAAGGCACTTGTACATTGTAAATTATTCATGAATAACATATCTCCATTCATGCTCATGTTGCAACACTTTATAGTTCATGTGGGTGGCATCTTTCTTGGTTTGATCCTTTGAAGTATGCACAACTTCATTTGGATTACTGTTCATTCATATTTCCAACATGGTATCAAATACAAGCCTTACAAAACCCTTCTTAGATTTGAGGGTTGAGCTATTGCTAGTGAGAGATCTTGGTGATTTTTAGTAAGGTTGAGTATGCTCTTCCCTTGCACAAATGGTGAACTTGAGAATCATAAAAACTTGAGAAAATACTAGATTTGAGGTAGTCTCTATATGAGGGTTTTCATGGAAGGTCACTTTTGGCTTGTGTTGGAGGAGAACTGAGCTCATATTTGAGTTCAGGGAAGATGAGAAAGTTAGGATCGATTTTTGTTTCATCTAAATCTGAAATGTTTTTGCCAAAGTTATGAGAGTTTGAAGAAATTGCAAGATCTGGAGGTTGCAAAGCTTCTGGTTCACTTTGAATCGGATTAGAACTTGCAATCATCTTTAGAGAGGCTGAGAGATGAAGATTCATATATAACATGCCTATATTTGGCGTCGATTGTTCATGAGGCAATTTTTGTTTTACCCTAGCAGGTCGTATGGGTATGATTTTGCAGAATAAAAAAATAATAATTTTATTTGTTTTGCGGTTAAATTATTTTCTATTAAGCTATTAATTTTTTTGGGAAAAATAATTATATAGTCGACCTCTAAATATTTTTTGGGCACATATAATAATTTCTAGTGATTTTTAAAAGTCGAGTTTGACTTTGTATTTCTACGGACAAGATTTGTTTTCTGCGGAGTCATTAGTTTTTTGCAAGTTTGTACCTACCTTACGCCGACCACCTACCTGTCGTACCTACTGACTATCATTCTCTGCGGGCCCTGCATTCATTACCTTTGCCACTACAAACACTTTTAATCCCAATGACTCCTTTTTAGCGCCCCCTCCATACTTTGCCCCGGTCACACTAAAGGTTGGGGAATTATCGCTGCCAGGTGGCACTTGGGGAGCCGCCATCAACGCCCAACTACCCTGCCACCCTCATGGTGGAAGGCCTTTTTTTCCCCCCACCGACCTATGGTCACATGAGCGACTGAGGGCCAATGCTCGGGAGCTTAAATTTTGTCCCTATTTAACCTTATTCATCCCTCGAGTGCCCTAATACAACTATTTTTTTCATTTTTCCATAACTTCTTGCCACACTATCAAAATTCTGCAAATGAGATATCCACAAAAAGCTAGTTTATGTACTTCGTAGTGGTGTAGGTCATTTTGCCAGATTTTGTTGCAGGTACAAATTATTTCCAACTGAAATCAGTGCTTCCTATTGGACTCCTGAGCTCGTATCTTTTCACTAGTTTGTCAGATTTTGGAGATTTCAATGACATTGTGAAGGTGATTCAGAGCTCTATCATTGTGTCCATCTACTTTTCTTAGATTCAGCCCCAGGTACATTCTATTGAGTTTTTGCAATTTGAGGCATTTACTTGATAACTTGGACATATTACAATTTGGAGAAGGTTTATTTGTATTGGGAGGCTTCATTTTTAGTTGTACATCATATTTGGGAGTTTCTAATTATTGTTGAAGGTTAATGTCTTTGTAATCTTGGAGATCTATCATAGTTCATTATGGGGTTTTCATTTCATCTTGTTGTGATTATGTTGAAAAGGGGAAACTATAAACAATGGAGAGATGACATCATAAAACATCCCCGATGGCTTCATTTGTTGCCACATTTGTATGATCTTGTTCCCCCTCCTGGTACTAATAATAATAATTTTTATTTGGAATTGCAAAAGGGATCATGTCTTAGGAGTTATTGCAATGTATATTGACGATTCCACTTTAAATGCTATTGACCATTTTGAGTGTCCTCATAGTCTTTGGACTAAAATTTGGGAGATATATGGAGATCCTGATACTCAGCCATTCACAAATGATCATGTTTCAGATTGTCTTGTTCCTCTTCATTTGTTAGACAGGATACCCTATGATCATGCTACTATGCAAGAGTTGGACTGCTTTGAATCTTCATATGAAGATGTCAAGGGTTTTTTAGATGCTTCTTCTCCATCAGAGATAGTTATTGTACCTTCACTATCAGAGATTCCTTATGCAGAGTCATTGATTGAGGCTTCCATCATTTTTGTTCAGTAAGACCATTCATCTTATATTGGTGATTCATTGAGTATGTCCAATGATTCATTACAACTAGTATCTCATTGTCTTCCTAATTGGGATTCCTATCTATCAAACATTGCATCATTATTTGTGGTCTCACATTTCAGATTTGGAGGACACATTTGAGGGGTTATCTCTCCTCTTTGATGATAGCCATTGCACATCTATTGTCAACCCATCCTGGTCTTTGGATATTGTTCAACATCAATTTCCATATAGTCCTGATTTGTCACCTTCTTCTTTGATTGGGCATGTACCTGATTTGATAGTGGCATCTTCATCTTCAATGCAAAAGGAGACACATGAGTAGTTTTTAGAGACATCATCATCATACATTTTCATGCTTCCTTCAATTCCTATCTGGAATGGGAAGCATTCCTGCATTTGTACTTGGTTTAGTTTCTTCCAAAAGGGAGACAAGTTGTTTGTCGACATAGGATTATGTTTTGTCTTCAGACACTTACCATTTTTGTAGGTGATTACACATTGTGGGAGGCCTACATAGTCTCTCTATTTCCTTCTTATGGGGGGCATTTTATTGTAATGTATTTATGTGACGAATGGTGTACTTGGGGGTATCATGGAGTCCTCCATCCTTCCTCACTTGATTTTCTTTTTTCTCTCTTTTGGGGAGGAGTTTTATCCCACTGGGTTTTCTCCTCTCTATTTGTGAGAGATTGCATTTGTATTTTTAATGATGAATTTAATGAAGAAACCTGTATGGCGAAGCTCTAGAAAGATTTCTTTGAAAAGGTTGCAACCACTAATGGAGAATTTGGTGCTACTAAAATTTTAAAAAAAAACCTATTGGGGAGCATATTCATCATTCCAGTGATGGCAATCTAGATTTTGAGTGGGAATCTCCTATACATGAACATCAATTCAACTTCTAAGAGAATCCAACAAAAGAGCATGATGAAATGGAGCCTGATGAGGATTTTAAATCAACATTCAGTAGTGACTCATTGCTTGAGTTGGCGGCTACCATGACACGTGGTCGAAGTGACAATGAAGAGGAAGTAGATTTAGAAGATCATATGGCTCCTAATAATGAAGATATTTCTAAATCTTGGTTACATGGAGAACCAAGTCACTTGGTTGAACAAAGACCTAGGGAGTTATGTGAATTGAAGAATCAACTCTTGGTCACCAATGAGAAGATTCAGGGTCTCACAAAGTTGGACAACACTCACAAGATCCTTGAAATCCTCATGTAGAACGATGTTGAGGGAAGAGTTACTTCTTCAAATTGCATCTCATCAAAGTCATTGGAAATAGTGAAAGAAGAGTACCTACACTTGATTATAGATCAAGATTATGCCATTGAATTTGCAAAGAAGATCATTAGTGCATTCCAAGGAAAGGAGAGAAAAGTTGATGAGCTTACTCTTGATCTTGAATCAACAAAAGATATATTAAAGAATACTTAGATGACACTAATGGAGGTAGAAGATCAGCTAGCTGATTCCAAATGTCTCAAGAAGCAAGAGAATGAACAAAGAGCTAAAGAAATCAAGAAAGTAATTGATGAGCTTGATAGTCTTCAAGAGTAGTTTGATTTCGAGGGCTTCCCAAACGAATCAGAAGTTGCATGTGCAGATTTGGATCAACAAGATGGATTTGAGCAAGAGGAAAGGGATGACTTTCAAATTCTTGATAATCCTATCTTTGAAGTGGGTGTAGAGTCAACTTATGATAATCCACTCTTTGTGATAGAAGATGAAACATTTGGTGAAGTTTCCAAGCATGAGATAGAGTGTGATTTCCAACTTATTGATGTTTTGAGATCAAATCATGTGGGCGTGTCAAAATTTGTGATTGGTAATCTTCCAAGGTTGCTTGATAATGAATGCATAAGTGGGGTTTAGGATGAAGTTTCCACATGGGAAGTATTGGATCATGGTGACTTTAACATCTTTGACATCAAGGTGTTATCAAAAATAGGTTTGGTAGCTGCTAGAAATTCCATTACAACAAGGAAAGGAGATTTCAGGCTTGTTACTTATGAAGCTTGGGAGAAAGAAGGACCAAAATAGGATGTCTACATGTTTGATAATCCATCCCTTGGTTTGAGTGATTCTTTATCATATACTAATCCTTTTGGGGGGTTGGGTTTGAAGGCAATAATTTTTCCAAGCCCCTTTGATGTAGATGCTTTCATGAATGGGATTCAAGAGATTACCCAAGAAGTCACAGACTTCCATGGTGAGCAAGTGTTATGAGTGGTACATGGGGTTGTGATGTGTACCTTTCCAAGTTTGCTAGATATCACTTTTAGTTGAGTATCCGTGCTTGGGGTCCTTAACAAGGATTGATGGAGCTCATTGGGAATAGGAAAAATCCTTGGAGGGATAAGGACCAAAATTTCATAACTTATGATGTTCCTTCTCTTACTAGCCATGTTGTGATTCCTATTGTTCATCTGTGAAGGGATTGGAGAGAGATTCTAAGGCTTGGAGCATTGAACGAATGGTTATTCTTGGGAGTGTTCCTTGGAAAAGATTGGGTCAGATTTTTAGTCTTGAGCTTATTGTTTGGTTGTAGACCAACCACCTTACTTTTGGGGTTGCTCCCATTCAAGAGAGTTGGCACATTATTTCTTGTCAAGGAGGTAAAAGGTTTCAGTTGGAGATTGCTTTGAAGTGTTTCCCAACCACTTTTGAGGTGTTATTATGCAACACTATGCTCATCTCACATGCTAATGCTTGGGAATTTCATTGGAAATGTTGTTATCCCTTGCGTAGAGCACTAAACTCAAATTGTACCTTGTTGATTCTAGCTTTAAACAACATTGATTATTCGTTTCTTCGAACCTTCCAAAATTAGAGAATTCATCTTATGAAGGCTTGTGATGTAAGCCTTGGAAGTTCCCCCTCAGTGTTGGTTCAGGAGAACGAACTTATGCATACTTTGTTTCACTATTCAGAGACTCTTGGATTTGGAATAGTAGGAGTTTTTAGAAGTTTTCATGGTTGTGTGTGGTATTGCACGATGATGAGTTGGTTGAACTCTTGCTAATGATTGCTTTCCTTTTAGCAAAAATATTGGAGGGAGTCACATTTGCAACCGTGGCTCTACTTGACACTATGAGGAGATATGATGAGGAGAATGGTTTTGGGTTGAGCAAACTTTCCTTCCTATTTCCTAGGATCGTGTTAGGCAATGGGATTGCAGATATGGACTTCTCAGAGATGCTTTGGCAAGAGATGTTTCATGGTATAGGTTTCAAGCATCTCAGTTATTTCGGATTGAGTCTCAGGAATAGTAACATGTTAGGGTTATAGGTGAGGAGAGTGCAACTTTGGCACCATGAATGTACAGTTGTGATCAGAGCGGTGCAACGTTGACATGGTGGTTTCTTTATGGGATTAACATAGGACCTTGGGATCTTGGTTTTGCTGTGGATGGATCTGTTGTTTCTAGATTTGTGATGACATTGCTTAAGGACAATCAATCTTTGAGAAGGAAGGACTGTAATGTCCCCCTTTTTAGCCCTAAGATTTTTGGTGTCTGTTAGCCTATTTCTGGAATCTTGTAGGCTACTTGGAGGCATTTCTAGGGTTTCCAAGATTCTTAGAGGTTTCTCATTTGCTTTTCAGGAGGTTATTGTTGGAGTTTTCCAAAGAGTTTTCTGGATCTTTCTAGGTTTTCTAAGATCTTTTGTGGGTAGTCACTGATATTTTTTGTACTTACTATTTTTAGTAAGTCATAGCTACATCTCAAAATGTGCTTATTTTGAGTTTGGACACACTTACTATTTTTAGTAAGTGTTATTTCTAGCAGTGGTCTTGGCAACAGTTTAGTACAGGGTTACTATTTCTAGCAGTGGTGATAGTTGTAGTTGTTGGCATATTGATATATTTAGCAGTTGGCTTCTCCACCATCCTTGGAGTTCAAAAAAGAAAGGTTTGCAACTTAAGTTAATTTTATAATTTCTAAGTGTTCCCTTGGATCCCCACACCTAACACCTGCTGACTTATGTTGTTTTTAAAGAGAAAACTTTATGCATAGATAAAGTGGATGCCAAAAGTGAAGGTATTAAGTGAATTTTAATAAAATATGTTATTCTCCTAAGTGTGGGATCCCCTTTTGGAGGGAAAAGGATTTCAAATTTTTGGGTCTCAAACTCTATTTATACTCCCTCATTTTCTCTCATTTGGTTATGCTTATTGATAATAACAAAATGTTGTCAGAGTGAGGATTGAATCCCCTCAAGGGATTTGGAGACAAAAACCTTCAAAGTTGCTCTGGTTTTGGAGTTGAGAGATACTCCCTAGATAGACAGTGGAGTGGCTTCACTGTAGGAGTCACCATTGGAGTTATTGGTGAAATATTTTTAGTTTGTTTTCAATTATGGATTTTTTTTTATGTCTTCTAGCTATATTTTGGAGTGATAATGATTTTGCAGATAGTTGGAGTGTTGTGAGAGTGTTTTGCAGAAGTTCCACAGTTGTTGGTCGTACCAATACTATGCCCTAGTTGTACCTTATATGTGTTGTTGCAAAGAAAAGAAAAGAAATCTTGGTTATGGGTATTTGACTAATCTTATTCCTTTCTTTGGGTGCCCCCTTGTGCCAAATTTCATATTTTTTAGTGGAGAGACTGAATTTAAAAGGTTGGTCGCCCCTTTCCTATGTTGTACCCCTGCTAGTTGGTGTGTGTGAGGATTCTAGTAGCTAGTTTCCAGATGTTTGCAGTTTCTTGGTGTCTCTTGGATGGCACCTAGACTCCATTAGAGTGTTGTTGGTTGCTATAAGGGGTTTCTAGTTGATTTGGGAGGCTATCTTGGGAGTTATGACCTTTTCTTTCTTTCTGGATTGATGTGATAGACTGCTGTAACAGTGATATCAGACCTAAAAAATGCATATCAGTATGTTGCTATAATGTTTCCAAACTTGATAACTCTTCATTGTACATGCTATATGAGGTTTACCACTCTAACATGTTGTAGGGTTGGATTATTGATTAGTAGGTTATCATCTAGAGTTGATTGTTTCTTGATTTCAGTCCTCTATTGCAGCTAAAGAGCAGATTTTTAATTGTTGGTATCAACTTATTTTGAGCTCTCATTGTAACACTGATTTGGTAGTACCATTCAATGATTTTCTCTTGTTCAGTTTGATGCTTACCCCACTGAATAAGTGGTGCTCTCGTTGAATGACTAGTTGAGCTTTCTTATTTTCATGTCATTTTTTACCCCAATGAATAAGTGGTGCTCTCGCTGAATAAGTGATTGAGCTTTCTTTACTTTATGTTATACATGTTGAGTAAGTGAATGATCTCTCTTAATTGGTTGGCTTATCGTCAAGTGCTTTTTTTTGTTGTAATTCCTGCTAAAGAAGCTGATGGTTCATTTCATGCACTTGATTTACATACTCACCCTAGATTGAAAAAGTGGTAGCTCATCTAATTCATTTTGTAAGCCTTACCACTTTATGTTCTCACCTTTCCCACATCGAGATCTGGGTGATCAGAAAGTGGAAGGTATCTATTTTCAGTTAGCTTGATTTCAGTAATGCAAGACCCCCTTTCATCGTATGCTCTCACCTTTCCCACATCATGATCTGGGTGATCAGAAAGTGGAGGGTTGCTTATTTAGTTATTTATTATTGCATTTGGCTAACATTAATGAGTTGTGAAGTTTTAAAAAAAATTTAAAGGTGGGTTATTACACAGGATGTTGACAAGCACCCTTTTTTCTCTGGCTTGCCCCCTTTTCCAAATGCCATTAACTTCCATTTATTTCATTTCTACTAGATGCCAATGTCTACTTCTTAGTAACATACAAATTTGCTTCACATTGTGTACATAAACATTCGTTGAGGTCAATAGGATTTGGAGATATGGGAGAAGCTCCATGATATATAACTTTTAAATTTGTAGACTTCTTAAAATGACATGTGACATATTATTGCATTCGACTTTTGCTAATGAGATGTGTAGCATTTTTGCTAGTTTAAAGTAGTGTTTTTTTGTTAGAATAATTAATTGGTCAATACTATTAATAAAATGAAACTTTATAAAATCATTTGATAGATTAGAGATGAAATTGTTGAACTACTTTCAAAATTTTGCTTCTAAATGATATTTAAAAGTTAAATTGAAATAATTTGATTCAACAAAAAATAGAACTATGTTGCAAGTGTTAATCAAAGAGTAGTGTCAAATGTGAACTAAAACTCTAAATATGATGCATTAAATTTGAGCATGAATACGTTTAATTTTAAACTGATAAAAGGGTTTGCACAAATATAGCATTTCTTGAGTAATCTATGAAACAAATAGACATTATATGTATATGTATATATATGCATATACTTATATACATATATAATTATTTTTAAAATATTCTATAAACTCTTATGATTCCTCATTCTTATATTTTATCTATTCTATTATTAATTATTATAATCACACTCAAATTTTCTCTATTTCACTTTCTCAATAATCATAAATATCCATATGCACTAAAATTGACACTTTAATTAGAAATAGAATATACATTAGAAATTTTAGTCAAACTACTTTAATTTTAATATTGCACTAATTCATTTTTTACTAATAAAATTATAAAATTTACAATTACCAACTAATAAAGTTACAACATAATTTACAACTAGAATTTTAAAATTTGAAATAATTTATAAATTAGAAACAACTAATATATGAATGAGGAAAATATATTAAAAAATGTGATGATGCAACCCCTCTCAAACAAGATCAATTAAAATGCCCTAAATTCCCAATACAATTCACAATTTTAAAGACCATATGTTTGGATTTGTTTAAATAATATATTAACATTTCCTCCAGATTTTATTGGATTAGATAGTCTTATATCATTAAGAATGAATAAACAATCTTGAAGACCCTTTTATAAAAGTTTATACTATAGAGAATTCACATATTGTTAAAATCTTGAAGACCTTTTGATAGAAGTTGATAATTATAGAGAATTCTCTTACTAAGTGGTTTACTATTTAAGAAAAAATATGCATAACTATTATATTGCACTGCCATCAATTGATTGAGATTTTATAGATAGTGTTGTCGATTAGAATCACATCTAGTTGAAGTTGTTGTTCAACATTCTATTGAAAAATCCAGGATTGATATTCAAGTGTGGGACCCTTGCGATGAAGACCAGACCTCTAGAGAAGGCCAACTTACTTTCTAACCTAGATGCAAACCAACCCAACACTACATAAACCTATAATTAATCCTATTCTACTGATCTCTAGGGAAAAGGGTAAGAAAGAATGCATAAAAGGGAAAGGAGTGGTGATGCACCTAGATTATATGAGTTTCTTTGCAACCACTAAGACATAGGGAATCAATAAGAGTTTCTAGAACTCATAGGGGTCTCTATTCTATTAGCTCTTGGAGGTGTGTATGGAAGTTAGGGCTTGACAAGTGCTAAAAGGGAGAAACATCCACAATCAACTCTTACAAACAAGTTTAACACAACATACAAACATAATAGATAACAAAATATCATTCTAACACAAAGGTAAGTATCATTCAAACAAAGTGCAAGTAGTGAGAAGAGATGAAACTAACAATATTTATTGATCCAAAGGCATGGAGCCTATCTTACAAAAGAAGAGTTGTAAAAATACAGAGATCTCATCAAGAGAGCAAAGAAAAGAAGAACCCTTTCAAAAAGGCAACAAACTACCATTTTTCTAAAAGAGGAAGCCTAATAGAAAGATACATGGGTGAGCATTGATTCAATTGCAGAGAAGTTTGTAAAATTCGGCAAGAAATCACAATTTGGTGAGGAGAATGTCTATGAAGAGGCATGCGTGTCACTTCTTCCCCCAAAAATCACCTGAAAAATTGATACATAAAAATCCTCGAATCAAATCTTGTAGTTGACAGTCACTAAAATGCATTAATGGTGAATTTTTGACCATTCTGGTGCCACTGCGAGGATTCGAGGTGGAACCAAATTGGTTGCGAGAATCTAACTCCATCCAGATGTGAGTCAACAAGATTTATCGAATCTACAAAAGACTTTGAAAATTAAACCAATTATCTGGAAAAATCTTATAAATCCAAATGACCATCAAATTCCTGCAATTGAGAAAAATTGACTCCCATTGAACCCATGCAGAAGATCCAGCAGCATGTGAAACTTTAAACTTAGTCAGGTTCACTTAGAAAATCTTGCAAAACCAGATGGCCATAAAAATCCCGCAAATGTGGAAAAATGGTCACTATCGGGCTCATACGAGAAATTCATTGACATCTGCACATTTAACCTGGATAGATCACTTGGAAATCCTCGCAAACCATCCGCTTATGAAACCCTTTTCGCAACCCTTTTTTAGTTTATCTATCTGTAAGTATAAAAATATATTTTTGAGTGCACTCCATAGTAATTCTGGAGAGATTTCTTTTTATTTCTCAAGGCAATTTAATCTACAGAATGAAAGTGAATCTAGAAGCAACAAGTAGAGACATCTTATTTTGTCTTGTCAACCTTGCTTGTACCATCAAAATGAATGCTATGCTAAATTTGAAATCATACTATTGTGCTTGCATAAATGATTTACAAATTATTCCATCGAACAAATGCAGCTTATGGACATTTACAGATTAGTTGAAGGGGAATTTGATATTCCCTCAGTAGCTATAGATCTTGTTCAAGGCAAGTCATATATTGTTTTCTGATTTTTTTTGTAATATATGGTAACATTTTTATTGCTCTCTCATTTGATTAATTTCAGTGTGCCAAAATTCATTCTTATTACCAAATTACTTGGTTTTTTCACAGGACTGCCAGCTGCTACACGAGATATGATACTGTCTTGGAGTGAGTCTATTCTGCTAGATCGTTGAGAATTGAAGTGCATGCCATTTATAACTTTTGAGGATTATTTTTAAGTTATTATAGTCATAAGTTATTTCTGGGAAATTGTAGGGAGAAACAAAAAAATTTAACTGGTAAGTTATAGTAGCAGAGATAATAGGCCTGATGGAAAATGTTCCTCTTGTAGTAGAAATTTCTTATTATTTAAATTCTAAAGAATACTCAAGGAAGGGTGCACATTTACCCATCATTCAAATTTGTATTTGTATATTACAAACCTTGGAATCAAAATTGCCATAGATTTGTGTATTGTCTATGCTTGTGCAAGTTGTACTATGGACTTATATATATGAATCATTAATTTCATTATTTATGACACCATATTGTCTGAAGTATTCAGATGTTTATGTCACATCTTTTATGATATATATTATTTTTAATAATACTTTTTTGTACGGCTCACAACTCTAATAACTGAAAGAAGAAAGGTGGCTATCTGATAATTACATTAGAGATGTTAAAGAAATTTGACGTAGATCTCTTTGAAGGTGGTCAAATCTTGTAAAGTTTTAAAATAATTATGTATTAAGAAATAAACAATATACAAGGATGTTGACAAGCACCCTTTACTCTCGGCCCTCTTTTCCAAATGCCATATACTTCCATTTATCTCATTTCTACTAGATGTCAATGTATCTTCTTGGTAACATACAAATTTGCTTCACATTATGTACATAAACATGCCCTCTTTTCCAAATGCCATATACTTCCATTTATCTCATTTCTACTAGATGTCAATGTATCTTCTTGGTAACATACAAATTTGCTTCACATTATGTACATAAACATGCCCTCTTTTCCAAATGCCATATACTTCCATTTATCTCATTTCTACTAGATGTCAATGTCTGCTTCTTGGTAACATACAAATTTGCTTCACATTATGTACATAAACATTCATTGAGGTCAATAGGATTTGGGGATATGGGAGAAGCTCCACGATATGTAACTTTTAAATTTGTATACTTCTTAAAATAACATGTGACATATTGCATTTGACTTTTACTAATGAGGTGTAATATTTTGATTGGTTTAAAGTAGTGTTTTTTTTAAATAATTAATTGGTCAATACTATTAACAAAATGAAATTTTATAAAATCGTTTGACAGATTAGGGATGAAATTGTTGAACCATTTCCAACAATTGAAAATGGTTCAATAGAAAATAATCCGATTCAACAAAAAATAGAATTATGTTGCAAATGTTAATTAAAGAGAGATAGTGTCAAATGTGAACTAAAGCTCTAAATATGATGCATTACATTTGAGCATGAATGTATTTAATTTTAAACTGATGAAAGGGTTTGCACAAATATAATATATCTTGAGTAATCTATGAAACAAATAGACATTGTGTGTGTGTGTGTGTGCGTGTGCGCATATATAGAGTTATTTTTAAAAATATTTTATAAATTCTTATATTTTATCTATTCTATTATTAATTATTATAATCACACTCATATTTTCTCTATTTCACATTTATATTTCATTCTATAGATTCAATTGTCTTGAGAAATAAAAAGAAATCTATGTGAGTTACTATGGAGTGCACTCAAAAATATATAGATAAACTAAAAAAAGGTTGCAAAAAGCCTTAATATGATTATAGAAATGTGATTAAAACTACTTTAATTCTAATATTGCACTAATTCATTTGTTACTAATAAAACTACAAAACTTACAATTACCAACTAATAAAGTTACAAGATTTACAATTACCAACTAATAAAGTTACAAGATTTACAACTAGAATTTAAAATTTTGAAATAATTTATAAGTTAGAAACACCTAATATATGAATGGGGAAAATATATTAAAAAATGTGATGATGAAACCCCTCTCAAACAAGATCAATTAAAATGCCACCATATGTTTGGATTTGTTTAAATAAAATATTTAACATTTCCTCCACACTTTATTGGATTGGATAGTCTTATATTGTTAAGAATGGATAAATAATCTTGAAGACCCTTTTATAGAAGTGGATATTATAGAGAATTCTCATATTGTTAACAATCAATAATCTTGAAGACCTTTTGATAGAAGCTGATAATTATAGAGAATTCTCTTACTAAGTGGTTTATTATTTAGGAAAAAAAAATGTGTTAACTATTCTATTGCATTACTATCAATTGATTGAGCTTTTATAGATAGTGTTGTCAATTAGAATCACACCTAGTTGAACCTACTATTCAACATTCTAATGAAACATCCACAATTGATCTTCAGGTGTGGGACCCTTGCGATGAAGATCAAACCTCTTGAGAAGGTCGACTTCCTTTCTAACCTAGATGCAGACCAACCCAACACTACATAAACCTATAACTAATCCTATTCTACTGATCTCTAGGGAAAAGGGTAAGTAGGAATGCATAAAAGGGAAAGGAGTGGTGATGCACCTAGATTATATGAGTTTCTTTGCAGCCACTACAACATAGGGAATCAATGAGAGTTTCTAGAACTCATAGGGGTCTCTATTCTATCAACTCTTGGAGGCATGTATGGAAATTAGGGCTTGACAAGTGCTAAAAGGGAAGAGAAACATCCACAGTCAATTCTTACAAACAAGTTTAACACAACATACAAATATAATAGATAACAAAATATCATTCAAACACAAAGATAAGTATCATTCAAACAAAATACAAGAAATGAGAAGAGATAAAAATAACAATCTTTATTGATCCAGAGACATGGAACCTATTTTACAAAAGAAAAGTTGCAAAAATACAGAGCTCTCATCAATAAAGCAAAGAAAATAACCTTTTCAAAAAGGCAACAAACTACCCTTTTCTAAAAGAGGAAGCCCAATAGAAAAATACATGGAAGCTCCAAGAAAACCCAACTGCCAAGTCACCCAAAGAAGCACAGGTGTGCTAAAGTGAGCATTGTTTCAATTGCAGAGAAGTTTGTAAAATTCGGTAAGAAATCATAATTTGGGAAGGGGAATGTCAGAACTGAATGTTTGTAGTAATGAAGAGGCATGCGTGTCACTTCTTCCCCAAAATTCACGTGAAAACTTGATACATAAAAATCATTGAATCAAATCTTGTAGTTGGCAGTCACTAAAATGCATTAATGGCAAATTTTTGACCATTCTGGTGCCATTGCGAGAATTCGATGTGTAACCAAATTGGTTGCGAGAATTCGACTCCATCCGGATGCGAGTCAACAAGATTTATCGAGCCTACAAAAGGCTTTGAAAATCAAACCTATTATCTTGAAAAATCTTGTAAGGCCAAATGACCATCAAATTCCTGTAATTGAAAAAAATAGACTCCCATTGGACGCATCCAGAAGATCTAGTAGCATATGAAACTTTAAACTTAGTCAGGTTCACTTATAAAATCTTGCAAAACCAGATGGCCATAAAAATCCCGCAAATGTTGAACAATGGTCACTATCGGGCTCGTAGGAGAAATTCATTGACATCTGCACATTTAACTTGGATAGATCACTTGGAAATCCTCACAAACCATCCACTTATGAAACTTTGGCCTCCATCAGCATTGTGGGAAGATGACCTCCATCTTCTCACAAAGTTATACCTAGTAATTTTTGGGCCTCAAAAGTTCCGCGGATAATTGGGCTCCATCAGAACCATGCGAAACTTCAACTGGCTACTGCACCTTCAGATGTTGTCCGGTTTTGATATAAAACCTCACAAATCCACTTGGCCCTCTGATTCTCGTAAATGTGAAAAAATGGTTTTTAACTGCTCTTGGCAGAAAAACCATTGAGGAAAAAATGGTTTAAGGAAAAAATAGTTTTTAACTGCTCTTGGCAGAAAATCCATTAAGGAAAAAATGGTTTTTAACTGCTCTTGGCAGAAAATCCATTAAGGAAAAAATGGTTTTTAACTGCTCGTAGCAGAAAATCCATTAGCAACTAGATGTGGTAGCTTGACCTCCATCCGCCTGCATTATTAGACTTAGTCATTTTTCTTGATTAGGCCAAATGCGGAAAGTTCATCGGCCTCGAGACCTTGTGGGTTGAGAGCCTGCATTTAAATTACACCCTTTTCCCTTGGCTAGTTCACTTGGAAAATTCCACAAACTCGGATGCACATGAAACTTCTGCAAACTTTAAAATTGAGGGCTTTTAACCTCCATCTAGATTTATGCGAGAAAATGGCCTTCAACTTTGTGTAGAATTATACTTAGATATTTTCTTATGATTCTTCTCTTGCAAGAAAAACAAGTGGATCTACTCTGTGAAAAATTGAGGTGGTAAGAAATTGTGGGGATTTGAGATCTGGATGGACGCGAAATCTCCGCAACGTCTAGATGGGACCAAAATCCTTGCAACAACATAATTTGGCTTATTTAGCTAAAAAAATCTTTTGATTTGGAATATGGGTACCCATTTGGCTTCTTTACAAGATGGAAAGCTTAGAAGTTACAAATACAACCAATTTTAAGATTGTTGCATTTGGGTAAATGATTAAGGGGCAAACAAGGAGAGACTGTAACACATAAGCACAACTAACCCAAATACCCATAAAGATCTCTCATAATGGTCATCAATAATGGGAAAACAAGGGTGGCACAAAGTGTCAACATTTTGGCGACTTTCGCAAGGTGATTTTTTCTAATCATGTAAACCTAGAAGCCTTAACCCATTGGGATAAAGTCAAGGGCTAATCAACGATTGAATAGAGATTTCCTTGACACAACAAAACCAAAACACAAGAATGTGTAAGCTACACTTGGGAGGAAAGAAACAAAACTAAATCATACATTCCCTTATGGACAATGCAGAGTGCACTAAACCACTTCTTGGAAAGCATAAAAAAATAGGCTACTATATACATGAATTTTACAAAATACAAAATATCTTGAAGGATTTAGAATTGAGACACATTCATCGTTTCTTTCAAGACAACAAAAGTGACAGTTTGTTATACTATGTATTAACTATTCAATCACCTCTTACAAACCATCGTGTGTTCCATCGATCAATTGATTACCAAAATATTTCCATCTAGACCCAGTTCCATTCCATTGAATATACCCATGTAAGTTTTCTCCATACAATCTTACTAAAAGAATCCTAATTTGAGAAAAGCTCTACACTAAGGACAATAGAGGACCCTCATTCCACTTATCATTCCAAAAATTTACATTCTTAATTTTCCTCACCCTCCAGAAAAGACCTTGTTTTATCACATTTCTTATTTTTGACATATTATTCTAGATCATAGAGCCTTGAGGGAGAGTGGAGGAGGATTAAAAAGAGTGTTAATACCTATTATCCAAATACTTAGCTTTCAAAATGTGATTCTAATCCTTATTTCCCTCTAGAAGATTCCATCCCATTTTAAACATCAAAGACTTATTAAATAGCTGCAATATTCTTATACCAAGGCCTCCCTTCCTTTTAGGCTTACATATAGTATCCCAATTGAATAGAGCAATTCTAGTGTTTTCTTCTATTCCTATCGAAAGGAATCTCTTCTATACATGCTCTATCCTTTTAGCCATAAAAGCAAGAATATTAAATAAGGATAGATAGAAAGCAAGTATATTCTATAGAGAGGCTTTCTATAACTAAAATTTTCCTACTTGGCTTAAAAGTTTTCCTTTCCAACTAGACAATTTCTTCTAGACACCCTTTCAAAAATACAAATCCAATAGTTATTAGACAATTTCTTGGTGGATAATGGGAACCCTAAATAATTAGTAGGAAGGCCATCTTGTTGGCAGACCAAGATTCTCAGAATCTTAGTTTGAAGAGTAGCCTCAATATTGAAGAAGCACAATATACTTTTATTATAATTTATATACTAGATCCTAAAAATTTAGCATAAGCATCAAGAAGATTATTCCAATATTGGGCTTCCAAAGTATAGGCAACACTGAACATAATAGTGTCATCAACTGTTGATGTGAGGAGGGAGGTACAAAAGAAGCAACTTTAACCCCTTTTAAAATTTTAGAATCAATTTGATTATGGAAGTTTCTACCAAGAACCTCAACCAAAATTACAGACAAGGGAATAAGGGATCCCCTTGTCTCTAACCTCTATCACAAGAGAAATAACCCATAAGAATACTATTAACCATAATAGAGAACTAAGGAGTAGTCACACAAGCTTTGCTCAAATTTAAAATTCTTCCTTGGAGACCAAAATTTTGAAGCACAACTAAAAAGAAAGGGAGAAGAAAATCTATCATAAGCTTTACAAATATCCATCTTAAGCACTATACCATATTTTTAGTTATTTTCCATAGAATGAATGAATTCATGAGTAGTAAGAAAAACATTTAAAATCTATCTACCTAAAACAACACCTTTCTATTTTTAGAAATCAATAGATGAAGGAAAAAGGTTTAATCCTATTAACAATCATCTTAGAGAATATTTTATAAATCGTATTACAGAGGTTCATAGGTCTATAATCCAACATTGAAGTGGCATCTTCATTTTTAGGGACAAGAATAATAAGATTAAAATTCAATTGTTTCAAAGGCTTACCCGACTTGAACAAATTCCTAGCAATCCTAAAAATATCATAGAAAATAATCTCACAAAATTCCTAAAAACGAAGGGGAAAAGCCATTTAGTATTTTCTTTGAAAGCACCAAAATAAAATAAAACAATTTTGACTTTATTCATAGATATATCCTTAACCATCTCAACATTATCTCTTTCCCTAAGTACATTAGGTATCACATCTATAATTTTATGAAGTCCTCTTAAATCATAGTATTGTCAACATAAGTCTCTTTGATAAAAGAAAAAAATCAACAATATCCTCCTCAAAGCTTAAAACAAAGCCATCTTGTAGGGTTAAACTTCTAATGACATTCCTCCTATGTTTTAGGGTGTACTAGTGGAAGAATCTAGTGTTACTATCTCCTTCACTCAACTATTGAATCCTAGATTTCTACTTCAAAAAAAAATCCTTTTGCTCTCATAAGCCTCTATCATTATTCTCTAAACTCTTTCTCTTTACTACAAGTTTCCAAATCATTGTATCCTTTATCAATTATGTTTTGAATATATTTGAGCTATTTTCTAATATGCTCCTTCTTATTAAATATATTACCAAAATATAATCCATTCCATCCTTTCACTCTTTCATTCACCAGCTTAATTTTTTGAGCAAGACAAAACACTGGAGTGCCCTGCATAGGAGCATTCCACCAAATTGTAACTAGTTCTCAAAAATTTGGGTGAGAGACCCACATTATTTCATACCTAAAAGGATATGAACCTTTCCCTAAGTGATCTTCGGGCCATGTATAATAAGTGGATTATGATTAGATCCAACTCTAGGTTGATCTTGTAGAGATATTTTAGGAAGGATATTCTATCCATTAAAAAACAAGAATCTATCCAATTTAACCTAAATTAAACCACTTCCCTATCTTATGTTTGACTAGGTAAAAGAAGTACCGTGAAGTTTCACATCTACAAGCCCAATAAGAGAAAAAGAGTTACCAAAGTCAACCACACTTTCCAAATAATCATTTGTAGACACTAAAAATTATCCCAAGCCTGCAGTACCATCACCATCATCTAACCCTAATTTTGTTCTTCTTCTTGTCCTTATAATTAAATTATTATTTAAGTATTTGAACTTTCTTCTAGGTATTTCTCATCATTTTTTATTAATTAAATGTGTGGTGTTAAATATGTGTATCAAAATGAAAACAATAAAACACACAAAATGAAACTTTAAACTGAAGAAAAGCTAATTAAATTGAATTCAAAGAAACAAGTGAAGCTTCTTCAGAGCCGTTCCATCTTCCTCTATCTCTAGGGATTTGTTTGAAGCTGCTGCTCTCAGATTGTGTAAGCAAGGCTTCTCCAAATGGCAATCTGCAGAACGAGTGTGGAAAATGATAAAGCTTCTCTATGCTATATGTTGGTGAAGTGAAAATACTGACACGGATATGCACGGGGGCTATGATTTGTGGATGCTATGATATGAAGTGGATATGCCATGATATGAAATACTACTTTGCTATGCTATGATGCTTGAAGGCTATTTGCAATTTGGCTATAGTTTATCTGTATGAAAGCTTCTCTGTGATTGCAAAGACCCGGCAGTCCTTTTGTAGCTTTTTGCAGGCAAGATCCTGGCTGGCAAGGATCAACGACTGTGAGGTTGTTTGGTAAGTTTGAATGGTGAGAGATAGAGAGGTTGAGAGGAAGATGGAAGAGGTTGGGAGGTTGGAGAGAAGAATGGAAGCTTGTCTTCAACCCACGGGAACAAGCTTGCACAGGAACAGAGAAATTAATTTTTCTGTTTTGGCAGTTTGTTTCACGATTGTTGAAGATAATGCAAATTAAATAAATTTATTTAATTTCATTTATGTGAGTTTAATTTTTGATTTTAAGACTATAGAAGATTTAATTAAATATTTGAGATATTTAATTGTAAATAGGACTTTAGAAGATATTAATTAAATATTTTGGAATATTTAATTGTGAATGGACTTTAGAGAAATTAATTAAATATTTTGAGATATTTAATTGCGAATGGATATTAGAAGAATTAAATTAAATATTTAGAATATTTAATGGTAAATGGACATTAGAAGAATATATTTAAAAGAGAGAAATATTTAATCTTTATTTGAATAAAATATCCAAGCCAAGATTAAATGATAATTAATATAAATAAATCGTAATGTTTATTTTAATTAATTAAGAAATGAAAAAGAAAAGATGATTAAATAAACTTATTTATTTAATCGAAATGAAAGAATGAACAATATAAATAAATTATTTAAATTTATTTATACGCAGATTGAATTCAGAGATTTAATTAAATATTAAAAATATTTAATTAATTAGCAGACTATGTGATGTGACCATTTTTAGGTGTATACAAAATGATTCTTAATTATTTAATTAATTCGACCTCTCTCGATTAAATAATTATTTTTAATTATTTAATCCCTAACTTAATTTTGTCTATAATTAAATAAATGTTCTTATTTATTTAATCATCCAAACCCTAAGTTCTTCTCTAATTAATTAAATTATTTAATTTAATTAACTATTCATGAGGTGGAAAACAAATAAATTCTATTTATTTAATTTTTTACAAATAAAGTTTATTTATTTATTTTAATTAAACTCACCCCATTTTACTCTCCACTTAAATCTTATTTCTTCTATTTTATTCTCCACTCAACTCTTCCATTTCCCTCTGTAAGTGTGGAATAAGTATAAGTAAAATAACACTTCCTAATAACACATTATATCAAAGATTCAACAAATTAAACTAGTTTAAAGCAAGAATCTATTGAAAGCGTCATATTGTTTACTATCTCTAAAGATTTATCAAGTCACGGGGCTCTCAAATTTGGTAAGCATTGTGACTGTTAAAATGCCAATCTAGAGAATGAGATGCTGCTAAAATGCAATGATGTAATCCTATATGATAATTTCTAGATGATATAAGGAAGCTACTGTAATCTAAATTGACATGAAACTATGATGAAAGAAGCTACAATAAAACTATGATGCAACTATGATTATGATTCTACTGATACTATGATTGCTATTGCTAAAATGCTTGATTGCTTGATTGCTTTTCCTGCAGAGTAAATTTTCACAAAGATGGGATTTGGGATCCATTTCTTGTTTTAGAAGGTTGTATATATAGATTCACGGCAACAATTTTGTGAAGGGATGGCACAACAAAGGCCTGGATTCAATCTGAAGAATTGAATGGTGAGAGATGAAGAAGCTTGAGCTGATGAAGGGAATGGTTTCTCCCCATGAAAACATTAGGCTAGATGATAAGAAGAATCAAAGGAAGGAGATTGAGAGATTGATTCCAATTTGTCTCCAAAGCTTTCCCGTGAATGCCAATTGAATTAAATTGGATGTTTGATGTCTAATTTGGTAGGTGAGTGAATAGAGGAAATTTGCCTTTATGCCTTTATTTGAATATTTTGATTTATTCAAATTAGCAAAAGAGAATAAATAATTTAATAAAACAAGCTATAGAATTTTGTTATTAAATAAATATAGAAGGGATATGATAATTAAACAACAAAGTATTTAACCTTGTTTAATTAATTAAGATTGAATGATGTGATAATTAAATAACACAAACTACTGAAGTTGTATATTTAATTAAAATTGAAGAATAGGAGAATGAACTATAAATAAATATTTCTATTTATTTAATAGTAGAGGAAATTTAAGGTAATTAATCAAATAAATCGTATTTAGTTAATTAGATTATCCAAACCATTTTTACGTGTATACATTTTGCCCCTCTTTGAAGTGATGTGCTTACATATTGCTTCAAAGAAAATTTTGTTGCTGCTGCTAGTATCGACGAAAAAAATTTCAATATGCCCCAGACATTGATTTTCAGGTGATGATGAATATATGCCCCCTCACGAGATAAATTGATGACTTTTTTATTTTTTTGAATTTTTTCAGAATTTTTGAAATTTTTATGATTTTTCGATGATTTGATGATGATTCAATGGTGAAATAATTTATCCCTCAATTAAGAATGTAGAAAGTGCCCCTTGACGAATTTTGAATTAATTCCTCTTAAAAAAAATAAATTAATCCCATAAAAGAAATCCCACCAAAAATAACCTATAAAAGGTCAAAAGGGATGATTTTCAACTCATTTGTGCAATTGAGTTTTGAAAATTTGTGAGTTATTTGTGCAATTTGGAGCAAAATGTTGATCCCTTACCATACTCACCGATTC
Source organism: Sequoia sempervirens (assembly GCA_007258455.2). Taxonomy (NCBI): domain Eukaryota; kingdom Viridiplantae; phylum Streptophyta; class Pinopsida; order Cupressales; family Cupressaceae; genus Sequoia; species Sequoia sempervirens. The sequence goes on from VDFB02105785.1 coordinate 510,001,485, forward strand.
GAGCGCATGCGACGTCACAACAGCCCGACTGTCTATGGACCTCCGGTACGTACCCGTTAACCCCCTCATACATGCACTTCTCATTTTTTGTGCATTTTTTGGGTTTTTAAATTTTTACTTCTTTTGGTGCTTTAGCATGCGGATGTAGTGCTTCAGCAGACTGTTTTAGCACTTAAAGAATTTTAGCGCTTAGGTCAAATTTTATAGCGCTTAGGTAGAATGTTTTAGGGCTTTCAATGTTTTAGCGCCTAGGCTAGGAAGTTTAGCACTTTGACTTACTGTTTTAGCGCTTTTAACATTTTAGTGTGTTTACCCTGTAATTTAGCTCTTTGCCCCGATATAATAGTGCTTTTGATGAAGTGGCACTTTGACTGTCTGTAATGGCGCTTATGCTTGATGAAATGGGGCTTTTGATGATTTAGCGCTTTGATTGTTTGTTTTAGAGCTTTTAAGTGTTTTAATGACACTTTTGATATTCTAGCACATATAAACTCCGTTTTAGCACTTCTAAGTCATATTGATAAAGTTTGTTAAATTTGTCCTTGATTTTGTTGATTTTCGATCGTGTCAACCATTGGTTTGATATGATTGATGATCCTAATCAAGTAGATGATGTTCAACCTCATGATAGGCAAGGTCTGATGTTTAATTGATGATAATTATCCTCATGATAGGCAAGGAATAATTATAGTTTGATTGATAAACCTCATGATAGGTGAAATTGATTTGATGTATTGACCTCATGATAGGCAAGGTTCAATGATGTTTGCTCACGAGATTTAATCAAAAGTCTCACCAAGAGCTAATTAGGTTTGATGGGATATTTGATGTTTTGATGATTTGACAAAAGAGTATTGACTTTGAATATTTCATGATGATAGGAGGCTTTGATGAACCTCCATATTAGAGAGCAATTTCCTCAAACGTTTGATTTGATACGTCAACTAGCCCAACTTGAGACAACTATCATTACACGTTGTGGATTATCTTCCTTACTAAACATGCCCCATATTAGGATTAATCGGGATCTCCTGATAGCTTTAGCGGAGAGGTGGCACAATGAGCATAATACCTTCCACCTAGCTACTGGGGAGATCATAATCACCCCCGAGGATGTCTGGAGGATTATGCGGATACCAGTTATTGGGGATATTGTTGTATATGATTCATCAGAGCAGGGTGGTATTGATGCTCTTCAGAGAGTATTTGAAGATACTAGGATTGTTGCATGTTGGATCCCGTGGTGGGAGATGGTGGATGCATATGCCACTTTGCTGATAGTTCTTGTTGGATTCATCGAAGGATTCCTTTGTCATGATCTTAGGTCAAAGGGATTTTCTGTTGGTTGGGGCTATGTATTAGAGAGCATGGTCATTCACAGGATGAGATATGCTTGGGGCATGTGCATGCTTGCTCATCTTTATCATGATTTGCATTCAACGGTTTACCTTGGTAGTTGGAGTTTATCGATCAAAGTCACTTTACTTTAGGTGTGGGCATGGGAGCATACTTTTGTCATGTGGCCAGTTGATCTAGGTGGATCTTCTAAACCTGAAAATTGAAGTGTTCCAGTTTCTCTTAGAAGCAGTGTCATTTCATAGAGCACATAATTTTGAATCTGGCGCAACTTGAACGGGCGAAAAAGGAGTCTGTTTGTGTAAGATATCACCGGTCAAAGTTCGGTCAAAGGCTGGTCAACTCAACTATTAGGGACGAGCAAAAAGGTGGAAAATTCATCATCACCAAATTGGTCGAAGTTGGCATCATCACGAAGGTCTCGTCGTCATGATTCCAACGACATTCGTTTCGTCAAAAACGAAGCACATACATGAGAGTTATAGCCAGTCAAAATTGTAGTTGACTAAGGTACCATGAGGTACGGTTGCTGACATCATCATGACGTCATCCTGCTGACTTGGCAGATGGATCATCGTACGGATGATGACGTGGACCAATGGGGTCATGACATGTGGCAGTCATACAAGTGACGTGGTGGTACATTCATCAGATGACGTCAGCAGAACTAACCAATCAACTATTGACACGTGGCAGGCCGAGTAGGACAGATGATGTGGTAGATGCACAGTCAGCAGGTGACATGGACGGGTTCATCGAATGGCCTTCAGACACATGGCAGTGAGTTGGCATGGTGATTGAATGGTGAAAAGGAAATGTCAGCACACAGTCATCGTCCAAGTCAGCGAACACATCAGAATCATTGGCCAGTTAGATGTCGCCACGTGGCACCCTCCTAGTGCGACACATGGCCTCCCATTCCTCCGCGGGCAATCAGTTTGGTTTGTTTAGAAAAAGGGTTGTTGGGGGGATTTGAACCCCCTTCATCCGTCTGCGAATCTTCCGGTGGGCCGTTGCACCAAAGGCAGTCCGCTTTACCATAAATGGGTGGCGGTTTGTTTTGTCATTAGTTTGTTTCAAAGTTTGTTTTTCAAAAAGGTCAAGCGTTGTTGAATCCCTTGGGTTTTATACCCACTTAGCCAAGCCACCACGTGGGATTGTCAGTTGTAAACCTTGAACATAGATCGATTCAAATCCCGAATTTCGGTGAAATCATCTCAGTTCTATTCTTTTGTGATTTCTTGTAGTTGTTTTTTTGAGCTTAGTAGATTAGAGATTTGAATTTACATGTTGGATTCAGACTGATAATTAAAAGATCCTTATGTTAGATTGACTATTGTAAGTCTTTTTGAAAATCTAACTCGTGAACTTTAACGAGTAAGTGCTCGATTCATTTACGGATCAAGTGGTATCAGAGCAGGTTACTAAGCTCCTTTTCCAGTTAATCACAAGATTGCATCCGAATCAGGTGAAGCATCCACAGTGATGACATCATCGATGGTACGAGAGTTCTTTGAGATGAAGAAGATGATCGAGACTATTTTTCATGATCATTGTGAAAAGTCTGACAAGGTGCAGAGGCTAGATGAGGCAAATCATCATTTGCAGAAAGAGAATGAAGAATTGAAGAGATTGTTGGAAGAGGCCAATGCGAAGAAGCAAAGGCTGGAGGACCTGTTACAAGAGTTCACTGAAGAGCGGAACAAGAGGAGTCCTCTTGTATATGAGAGTGGACACATATGTGGTTTTTGTCTGCATTCTGAGGATACATCATCCTCATACTCCCTGCTTACACCACCTGATAGTATGGGAGCTTCTTCAGCAACAAAGCCATTGGCCAAGTTTGCTTGTACGATTGGGCGAATTCTCCTAGTGCAGTAGAGTGTGCCTATTGTCGACAGATGGAGTACCTTGAGACTCTTAATCTTCCGGATAGTGACAACAATTATCTCGAAGTATCTTCTTCCACAGACTAGAAGAAGTGAGGTGAGCAGAGCTCTTTTGCACACTTTGAGAAGCACACTAAAGGTATCGAAACGAAGCTACTAGGAAAGATGGGTTGTAGAGGAAAGGGCCTTGGTGTTTCTGAGGAAGGTATCACTGATCCAGTCAAGGCAAAGAAACAACCACGAAACCAAGGATTGATTTGGGACAATCCTCTAGAATTCAGAATTTCTGCACCCACTGTGGCATTAGTGGACATTGGGATGCAGCTGCATCCAGAGCTCCATCATTGATCTCCATTGACAGCAAAGCCAGTAGTTGCTTGAAGCAATCAGCCTGAGCAGCCAGTAAAGGAGATTCAAACAACTCCTGGGAATGTCTCTGATTGAGGTAAAATGTCTTTTGTAATAAGTAACTTGGTGATAGTCTTGCAGTCAGTTTGTTGAAGAGCAAGACAGAGTTGTTGAGAATGGTCAACAATGAATGTTCTCAGCTTGAAGACTCGGTGATGGTCATTTTTAGGATAAGTCTGAACTCAGTTGGAGTTCTTGACCTTGTTGCTTCTGTGACCCGAGCTATGTGGTGGAGCCCTGAATCAGCTATTCCGAAGTACCATGATGCAGAATGCAAACTACCTGTGAGAAGCACTAAGGGACAGGAAGCTGAACTGCTCCTACATTGTTGAAGTGTACAGGCCAGTGTGTAGTGATTCAGATTGTCAAAACAGGTTTGATCCAGATAGTTTCTCTCAGTGTCATTTCATAGAGGAATCTGGCACAACTTCTGTTTGTGTAAGATACTGGTCAAAGTTCGGTCCGGTGGAAAATTCAGTTTCATCGCGAAGGTCTTGTCGTCACGATTCCAACTCATGTGTTATGTCATCGCTTTAGTGAGATGACATACTATTGGCATGTGGCATGAGTGACATTAGATGAGTTCATCGGCATGGTTTCAGCACACTCATTCCGAGTATCAGTTGACCATCCGTCCGCGAATTGTTCTCAAAAAATACTCAATGGCAAATCCCTTAAAATATAAAACAAACTCCCCTAAAAATTCAAATTAAAACAACTTTTTAACAAATGTAATCCCTTGTAAACAACAATAAGCCCAAAATGAATAATAAAAAGGGCTTAGAATAATTATAGGGGATTTAATAGGGATTTTTTTATTGAAATCTATGTAATTAGAAGATTTGGAGAGATAAGGGGATTTTGTAAATCATATGGTTTTATACCATATTGAGTAAAGTTTTTGTATAAAAGGGGGTGTAAGAGGTTGTGTTGGGCATCCAATTCTTCTCAATCCAACTCTTCTCAAGCAATTCTTCTCATAGCAATTCTTCTTGTAAGCCAAGTATCCCTTGGAGGAATTTTGTAACTTGGCGAAGAATCTGCGTTTTGTAAAAGCTTTTGCAAAGCTTCTTCTTGTTCTTCTGTAGGGACGTCTTGCCGACATGGGAGTTGTTGTCATAGGTGGAGCTCCTTTCTAGAGGCCTCTTGTAAGGCAGAAGCTGACTTCTTTTGTAACCTGTGGCATTTCCAAGTCTTGAAGGCAATAGATCGATTCGTTTTTCTGGCGAATCCGGAGACGTAGCTGAATTTCGGTGAACTCCGTTATCATCTTGGTTCTATTCTTTTGTGATTTCTTGCAGTTTTTTTTCTGAGCTTAGTAGATTAGAGATTTAAATTTACATGTTGGATTCAGACTGATAATTAAAAGATCCTGATGTTAGATTGACTATTGTAAGTCTTTTTGAAAATCTAACTCATGAACTTTAACGAGCAAGTGCTCGATTCGTTTACGGATCACCAGTGATGGTGAGGTAGCATCCATCCAAGCGGCCTTATGTGCACATAGATGCAGGTCGACTTACTTAGCCTAGACTAGGTAAGTTAGATCATTGGTGCAGAGTACTAGATGATATGGAGACTGTTACCTGGTGTCCCTATTTGGATTGTGAGCACTGGGATGATGATGACTTGCAGTTGCAATTCTTTTGTCAGTATTTTATTTTGATAGGGCGTACACGATGGGTTTTGGAGAGATTTCTGCTGAGACGAGTGCTTCGTCAGTATGGCATTGTTCAGGGAATTCCCCAGGGTGTTTCCCACTATGCTTGGCGAAAGTTGGATTCTACAAATTGGGGGTCTAGGTTGTCATATGATGTGGCAGTGCAGGAGTTCCAAACTTTATAGCCACTTGTGTGGGAGATCCGACCAAATATTGTGGAGCCACCAATCATAGTAAATTATGCAAAGTATCTAGTATTACATCCATTTCCATGCATCACCATTCCTGATGAGCTAGCACCATTAGCTGCTAGGGAGGAGATTGTTTTTGCACACCATCGCAAATGGAGGAGAGAGGAGATTGGTGGTGAGGAGGAGGTGAAGGAGGAGGTTGAGAGTAATAGTAATGAGGAGGGTAGTGGGAATGAGGAGGATAGAAGTAGCAGTGAAGAGGAGGGCAGTGATGGTGATAGTAGTGGAGATAGTCCAGGTGGATCAGGTGCAGGTGTATTGGGTGCTGGTGGGTTAGGTCCTAGTTTAGAGGAGTACATGATGTCTCGCAAGAGGCGAGCAGTTGTAGACCCTTCAGAGCAACATGCGCAACAACAACAGACCCAGATAGCGAGTTTGCAGGTATAGGTTTAGACATTACAAGGGAAACTGACTCAAGCCCAGGGTTTGTTGGTATAAACTCATACGTAGATACAGGCTCAGGCTCAGGCCCATGCATAAACTCTAGCATCAGTACAAGCTTAGTTGGATGCAGCTCAGGCACAAATTTCAGACTTGACAGCCGAGAGGGATGCCGCTAGACAGACTGTAGGGGTAGCTTAGGCTTAGATTACATCATTGACAACCAAGAGGGATGCCACTAGATTTACTGCAGAGGGGGCTCAGGATGCAGTGGAGAGATTGCAAAGATTGGCGGATGGTACCACTATAGTAGATTATATGCAAGAGATTGTCTATATTGGTGGGGAGGTAGAGTATTACATAGGTGAATTCTATGATGTCATCCCTTCAGAGTAGAGAGTGAGCTACAGGTAGTCCTGATCTGGCAGGACTCATTCTTGGATTGTTAGTGTGGATGTGACTCAGCCTCTTCCTAGAGACTTGAGAGATCTCGATACATCTGGTAGTGGTGGAGGGACTGGTCCTGAGATGCCTGCACCATTTGGAGCCAGCAACACTTAGTTTTCATGATGTGATTCCTCTGTTGTATTTTGAGATGATGATGTACATTTCGATTACAACCATTTTTTGATGATATATATCTCTTCATTTCAGACATCACTGTATACTTGACATTTAATATTTTGAGATATATATGATATACATCGGATTTTATCGATCTATCATGTGTTTTATATGATTCCATGTTGGATGCATTTATTTTCTATGTCCTATATGCCATGTGATAATTTGTATATTATGTTGTTATGGATACATTTTATAATCATGATGATATGCTATGATATATGATGTTCTATTTATGATGTGCATAATGATGATGTTAAATGTGTGATGTATGTATGCATGATGTATGGATGCATGATGTATATATATGATGATGTGTAATTTTATATGATAATGTACCTATATACATGGATGTGGATGTAATGATTCAAATGATTTATGATATGCAATCTAAATGGGATGTGTGTGTTTTATTCTTGTGTAAATTAAATATATGATGTAATAAATGGATGAAAATGATGCATGATATTTGATATGTTAAATGGATTTATGATATGTGATATGATGAATGGATGTATGATATGAAACTATAGAGATTTATTACTTTTGAGATTTTTTCTTATGCAATCTTATGACATGTAATATGAGAAATATGATATGATCAATGCAAATTATTTGATTCAGATGCATGAATGATGAAATGATAATTAAATGCTTTCTAATGTATGCAATGAAAATGATGATGCAACTACATGATAATGATGATTTTTTGTAAATTTCAAGTATACTCAATCTATTATGATAAAAGATAATCATTAATTTTAATCCTTCATGAGCTTTTGTAACAAACACTCTGCAGATGTCAAACTATTATGAATGCAATCTAATTTTACCATGCAAATCTACAAGCAAATATTGGCATTCTAACAGTACTTTTATTTTGCTTTGTATCATCATAGAGTTTTTAAAATGTTGAAAGTGAGTACAAAAATCAATAGTATAATGTAGACCAATGATGACCTGAGTACTACTTCCATGATTTTTGATATTGCAAGTAAACACAAGCATCTAGGTATAATTAAACCGAGATGACCTGAGCATTTCTTGCGTAAACATACAAGAATTAACCACTTTCCTATGTGAATTGGAATGTCATCCATGATACTTTGTAGAGCACTTCCTGTGACAATTCACACAATAATTATGATTAATTCACAGATAGTAGATAAAGAAAAATACCATTTTCCTTCCTAGCGTCTCTAGTTTAATACATCATCGAGTTGCTCCAAAGAAATGATAACAAAAATCAAAGTACGACATATCCAATCTTCACTTAAAGTATTTCAACCATTATTCAGATTAGATCATTCATCTTGATTTTTGAGATTTTGATGAATAACCTAACCTAAAGATTTATCCTAGGGGCCTCGGGGGTTTGATCAAAGATTAGTCTTGCCTACGTTATACACGCAAAGACCACATAGTTCGACTGACACAAACTCATGTTTTTGACTTTTTGATATTGACTTTTTGACCTATTTTTTGTTTTGGATTTTTCGCTGTGATTATGGATGTTTGATGTGTTTTTGATGGTGATTAATGTTTCATGTTGGGTTGTGTTTCAATCATTGTTTTCATTGCATTTGTCTTCCTGTTGTTTGTCTATTTGGTTAAGCTCAAGTTTTATTGCCCCCAATGAGGTTGAGATGTTGCCCCCAAGCTAGGGTGAGACATGACGACTCGTAATGATATGATAATGGATGTAAAATGATGGTGAAAGAAATGACCATGACATGCATCCAATAGATGGGAAAGCTAGTTCAAATCACAAATAACACTTGTTTCCAGGTTTTCACTACATGTTTTTATTGCACTTTTTTAGTCTTTTTTATTTTTTTGTATTTTTTGTTTTCTATTTTTTTTTTGTATTTTTTTGTTACCAAGACACCTGTTTGCTAGGTTTTCATCTAGGTAACCATTTTTAGAAACTAATCTGTGCACTATGTGACTCAAGTGTATAAATTTCTAAGATGGATACTGTTGATAGGTTCATAGAACAGATCCCCTTCAAGTGTAGACAATTAATATGCTCCAGATCCATAAACTGATATGATGACAAAGGGACCTAGCCAGTTAGGCTCAAACTTCTCTTTTCTCTATCTTGCTAATTTCTAGGGTTTTCCTTTAGGACCAAGTCACCAACTTGAAAGACTCTAGGTTTTACCATGTGATTGTAGCTGTTGGACATTCTCTGTTGGTATGCTTTCAAATTATTTACAGCTTGTTGACGACGTTCATCCAGCAATTTCAGTTCTTGTAGTCTAGAGACTCTATAATCCTCATATGTAATGATACCCTTCAGTGAGACACATAGTGATGGTATTTCTACCTCAATAGGTAGCATAGCCTCTGATCCATATACCAAGGCATATGGTTTAGCTCCTATTGGTGTTCTGATGTTGGTTTTGTAGCCCCATAATGTAGGATTTAGCTGAACATGCCAATCACGTCCAACATTGTTAACCATTTTCTTTAGTATTTTCAAAATTATCATGTTTGAGGCCTCTGCTTGGCCATTTCCCTGAGGATAGTACGGTGTTGAGAAACAATGTTGGATATGAAATTTTTCACATAATTCCTAGACATCCTAGTTCTTAAAAGGTCTACCATTGTCTGTTACAATGGATTGAGGTACACCATACCAATAGATGAGGTATTTTAGTATGAAAGATGAGATTTCCTTTCTAGTGATTGTTGTTAAAGGAACCGCTTCTATCCATTTTGTAAAGTATTTCGTTGTTGTGATTATGAACTTGTGTCCATTGGATGAAGACAGATTTATATTTCCTACCAGGTCCACATCCCACTGACAAAAGGGGCATGTTGATGTAAATGGTTGCAACTCTTGTGCTAGTGCATGGATTAAGTTACCATGAATTTGGCATTTCTAACATTTTTTAACTAATTGATAAGACTCCTCCATATTCGGCCAATACTACCCTAAACAGAGGAGTTTCTTTGCTAGGGTTAGTCCACTTGAATGAGTTCCACAAATACCTTCATGGACCTCACGTAAGGTTGTTTCAGACTCATGATGTTCTAGACACCGAAGAAGAGTACCATCTTAACCTCAACGGTAAAGGATGTTAGCAATCAATGTATGTCATGTGGATTGACGGATGAAGTTACATTTCTGGTTTCTAGAAAGATCAAGAGGAAGGATATTATCCTTGAGGTAAGCATAGATCTCTCCACAGAATGAGGTTTGAATGTCTATTATTTGGCATATGCTTTGTGATTTAGGATTATCGTAGGCAACATTAGATACGTGTTCTACCATAAACTCATAACGACCTTGCTTTTCTGGTAATTGCAAGAGAGAAGCAATTGTCGCCATAGCATCCACAACTTTGTTCTCTGCCCTTGGAATTTGTTCAAACTTGATATCCATGAAATAATTTTTGATCATCATCATGATCATTTTCTTATATGGCATGAGCTTTTCAATCCTTTGTTTGATGCACTCGTTATTTACTAATAGATGACAAGTTGTGAGTCCCCATATACTTGAGTACTTTCTATGATTTTACATTCAATTGCCACTTTGATGCCTGTTATCACCTGAAGTTGCACCCTGTTGAACCTGATGTCCAAAGCCTCAGTGTAACATGGCAAGATCTCCAAAGCTATGGGTCACTTTATAGGTAGAGGTCAACCTTCCTAGAGAAGGTCAGCTTCCTTTGGTGTCACCTAAAACTATTAGATCTTGTAAGGAAAAGGGAGAAGGAGAAACATAAAAATGGAAATTAAATCCTAAGGTGATACACCGAACTGATAAGAACAATGAGATACTCGAGTTACACTTGAGTACTGACGATGGATATGGGACTGCACAAAAAGATTATGTGGATTATGCATACAAACAGGTTTGACATGCACACAATTTCAAGAAGGAAAAAACAAACTTTCACAAATTAAAGGCTCATGTGCAATTGAGTAAACACAATTCATAACCTACATGATACCACTTTTGCAAAGAAAGGCATGCTAACATGAAACAAAGCTATAAGGAAAAGAAAGATTTCTCTAAGTAGCTTGATGAATCACTTAAAAATGCACAATACTTCACAAGAACCAGAAGGCAAAAATGAACCATCAATGGTAATCAAGGTAAATTTTATATAACATGTTCCAAAATGAGTTACAAAATTCTGCTAATCCGAGAGAGGACTGTAGAAGTCACAGACTTCAGAAAAGCATAAGGAGAACTCCTTTACAAAGAGGCAAAAGATGCCTCATATACAAAAGTGTGGTCGGCCCCTCTAGGGCTTACAAAAATATCAGTCTCAGAAAGATCTGCCTTTAGATCTTTTGATTGAATTTAATGTTGTATTCAATTGAATCCCTACTGTCCATGTCAGTGTGAAGAGTCGCCTCCAGGAGTGGTCTTCCTCAGATCTTTCTGCAACCACCGCATTTACTTCCTAGTATCGTGTCCACCCTTTGAATTCCCCCCAGTCAAGCTGCTTTGAATGCTCCTAAGCTCACGTTGTAGATACACGTTGCCTTTCATTATGTTATTTCTCCTTTTTCCTAAACAGACTACCACGGCTCGCCTTTAGCTCTATCTGAATGGCTGGGCATACACCACATAGATTCTTCAGGCAGTCAAAAGCTCATTGATCAGAATCACATCTCGACGAGACACTACAAGTGTCTCACCAATGCGATTATGCCCCTTGAAGCTATTAGCACAACATGTGACAGCCGGTGAGATGTCTTAGCGAGCTTTAGAAGTCATATTGATATTGCCAAAAACATCGGCAAGAAAAAGGACATCAGTCTGAAGTCACAGCGATACCGCTTTTATTTGGCGATTCCATCACTGCCGGCAAGAGATCGTGTGCTCCGGAAGACCTTATGTTGAGCCCATCCTCTCTCGACGAGCACATCCATGTCAGCAAGACACTACTGAGTCAGAAGGATCTCATAGTGATGTTGGATCTTTCTCCCTAGGCTCATTCTGTATCAGCCATACCCTTTTGGGTCGGTGCGACCTCGTGGTGAGCTCATTTCATATCGGGGAAACCCCCTTTGGTCAGTGAGACCTCTCGCTGAGCTTCCTCTTGTCTCCTTTTCTGACTTATTTCGCCATCTCCACAAGCTCCTCTTCATTCGGAAAGACACCCGAGTGTCAGTGAGACGTTTTACCGAAGGCAGAATGTTACACCGAGACCCCTCATCTTCGGCAGGAGTTGATTGAGGTCACCCTGAATGCACTCCATTCTACCAAGCTCTACATTTCTTTCGGTAAGACACCTGCAAGTCAGGAAGACTTCATAGCGAGGCCCACTAGTCATACCGATACCCACTTCAGTCGCTGAGACCGCACCATGTCGGCAAGACATTACTCCAACGACTAGAAGCTACACCGATGTCTTTTATGTCGGGGAGACCCTATGTTGGTCGGTGAGACCTCTCGCCAATGTTGGATCTTTCTCCCCGAGCTCATTCCCCTTCAACTCTTGGTGAGGCCCCTTTGTTGTCAGCGAGACATTGGCCTATCGACCAGACCTCTCGCCGGGCTCCTTATTTTTCGGTGATGAGTTTACTTTCTTTTTAGTCAGGGAGACAAGCTTCGTTCGCCGAGACCTTATGGTGAACTCCCTTCCTTCGCCGAGAGCGTACTTCATTTTGAGGAGACATCGCGTGGTCGGGGAGACCTTACCCTGAGCTTGTTTCCTTTTGCCGATGCCACCTCATGAACTATTGTCGGCGAGACCTTCATCTTCGGTAAGACCTCCTAGCGAAGCCCACTTACATACGTCGAAGGCATCCTTTCAGTGAGACCTTCTGCACTTGCCAAAACATCATGGCAACTTCATTTTTCTTTGCCCCGAGCTCCTTCTTCGCTGAGACCCGTGCTTGCCACCAAGATATCTTAGCGAACTCCTCTTTTTCGTCGAGTTGCTCACTGGTCAGCGAGACATCCTTATATCAGAAAAACCTTATGCCGATGTCAAACTTCCTTGGCAAAGTCCTTGTTGTCTGCGAGACCCCTGCCAAAGGCAAAACACATATTGAGGCCCCCTTTTATTCCTCAGCGAGACCCAAAGTAGTCGATGAGACATCATGCCAAAGGCGTTTTGCTTTGGCAAGGGCTTATTTCAGTCAGCATGACTTTTCTTTATCGCCGAGACATCCTAGCGAACTCAATCTCCTGCGCTAAGAGCCTTTAGAGTTGGGGAGACCTTTTGACTTTGGCGAGACCCTATAGCGAAGCTCACTTGCTTTGATGATGCCGCCTCTCGGTGAGACCTTCTGCTTTTTCCGAGACATTACACCGAGAGCATTTCATTTTGTGCTTTGTCGATGAGACCTTTTGCACTCGCCAAGACATCTCCCTGATGTAAAAGCTCCTGCCGATATGTGTATCCCTCTACCGCTGGTCGGTGAGACATAAAGATCTCACTAAGACTATCCTCCGAAGGAGATCCTCATGCCGATTGGGAAATTCTTAGTTGCTGGGACAATGATTTTGTCTTGCCGATAGGTACCTGCATATGAATTCCACTTGTCGTGACATTCCTAGGGTCTTGCTGATAGGCAACACAGAAGCGTATTTAATCAAAATGCATTATGGGTCGGGGAGACCCAAATAATCTCATGCCAATAGGATCCCTAATGTGAAGCATTCAGACTTGATGAAACCACTGCTAGTCGGCAAGACATCTGGAAGGTTTTGCCAACTTTCTCCTTAGAGGATTTTCATGCCGAACCTTCCTAGGGCAGGCTCTCCCACTGAGTTCCCTATGACCTAGCATCAGATTCATGACTTTTTTCCCTTGTGTGAATGCTCCATTTGGCCTTCATGAACATCTGAAACATGATTTATCCTGCCTGATTGAGCCCATGGGTGAAAATTAGGTAACATTTATGGCGACCTTTGCTGGATGTTTGCCTGCTAAACATAGAAAACCAATAGCCTAGGCCTATCCATTGGGCACGGAGTCATTGGGAAAATTGGGGAACGAACTTGAAAGCAGCCTTGTACATGGCTATAATTTGCTTGAGATTCATAGAACACTCGAAAGCTTATTGAAAACAGGGAAAAACTGCTGAAAGGAAACTACTTATTTGTGTTAGAACAACACTTAGGGAATGAAAACTGCATCTAAACCTACCCTATACTAACTAGTGAGAAATTGATCAAACAAACCCATTGACAGGTTGGGTAAAATAACTACCCTTTCTAAAAATTTTACAATGTTTGCCACGATGGAGAACAACTAAAGAGAAATGAAGCATGCATGACAATTCAATAGATGGATTCAAGATCTCTGGCGGAACATATTCAGGCTTACTAACCTTTTCATATGGAATGTAAACATTCCTGTTCTAAGGTGGAAAGGTAACTTGAGTGCACTCCTCCTGAGCAGTACCCTCATGCTTGGGTGCAAGATTCGTCCTTGGTGTTGTATTGGGTTCCATCTGAGCTAGGTATCTGATTGGATAGCCTTTGGTAAGGGCAAAGATTGCACTTCCTTTGATCTCTTGCTCATGAACTACCATTTTATCACCTTGCTGGCTGGAAAGGTATAGCCCCTATGGCTGACTTGATGGAAGAGTAGTAGCCTCCTCAATATGCTCATGCTTTCCCAATTGGACACCCATTTCTTCAACAGAGAACAAAGAGATAGCTTCCTCTATCACATCTTCAATCAACCCATCAGCCTCAGGCTCTTTTATGCACCAGAATGGAAGCTGCTTACAATTCTCATCATCACTGGAAGAGTTACATTTTGATTCTAGCTTGTCTTTGTCAATGCAAGGAGACAATAATTCAAGTGGTGATAAAGTCTCACGTTCCTTTGTACAATGGAATGGAAGCTCCTCCAACCAGTTATGACTTTGCAAATCAAGATCATGAGGCTTCCTCTGCTATTCCAGCATTTGTTCAAGTTTTTTCCCTAGATCATCATGGCTATCAGCCTTTTCTGACTCTTTGCCATCCAATGTTGAACAAAACTGCTCAATTATATCAGTGTACACTTCTTCATATAGCTCAACATCAACTTTCTCAAGCATAACATGCTCAAAAGTATCAAATCTAGTTGTACACTGCTCCTCTTCAACCTCATGTTGCTGACTTATGACCAGACTTATGCTTTCCTCATCACACTTAATGAAACATGGAAGCTCAACAAATGAAGCTATGGAGTTATGACCTACATCACCTCTTTTAGCCCCTTCATGTTGTTGTCTTGACTCTTGAACCTGCAGCTACTTGATGTCTTCTTACTGCTTTGAGATAGCATTTAGAGTGGGAAAAATCATACCTTCTTCATTCCAAAATGTACATTGCTCTTCTTGGTCAGCCTTTTCCATCATTTCACCTTGTTATCTTGTCAGAACATTTTCACCATCTTGTAGAACAGTGGGAGGATCATTAGCTAAAACATTGCCAGAAACATTTTAAGAATTTGTTCAGCTTTTTGCAGCTGTAGTCTATATTCCTCCATGGCTAAATGTATCAAGTTCACACCTCCATTCTCCATCATGTTGATTGTGTTATGCAGACCAAAAGTCTGCTCTTCATCTACAGCCTCATTTTCCTCCATTATCACATTTGATTTGTCATTCCCAAGCTCTTGTTCAAACATAATGGAAGCTAAAAGATTTGTTTCTTCCTCTACAAGCATGTCTTCTTTAGGTTGCTCTAGAACATAAGGGGTTGGTTGAGCCTGCTTAAGGATAGGTTCCTGAGTTAAAACAAGATTTCTAGAAATTGGGGACTCAAATTTAATAGGTTGAAAAGGTTCAGTTTGCCTAAAGCTTGGAAAATTGGACTTGGAAACTCCTTTATTGACAGGATTGTTCAATATTATAGGAAGAACTGGGCTGAGACTAGGACTGGAAGTTTCATACCTTAATTGGCATTGATAATCAAAATAAGCTTGACTACTTTGCACCTGAGCAGAGAGAGACTTGATCTATTCCTCTTTGGCGGCTATCCCTCTCTCAAGATCTTCTTCAAACTGACATCCCAACCCCTGCTGATGTGAAATAAGCTTTTTATGTTTCTTGACATCGACCAACATGCCATACATGTAGGAGAATACCTTACTGACATCATTAATCTATATAAGTTCAAACCTCTGGCTCAAATCCCACAACACACAATCAAAATATTGGAGTAGGTCCATTATAGCTTGGCAAGGATGCTTTAGAGGCTGATTATGTAAATAATCATATTGGTTAACATCAGAAACCTCCTCTTGGGGTTGATTTTGATCAAATATTGGTTGACATAAGGGTCGACCAGGAGTGGGAGGGTGGGAAACATGATGAAAATACTGGTAATCTGTTGATATCGGGTCATTTGACATAAAAACAGCAGGCTACTCTATGTGGGATGATTGGTAAGAGGACGCCCATGCATGATTTTCATGAAATGGTGGGCAACATGAAATATTTCCACAAAATGCAGACATATTTGTTCATTCAAGAGACTAGAAATTCACTAGAGTTTCTGGTAAAGCAAGAAACCAGGTCTGATTTTTCATAATAGCACTTTGTCTACTTGAAACCATTCGATATCTCTCTGCAGTCACCAGATGTGTTGAAAATTTGCCTCCAAAAGGCTGAAACTACTACTGCACACACCGAATAGCAGCAATAAAATGCATAAACATGAAATGAGAAGCAGTCCACTATCCCACCGGGCATGCCAAAACTGTTATCACTTGAAGTTGCACCCTGTTGAACTTGATGTCCAACGCCTCAATGTAACATGGGAAGACCTCCAAAGCTGTGGGCCACTTTATAGGCAGAGGTCAACCTCCAAAGAAGGTCAGTTTCCTTTGGTGTCACCTAAAACTACTGATCTTGTAAGGAAAAGGGAGAAGGAGAAACATAAAAATGGAAATTAAATCCTAAGGTGATACACTGAACTGATAAGAACAATGAGATACTCGAGTTACACTTGAGTACCAATGATGGATATGGGACTACACAACAAGATTCTGTAGATTATGCATACAAATAGGTTCGACATGCACACAATTTCAAGAAGGAAAAAATAGACTTTCACAAATTAAAGGCTCATGTGCAATTGAGTAAACACGGTTCATAACCTACATGATACCACTTTTGCAAAGAAAGGCATGCTAACATGAAACAAAGCTATAAGGAAAAGAAAGATTTCTCTAAGTAGCTTGATGAATCACTTAAAAATGCACAATACTTCACAAGAACTAGAAGGCAAAAAATGAACCATCAATGGTAATCAAGGTAAATTTTATATAACATGTTCCAAAATGAGTTACAAAATTCTGCTAATCCGAGAGAGGACTGTAGAAGTCACAGACTTCAGAAAAGCATAAGGAGAACTCCTTTACAAAGAGGCAAAAAATGCCTCGTATACAAAAGTGTGGTCGGACCCTCTAGGGCTTACAAAAATATCAGTCTCAAAAAGATCTGCCTTTAGATCTTTTCAGTGAATTTAATGTTGTATTCAATTGAATCCTTGCTATCTGTGTCAGTGTGAACAGTCGCCTCTAGGAGGGGTCTTCCTCAGATCTTTCTGAAACCACCACATTTACTTCCCAGTACTGTGTCCACCCTTTGAATTCCCCCCAATTGAGCTGCTTTGGATGCTCCTGAGCTCATGTTGCAGATACACATTTCCTTTCATTATGTTATTTCTCCTTTTTCCTGAATAGACTGCCATGGCTCATCTTTAGCTCCCTTTGATTGGTTGGGCATACACAACATAGATTCTTCGGGCGGTCAAAAGCTCGCTGATCAAAATCACATCTCGGCGAGACACTGGAAGTGTCTCACCGATGCGATTATGCCCCTTGAAGCTATCGGCACAACATGTGACAGTCGGTGAGACATCTTAGCGAGCTTTAGAAGTCATATTGATATCGCCAAAAACATCGGCAAGACAAACGACATCGGTCTGAAGTCACAGCGATACCGCTTTTATTTGGCAATTCCATCGCTGCTGGAAAGAGATCGTGTGCTCGGGAAGACCTTATGTTGAGCCCCTCCTCTCTCGGCGAGCACATCCATGTCAGCAAGACACTACCGAGTCGACAGGATCTCATAGTGATGCTAGATCTTTCTCCCCGAGCTCATTCTGTATCGGCCAGACCCTTTTGGGTCGGTGAGACCTCATGGCGAGCTTATTTCATATCAGGGAAACCCCCTTTGGTTGGCGAGACCTCTCACTGAGCTTCCTCTTGTCTCCTTTTCCGAGTTATTTTTCCATCTCCGCGAGCTCGTCTTCATTCGGCAAGACACCCGAGTGTCAGTGAGACGTTTTACCGAAGGCAGAATGTTACACCGAGACCCCTCATCTTCGGCAGGAATTGATTGAGGTCACCCCGAACGCACTCCATTCTACCAAGCTCTACATTTCTTTCGGCAAGACACCCGCTAGTCGGGAAGACTTCATAGCAAGGCCCACTAGTCATACCGATACCTGCTTCAGTCGTTGAGACTGCACCATGTTGGCAAGACATTACTCCGATGACTGGAAGCTACACCGATGTCTTTTATGTCGGGGAGACCCTATGTTGGTCGGTGAGACCTCTTGACGATGTTGGATCTTTCTCCCCGAGCTCATTCCCCTTCGGCAAGACTTCAATTAGTCGCTGGGACCTCATGGCGATGGCTTCAACTCTTGGTGAGGCTCCTTTGTTGTCAGCGAGACATTGGCCTATCGGCCAGACCTCTCACCGGGCTCCTTATCTTTTGGGGATGAGTTTAATTTCTCTTCAGTCAGGGAGACAAGCATCATTCACTGAGACCTTATGGTGAACTCCCTTCCTTTGCCGAGGGTGTACTTCATTTTGGGGAGACATCGCGTGGTCGGGGAGACCTTACCCCGAGCTTGTTTCCTTTTGTTGATGCCGCCTCATGAACTATTGTCGGCAAGACCTTCATCTTCGGTAAGACCTCCTAGTGAAGCCCACTTACATATGCCAAAGGCATCCTTTCATGAGACCTTCTACACTCGCCAAGACATCATGGCGACTTCATTTTTCTTTGCCTCGAGTTCCTTCTTCGCTGAGACCTGTGCTTGTCGCCGAGATATCTCAGCGAACTCCTCTTTTTTGTCAAGTTGCTCACTGGTCGGCGAGACATCCTTATATCGGTAAAACCTTATGCCGATGTCAAACTTCCTCAGCGAAGTCCTTGTTGTCGGCAAGACCCCTGCCGAAGGAAAAACACATATCGAGGCCCCCTTTTATTCCTCAGCCAGACCCAAAGTAGTCAGTGAGACATCATGCCGAAGGCGCTTTGCTTTGGCAAGGGATTATTTCAGTCGGCATGACTTTTCTTTATTGCCAAGACATCCTAGCGAACTCAATCTCCTTTGCCAAGAGCCTTTAGAGTCGGGGAGACCTTTTGACTTCGGAGAGACCCTATAGCGAAGCTCACTTGCCTTGCCGACGCCGCCTCTCGGTGAGACCTTCTGCTTTTGCTGAGACGTTACATCGAGAGCATTTCATTTTATGCTTTGTCAGTGAGACCTTTTTCACTCACCAAGACATCTCCCCTATGTAAAAGCTCCTGCTGATATGTGTATCCCTCTGTTGCTAGTCAATGAGACATAAATATCTCGCCAAGACCATCCTCCGAAGGAGATCCTCATGCCAATGGGGAAATTCTTAGTCGCTGGGACAATGATTTTGTCTTGCCGATAGGTACCTGCATATGAATTCCACTCGCCGTGACATTCCTGGGGTCTTGCCGATAGGCAACATAGAAGCATATTTAATCAAAATGGATTATGGGTCGGGGAGACCTAGATAATATCATGCCGATAGGATCCCTAATGTGAAGCATTCAGACTTGATGAAAGGACTGCTAATCGGAAAGACATCTAGAAAGTCTTGTCGACTTTATCCTTAGAGGATTTTCATGCCAAACCTTCCTAGGGCAGGCTCTCCCACTGAGTTCCCTGTGACCTAGCATCAGATTCATGACTTTTTTCCCTTGTGCAAATGCTCCATTTGGCCTTCATGAACATCTAAAACATGATTTATCCTGCCTGATTGAGCCTGTGGGTGAAAATTAGGTAACAATGCCCATAATCAATGCTTCATACTCAGCTACATTATTGGTACATGGAAACATTAGTCTATAGGACCTTGGGATGGTGTGTCCTTGAGGTGTAACAAATAGAATTCCCACACCAGACCCCCTTTGTGTGTATGATCCATCAAAATAAAGTCTCCATTGTTGTGTGGTAATATTCAGAATGTCTGTATCCTAAAATTCAATGTTCATTGGATGATTATCCTATAACAGAGCTTCAGCTAATTGATCAACTATCACTTATCCTTTGATGGCTCTTAGGTCTGCATACTGGATGTCAAACTCACTTAAGATCATGACCCATTTTGCTAGTCTCCCTGTTAGAGCAACTTTGTTGAGTAGATATTTTAATGGGTCTATTTTTACTATGAGTTTGATTGTATGAGTCAACATGTAGTGTCACAACTATTGGGTTGAAAATACCACTGCGAAACAAGCTTTCTCTATGAATGTGTAATTTATTTCATAACCATTGAGAGTCCTGTTGATATAGTAAATAGCTTGTTCCTTTCCCTCAAAATCTTCTTGTGCTAATAAAGCTCCTAAAGAAATGCCAGTTGTTGCTATATATAGTAACAATGGTCTCTCTACTGTAGGTGGCATGAGCATGGGAGGCGACATCAAATATTGCTTTATCTGGTTAAAAAAAAAAATCGCATTCATGATCCCACTTGAATGAGACATTCTTATGAAGTATATGATTGAATGGATGGCTTTTGTCTACCAATTGGGAGATAAATCTCTTGATGGATTGTAGCTTGCCTTGTAGAGACCATAATTGACTGATATTTTTAGGTGGCAACATCTCCATTATTGCTTTGACCTTAGCCAGATCCACTTCGATTCATTTTTCTGACACTATGTATCCAAGGAGCTTTGCTGATGTTACCCCAAACACACATTTCTTGGGGTTCAATCTGACATTGAACTTCTCCAATCTAGTAAATATTTTTCTGAGGATCTCCAGATGTCCTTCTCTTGTGTATGATTTGCTAATATGTCATCCACATAATATTCCATAAAAGTATGCATCATGTCATGGAAAATAGTGGTCATCACCCACTGATATGTTGCACTTGCGTTTTTCAACCCAAAGGGCATGACATTCCAATAGAATGTACCCCAAGAACAAGTGAATGTTGTCTTTTCTTGATCTTCAGGTGCTATCTTGATTTGGTTGTATCCTGAGAAGCCATCCATTAATGAAAACATGGCATGTCTCACTGTTAAATCAACAATGATGTTAATACTTGGTAAAGGAAAATCATCCTTTGGGCACACCTTATTTAGATCTCTAAAATTTGTGCATATTATGATGCTATTATCTGGTTTAGATACAAGCACAATATTTGAAATCCACTCTGCATAATCAATAGACCTAATAAATCCTGCATCCAACTACTTCTTTAGCTCAGCTTTTACCATCCGAGTGATGTGGGGATGCATTTTTCTCAATTTTTTCTTTACTGGTTTGATTCCAAATGGTAGAGATAGATGATGCATCAAGAGATATAGATCTAATCTTGGCATATTAGAATAAGACCAAGAAAAATTGATATGTCGCTCTTCAAAGAATTTGGTGAATTTGAGCTTCTCTTGTTCTATCATAGATGTTGCTAGATGTAGAATCTTTATCTTTTCTGGTGTTCCAAGATTTATGGACTACGTAGGCTCCACTAGTACTAATGATCTATCATGGTTATGCTCTAGAAGGGTGTCAAATCTCCCATCTTTCAGTGCATTAGAAAGGTTTTCACTGCTAGATACGTTCTTTATTTTTTCTTTTTCAAAATCTAATGCTGCTAGAAAGGTTTTCACCATTAGATCTTTTTTTCTTCTTGTCATATTTGCAACTGGAAGATTTGGCACCCTCTTGATTTGAAGTGTCGTTATGAGTGTTATGGGTAGAACTTGTACTAGGTTTGTCACTACAAAGAAAATTTACAATGGCCTCATCATTTGAAAAGACTAGTATATTAATAGGTTTGGTTGGTTCCCAGTCAATTACTTCAGGATGTATCTGTTGAAAAATGAGGTGTTTTCTTAGCTTAATACTCTATAAAACTTTAATATTGCTGATCTAAGTAAGCTCTTTCTTTGTTACATATATTCTTTGTGGGTGATTATCTTGATTAATTCATTCACTGTTGTAGAATGAAGAGAGAAGTTGATAGAAGAACTAGACAGGATATTAGAAAGATCACACAAGATGTACCGTGGAGAAACCCTTTCAGGAAAAAACTCCACGAAGAATTATTCTATTATTCAATATCTTAATTACAATAGCTCCAATTCTTGCTTGAGAATGCTTCTTTTGTCTTAACCAATCTTCTTCACACCTGCAATAACAATTATTAAAAACTCTCTTCAACTTGAATAAGATATAGAGACAATATGCAACCTTGTAATCTCCAAATGGCGATAATTACAGTGCACAAGCTCAAGCCCTTGAATAAGTATGCCATATTCCTTCAAGTTGAGTTATTCTATGAAGACTAAAGCTTACAACATGTGCTTCATGCATTTGGGCATCCCAAACTGAAGCTACAACTTCTCCTTCACTTCAGTGATAATTCCAAAGCTCTTCCTCAAAGTTGGTGCCCTTAAGTAATCCTACATAACTGAGCCTTCAGAAATATATTATCATGCATTGGAGTTAATTCCAAGAAAGCATCTTGGGCACCCAAGTTGGCTCCAAGTGATTTCTTGTTAACTAAAACATTTACTCAACACCATTCCCAAAGAATGGTCATCCCCTGTTAACTAAAGGTAGTCCCTGTTATTTGTCATACAACTCAATGTTATTAGCCATGAATTCCAAGTTAACTAAAGTTAACTAACATACAACTAAAACTAAATAAAGACAATTGAACCATAACTGAACTGAACTGAACTGAACTGAACTGAACTAAACTAAACTAAACTGAATTGAACTGAATTGAACTGAATTGAACTAAACTAAACTAAACTAAATTGAACTAAACTAAACTAAACTAAACTAAACTAAACTGAATTGAACTAAACTAAACTAAATTAAACTAAACTGAACTGATATGAACTGAACTTAACTGAACTTCAAGCATGCAAACATCAAATCCTAACTCCGAGGATCTTTATATGCATTCAGAAGTGTTAACTATTACTCTGTATAGTTAATTGAACACAAGGTGAGTGTCACCTTACCATGTGGGTGTCCCATGTGCCCCTATTATTTAGGAACTCACTATGGATGCCCTCACATGCTTCTTACTTTTATAATTAATTACAAATGTCAATAATCATGATTATTTCATCAAATATTAATCTCATCCTAATCTTAGTGTTGTTGAACACATTCCAAGAATCTAGGAGATACATGAAATAATTAATGTTTAGGATTTTCAATTGAATGGCAACCTATTTCCAACATTCTCCCACTTGACATTATACATTGCAATTATTCTAAATAAGGAATAATAAATTTAAATCAAGTACAAGAGTCAAGGCCAATGGCCTTCCTGCACCATGAGAACTTATCTGTAGGAACTGGCTTCGTAAGATAATCTGCAGCATTAATCAAAGTGTCAACTTTTTCAATTAATACTTTCCCACTCTCAACCATTTCTCGCACAAAGTGATACTGAACATCTACATATTTAGTAGGAGCATGATACATAGGATTTTTGGCTAAACAAATAGCACTCTGACTATCGCATTCAAGCTTAACTTGCTTGCAATTAAAACCAATAGTTGACCCAAGCCTCTTTAACCAAACTGCCTCTTTAGAGGCATGTGTGGCAGCCATGTACTCTGCTTATGTGGTGGACAAAGCAACCGTGGGCTGCCTCTTACTCATCCAACTAACCGCAGCTCCAAACAAAGTATACACATAACCACTTGACGACCTTCGACTGTCCATATCTCCTACCCAATCTGAATCAACAAACCCCTATATGTCCAATGATCTATTCATAATATCAATATTATTAGAACCATGATAAACTAAACAGTAATATGAAGTCCCTCCTAAATATCTAAATACCCTCTTAACATAAGCCCAATGTTCTTTACCAGGGTTAGACATAAACCTACTAAGAACTCCCACTGCTTGTGCTATATCTGGTCTCGTACAGACCATTGCATACATTAAACTACCAATTGCACTAGCATACAAAATTTTAGACCTTTCCTCAAAATCAAAATCAAATTTAAGACTCATATCTAAACTTAACTTAATGCCAACTGGTAAAGGAATATTAACCGGTTTACTGTCCTACATGTTAAATCTTTTCAAAATAGTATCAATACTCTGACTTAATCAAAGCTTTTTGTTACCTCTATCTCTATTGATCTCCATACCGAGGATATATTTTTCAGCCCCTAGATCTTTCATCTCAAATGTGCTTGAGAGTTGTGCTTTCAATTCTCTAATCATTACCTTGATGTTACCAATAAACAACATGTCATCAACATACAAGATAATAATTAAAAGTTGATCATCAATAATTTTTATATAAACACAATGATCTTCCTCACTCCTAACAAAACCAATTTTTAATGCAAAAGCATCAAACTTCTGGTACCACATTTTGGGTGACTGTTTCAATCCATATAAAGATCTTTTTAACCTGCAAACCAATTCTTCTTTTCCTTTTACAACAAAACCTTCAGGTTGCTTCATATAAATCTCCTCACCAAGATTCCCATGCAAAAAAGCAGCTTTCACATCCATTTGCTCAATTTCAAAATCATAAGCAACATCAATAGATAAGAAGAATCTAATAGAAGTTAATTTAGCAACAAGAGAAGATTTCATTAAAGTCAACTCCCTCTCTCTGGGAGTAGCCCTTGGCTACTAATCTAGCCTTGTACCTTTCGAGATTACCATCTGCACCAATCTTTTTTTTAAAGATCCATTTACAACCAATGGCTTTGCTATCTTTGGGAAAACTCTCAAGATCCCATGTGTCACAAGTATCCAAAGATTCCATTTCCTCATGCATAGCTTGTGACCAAAGCTTGTTCTCGTTTGAGGACAAAGCTTCCCTGTAAGAACTTGGTTCATCATTAGTACTCATTAAAGAAAAAATACAATGAAAATTAGGTGGGCTATACCTATCGACAGGATTTCGTTGTCTTGTGGATCTCCTTAAAGGAGTTTCTTCTGGTTCCTCAATATGCTCATCTTGAGCCTCTATTTCAAAAGAACTCTCTGAACTCTCTTCTTGTGATTCATCCACTTGTTCTTCAACATGTGCATCTTGTTGCTTCTCAGTATTTGTCTCAAAATGCACTGTTTGAGAAGTATCCTTTTCCTTTGGTTGTTCTTCTCCTTAATAAGCTCTAAATTCCCTGAAAATAACATCTCTAGATAAATAAACTTTTCTTGTTAGTGGATTCCAAAGCTTGTAAACTTTAACATTTTCACCATAACCTGTGAATATGCATTTCTGTCCTTTAGGATCCAATTTAGATCTCTTTTCTTGAGGCATGTGAACAAAAGCTTCACAACCAAAGATCCTTAAATGTGCAACACTAGGTTTCTTACCTAACCACATCTCATAAGGAGTTTTATCTTCAATAGATGAACTAGGGGATCTATTGATTAAATAACAAGAAGTACATACCATTTCAGCCCATAAGGACCGTTCAAGCTTAGCACTACTTAACATACTCCTATCTTTTTCCATTAAGGTTCAGTTAATCCTTTCTGCTACTCCATTTTGTTGAGGTGTATATGGAGTAGTTTTCTGTCTCACTATTCATGCATGCTTACAATAATCATCAAATTCCTTAGAACAATACTCACCACCATTATCTGATCTCAACACTTTTATCTTATGATCTGATTGTTTCTCAACCAAAGCCTTAAATTCCTTAAACTTATTAAACACATCAGATTTGTTATGCATAAAATATATCCAAGTGTATCTTGACACATCATCAATAAATGTGACATAGTGTGTATATTTTCCAATAGAGTCAATATCCACATGACCCATTACATCTGAGTGAATAATCTCTAATAATCTTTTAGCTGTATTTGTACCACTAGGAAATTTAGATCTAGATTGCTTTCCAAACACACAATGCTCACAAAAGTCATTTTTTCCAATATTATAATTAGGAATACCAT
Source organism: Sequoia sempervirens (assembly GCA_007258455.2). NCBI lineage: Eukaryota > Viridiplantae > Streptophyta > Pinopsida > Cupressales > Cupressaceae > Sequoia > Sequoia sempervirens. The sequence goes on from VDFB02105785.1 coordinate 510,027,222, forward strand.
CAACCAAATTTTTATTAAGAATGGTCCTAATACCTTTTTCACCTATATGGCCCAATCTATGGTGCCATAGCATACATGTATTTTCAGCTTCAGTTACATTTGATAAAATATTTACATTGGAGGTATTCAGCTTAAACAAAGTCCCAATCTGAGATCCTTTAGCAACCACCATATTCCCTTTCACCAATCTACAACCACCTTTGTAAAATGTCACATGCATTCCAGAATCATTAAACTTAGAGACAAAGTATATTCCTTGCAAGTCCTGGAATATGTAAAACATCATTAAGGGTATTAACACTACCATCACTGAAACACAATTTTACCTCTCTTTTGCCAACAACTTTTGTTGTGCTATTGTCTCCAAAGAAGAAATCTCCTCCATCATATACAATATACTTAGAGAACCACTCCTTTCTAGGAGTCATATGATAGGAGCAACCTAAATCAAGAAGCCAAGAGTTATCAACAACAATATTAGAAGAAATGACTAATGCATCATTACTGTCATCAATTTTTTTTGTAGAAGCATCAGTACTCTTCTTCTTGCTCTTACAATCCTTTTTAATATGTCCAGGTTTTCTTCAATTCCAACACTTTACCTTACTCTTACTAGGGGTTTTTGACCATCCTTTAGACTTACCCTTTCCTTTCTTGTCTTCCTTAGATTCCTTCTCTTTCGGCCTACCTCTTACAAACAAGGCATCTTGGGAGCCAGTTTTAGATTTCCTCCTCATCTCCTCTGATAGGAGAGTAGGAATGATGTTGTCCATCTTTGGATCTGCACTATTACCACTAATTGCAACTATTAGATTTTCCCAAGAATCTGGTCAAGAGCAAAGCAATAAAATGCACTTATCCTCATCCTCAAGCTTTACATTTGTGGATGCTAAGTGAATGAGAATTAAATTGAAAGCATTTAAATGTTGTGCTACTGAATCACCACATTTCATTTTCAATGAATATAATTGCCTTTTCAGATACAACTTATTTGTTAAACTCTTTGTTTGATAAATGTCTCCTATTCTTTTCCACAATTTATATGCACTGGTTTCCACTGAAACATTTAAAAGAACATCAATAAGACACAATCTAATTGTTCCTCTTTCCTTTTTATCTAACTTAGCCCAATCTTCATCTGTCATAGTTGTAGGTGTCTTTGTCTCATTATTAACCACTAACCATTGATATCTTTCTTCAAGAAGATCTTCCATTTTTAATTTCCACATTTGATAGTTAGAACCATTGAACTTTTCAATATCTAATCTTGAATTCATTGTAACAAAAACTTACTTCCAAAATAAAAAAAATTACTAAAATAATAAGAGCTCCCACTAAGCCAATAAATCCTTCAAAATTTAAGAGAATGGCATCCCAATACTCTCCCCAACCTCAGCTCTGATACCAAATGTTGAAAAATGAGGTGTTTTCTTAGCTTAATACTCTGTAAAACTTTAATATTGATGATCTAAGTAAGCTCTTTCTTTGTTACATATATTCTTTGTGGGAGATTATCTTGATTAATTCATTTTATTGTTGTAGAATGAAGAGAGAAGTTGATAGAAGAACTAGACAGGATATTAGAAAGATCACACAAGATGTACTGTGGAGAAACCCTTTCAGGAAAAAACTCCACGAATAATTATTCTATTATTCAATCTCTGAATTACAATAGCTATAATTCTTGCTTGAGAATTCTTCTTATGTCTTTACCAATCTTCTTCACACCTACAATAACAATTATTAAAAACTCTCTTCAACTTGAATAAGATATAGAGACAATATGCAACCTTGTAATCTCCAAATGGTGATAATTACAATGCACACGCTCAAGCCCTTGAAAAATTATGCAATATTCCTTCAAGTTGAGTTATTCTATGAAGACTAAAGCTTACAACATGTGCTTCATGCATTTGGGTGTCCCAAATTGAAGCTACAACTTCTCCTTCACTTCGGTGATAATTCCAAAGCTCTTCCTCAAAGTTGGCACCCTTAAGTAATCCTACTTAATTGAGCCTTCAAAAATATATTATCATGGATTGGAGTTAATTCCAAGAAAGCATCTTGGGCACCCAAGTTGGCTCCAAGTGATTTCTTGTTAACTAAAACATTTACTCAACACCATTCCCAAAGAATGGTCATCCCCTGTTAACTGAAGGTAGTCCCTGGTATCTGTCATACAACTCAATGTTATTAGCCATGCATTCCAAGTTAACTGAAGTTAACTAACATACAATTGAAACTAACTGAAGACAACTGAACTAAACTGAACTAAACTGAACTGAATTGAACTGAACTAAACTAATCTGAATTGAACTGAACTGAACTTCAAGCATGCAAACATCAAATCCTAACTCCTAGGATCTTTACATGCATTCAGAAGTGTTAACTGTTACTTCGTATAGTTAACTAAACACAAGGTGAGTGTCACCTTACCATATGGGTGTCCCATGTGCCGCTATTATTTAGGAACTCACTATGGACGCCCTCACATGCTTCTTACATTTATAATTAATTACAAATGTCAATAATCATGATTATTTCATCAAATATTAATCTCATCCTAATCTTAGTGTTGTTGAACACATTCCAAGAATCTAGGAGATACATGAAATAATTAATGTTTAGGATTTGCAATTGAATGGCAACCTATTTCCAACAGTATCAAGGGTACTAAGTCATCAAGTTGAGTAAGGTCGATGGTTGTAACTATTCTAATAGCGAAGTGGTCAAAGTTGTCAGTGGGAAGGTCGAGGTCTATGATATTACCCTTCTATGAGTCATCTATCTCACTTGATTTCTATTCATTGTCGTTTGAGTCATCAATATTTGGTGATCCCAATATAAGTGGTCTAGTTCTTGAACTTTGTCCCTCCTCTCATGTGGGTGTATACGCTTTGATGACATCAATTTGTTTTTCAGTGTATGATGATGCAAATAAATGATTCCATTAATACTCTTTGGAATCTATTTTAGACCCATCCCTCATTTGCAAAATCCTTTCTACCACTTTCTAAGTTACTTCTTCTCTTGATTCCCCTGTAAAGCCTAATCTTGTTTTGTCTTTAGGCTGAAGTATTATAGGTTGAATAGGTTCTATAATACCATCTTTTCTCTTACCAATTGGTCCTTGCCCTTCATAGCCCATTTTCTCTAAGATAGCCTTTCCTTTTCCATATTGATTTGTCCTTATGCTGATATTTGTTGATGTTGAGGAATCTTTATCTTTGTAGAGCCAATTAAAATAGCTTTGTCTTCTAATTCATCTTCTAGAGTACTTGATTTTACAAACCTTTCATCCAGAACCGTGATAGGTTGTGATGATTGTTGTTTGTTGGTTGTGGGTTGTCCATATGATTTTGGAGATGGCAACAATTGTGAAAGGCACAAAGATTGCTTAATGGAATATTCTCCCAAGCCCTTGTCCTTTAACTGAATCTGGTCTGTGAATTGCTATGATAGAGTATTCAGGGGATTTTCATTGTTTGATAAAGTTGAGTCAGCAACAGTTATTTCCTTTGCCTAGTCCTTTTCCTCAACCCATTTGGATATAAAATTGAGTTTCTTTTTACCACTGGATGAAGTAGATGTGCTAGCTTCTCTATTGTGGGGTACCAGAGTGTATTGATTTTCCTTAAGCATGTTACAAGTTTGGGGATTATTTTTGTTAGCTAAAATTGTGACCTCTTGTCCATTGACAAGAAATTTCAAGCATTAATGATATGTCGAAGATACTACTTGCATTTCATGGATCCATGGACAACCCAAGAGTATGTTATATGTTAGCTCCTTGTCTAACACTTGGAAAACAATATTTTTGACAATCGGTCCCACTTGAATTGGTAGTACAATTAGCCCCTTAGAAGACCTTTCCTCTTCATCATATGATTTTATTGTTATCTTTCTTTTGGCATCAATGGAATTGTCAGAATAACCTAGTGCACAAATTAGTTTTAAAGTACAAATATTTAATCCAGCTCCGCCATCTATTAAGACATGCTTGACACAGTGTTTATGGATTAGAACCTCTATATGCAAGGCCGTATTGTGTGGGTGATTTAGTGACACATCATCTTGTTCAGAGAATAACAAACAATGAGGTGTAGTTAGGTGTCCTACCATAGCTTTAAATTGATAGACATCCAAATTATTGGGTACCGTAGTGGCCACTAGAGCTTGTTCCAGACCCCCCTTATGTGATGGTGATATTTTAAGAAGTTCCAGTATGGATATCTGTGAGGGTATCTTTTGTAGTTGATCCACAATTTTATATTGATTTGAAGTGGGAGTAGTATTTTTAGATGAAACTCCTTTCAGTATCACTTTGGATTTCCCCCTTGTCATTACATTGACTAGTTGATAGTCTTGTGTTTCCCTGATTTTTAAGGACATTGATTTGGTTGTCAGATGTGTTTATGTTTGGTATCATGTTCAGGGATTCAATGTCATTGATTCTTATTTTATCTATTTGATTATCAATGACATTATTTTTATCAACCTCAAAAATGCAAAGAATGGTGGTGCCGTAGATATAGGGGTAAGTGCACCAAGATGGTTCCAAAAAGGGGGCTTAAGTGGCCACTTTTTTTTCTGAAATCAAGAAATACTGACCTTGGACATGAAATTGAGGATAGTTACACTCAAAATTTTGAGATGGAACAAAAACAAGGATCGAAGTGCTCTGAGTCTACTTTCTAAACTACTAATTTATTTTGAAAATGGTTGAGATTAAGGGGTTCAAAAGAGGGACGTACAGAAATTGGTGTTGTATTTGTCAGAAAAACATAACATAGCAACTCTTGTACGACCCTAGCATGGTGAACTTTTTTGTAGTATTTTTAAAATCACTATTTTCAAAAGTTAGCTAACAGTATCTAGTTGATGCATGATTTTTTTGATAATTTTTTAATGAATATTTTATTTTTTACTAATTTTCTAAGTGTGCACTTCCTGAAAAGACAAATTTTTGTCGTGCTCCCCCTATAAATTTTGGAAAATAATTGATTTTTTTCTTTCTTTTTTTAAAATTTGTAGAATGGAGTCTAGTTTCTAAAAATGTAATTTATTTGAAATTCTGATGAACGGTTAATTTATAACAAAAAAAACACCAAACACTATTTTTTGGAAAAAAATAGACATACAAACAAAAGAAATTATGGATGAAAGGCTTAACATTGTCAAAAGTGAAAAAAATTACATCGTTGGATAGCTAATAGAGAACCCAACATTACCCATGTGTTCAATTTTGTCGATATTGAACCAAATGCAATCCTGATGGTGAGCACAGACCCAATTATGTGAAAAACTATAGAATTTGCAAAAACATGTCTCTAACCTCATTGGGAATGCCCTCCAAGCCTTTGGGTTGGTATTCCAAGGAAAATTATTTCAGTTTTTTCTTTGTTTTTAATGTGAAATAACATGAGTGTGTTATAATGTGCTTGCATTATAATGCAAGCCCGTTATTTAAATTTTTTTTTCAAAAGTGGCCACAAAATTGCTACCCAACTTCATGCACCTGCCCATAGTTTACACTTTTTCCTTTACTGTTTGAAGAAGATTCTCCTTTTTTATAGTTGGGTAAAGGATTTGTAAACGCACTATGATCATTGTTTGTTTTATGTCCTTCGACAAAAACCTTCTTTGCTTGAATCGAATCTTGTATCAGATGTTTTAATTGTATACAGTCATTTGTTTTATGTCCTTTATTTTTATGAAATTTGTAATAGTCAACATCACTCCACCAAGATGGTTTCACTTTTGGCTCCCAATTTCTTGCTTCTAGTAGAGTAATAAGTCTATTTGCAACAAGCTCCCTCATTGTTGATTCCAAAGTTTCTACTAATGGTGTAAATCTCCATCGATTGGATTTTCTTTGATATGATGGTGGTTGAGATTCTCCATTGTTTGGGTTATTGTTTTGAGTGGTACCTTCATTGTTGTTCTAGTTTTCATTCTGATTTATTTTCACAGTTTTTGTCATCAAATTGAATATTGGTTTTGTATTTTGTGTGTCAGTTGTAGCATCATTGTTTCTAGTATTTGTATTTTTCTGCCAAAATTTAGGCTTATCATTGTTTCCATAGTGATTTGAGGAATTTGTGTTGTTTGATGTATCATTGTAATGTTTAATCACTCCTCTTTTGACTAAGGCTTCTTCAACTTTAAGCTCATTCTCAATCACCTTTTCAAATGTCAGGGGACATTGTAGTTCCAGTGTATAACTCATGTCATCATTTAAGTTGTCGATAAATAATTCAATCTTTTCCTCTTTAGGTATAGATCGAAGATATCTAGCGAACAACTTTCGCCAACGTTGTAGGAATGATAGGAATGTCTCACCCTTCTTTTGTTTCATGTTGTACAAATCTTTTATGGTTATGTCATGTTGAATGTTGAAGGAGAATTGTGCGATGAATCTATTGGCTAGTTCTTCAAAGGATCTAATCCCTGGTTGTAATTTGGAGAACCATTCCATACAGTGAGCTCCTAAACTCCTTGGAAATAACCTCATTAAGTATCCTCCTGTGAAAAATCTAAACTCATTATTTTGAATTCCCTCACATGGTTAATCAGATCTATTTTTCCATTGTACTTATCATATTTGGGGAATTCACAATGTCTAGGGAAAGGTATCATGTCCACACTTGGATGAAAGGGATACAAACAAATGTCTTGTAATGAATACCTCTTTGTGGTTCCCTTTTGCATGTCCTAAATTTTTTGTTGTAAAGTTTTCATTTGAGATGTTAGAGCAACCTTTTGACCTGTGTCTTGCATGTTGTGTGGTTCAGTTTCTTTTGTTCTAGGTGTTTCCTTCAATCGATTGATGTCAAAATCTTTTGAAAGTTTTGCACCTAATTCTGCTAACATCAAGAGGTATTTTACCATGTCTTGTTCCAAGAATATTTCCATGAATTTGTGAAAATTTGGATCTTGTTGGGCAGTTTGTATATCCTCTTGAGTTATTTCAGTGGTATCATGTTGTTGGAATCTGTAAAAGGGGTTTTCTTCAGCCATGACATTTGGTGTTTCAATTTCCTTCTCTATAAGTTTTTGTCTTTGTTACCTTGTCAACCATGGCATACAAGTATTTATTTTTTTCACTAAACTTTGATCTTCTGTGTTTGAATTAGTGTCAATTGGATTTTAACAAAGTCAAATAGAATGATATATTCTATTGATGAGACTAAGTTAAAAAATTTGATTATTGTGTTTTGTTTTGTAATGGTAGGATGCCAAAATCCTGATGAGGAAACTTAACTCAATAATCAAGATTTTTTTTTGATAATTGGACACTTTGTAGTTTGTAAGATCTGGGTTTAAGTTGAAAGTAATTTTGACTTGTAAGAACCTATTTTGTTTCAGGTTTAAGATATTGTTTGGACTATAAAAAATGTTTATGTCTGATAAAAATATTAGTTTCTGATGCCAACACATTTGACAAATGTTTCTGAAAGTTCTCTATTTTTCCATTGTGTGTAAGTGCTAATACAAAGGGTAGAAGCACTAAAACATAATTCAGGAGTACTAAAAGGTATGGTAAAAGCATTGTCAAATAGAGTATAAGTGCTACAACTAACTGTAGATGTGCTAAAAGACTGGTAAATTTTTTTGACACTGGGAATGCTTTTGTTACAGTTGATAGACGCGCTACAAAATTTGTTAGAAGCACTAAAATAGATTGCAGGAGTGCTAGTTTAACTGTGGATGCGCTAAAAGATAGCACAAAAGCGCTAGGACAAATTGTGTAAGTGCTATAATACTGGTATTTTCTAGTACTGACAAATTTTGGTTACTGGTGGCAGAAGCACTATAATATTTGTTAGAAGCACTAAAACATACTGCAAATGTGTTATTTCAACTATTGATGCACTAAAAGATAGTGCAAAAGCACTAAAACAAACTGTAAAACAGACTGTATAAGTGCTATTTTGGGAGTCCACAGTGTTGTCTAATTTTCTTGGTGTAATTTTCTTGATTTTGAATTTTGACAGGATATTTTTGCTAGTAACTCCCTAATTTTGGATGACAAGCCTAATGTTTCCTAGCTTTCTCTACTGTAAGAATTGACTGGTCCAATTGGAATATTGTATTGTTGGTTGTGGGATGAAAGAATGATGAATGGGTCGACTATTATTATGTTTTTTGTAAAAGAGATCTTCGTTGAAAATAAGCTTGTGAACATAAAGGCTCTAAGGAAAAATCATCAGTATATCTCCTAGAAAAGTCATGATACCTATGGATAAAATTTCTATGTTCCAACAAAAAATTTCTACTTTGATACAAGAAGCATCTTCTTTTCAAAAGTTTTTTGTAGCTAAGTTGCTTCTTTGCTTTCTTGACTCTTGTTGTGAGGGATTTCTTGACAAACATGGATTTCCAATCCCTAATCATAAATTCCATAGTTTGATTTTGTTTGAGTTTTTGTATTTTTTTTGGATGATCTTTATCTGGATTAATGATTTGAAAACGCATCAAGCAATTGTAGAACAACTGTTTTTAAGACCTAGAATCTAAACAATAAGTTTATGTTCAAGAACCACGTATGGTCCTTATTGATTTCCACTAGTTTTTTTACCAAAAATACACTTTAGACAGACTTAATCTTAAGGTCAAAAAGGTCATTGTTATACTTAACAGCCCACATCTTAAAATTATGTAGACTCACACAGTCATGTCAACCCCTAGAGGGCACCCATGTTTTTGTCTTTTCCAAGCGCACTCAAAATTAGATTTCTCAATCCCTTGAGAAAACGGTCCTTGGCAATTATATGGTGAGTGTCTTGGGGGAAGATTCTTCCCTCCCCTTGCACTATGAGTATTACAATGTCTGGTTACTGACTTAGCTGGATTCTACACTATGGTTCGTAGATAGGGTTTATGTTCGAAGCGGAAAATGATAAACTCCCTCAAGAGACCTCCCAATCTTTAGAACAAAGACTTTGGGGATAGTTATCTTGCACACTTTCAGAAAATGTGGGTTTCCCCAGATTCACTTTTATTTTATAGTGGGTTGGAAAACTTGGCTTTGGTTGTTCCCACTCAGGTCATTCTTGTAGGGTGAGTACTTTTTCCCACTACGACAGGCCTTCTAAAGGATTTAATAAAGCGTAAATTGCATGAAATTAAAGTCCATGAGTTTGACATTTTGATCACCCAGTTAAGGGGAGAGCATAGGCCTATCACCACACAAGCACAGTAATCAAATGTTCAATTTTTAAAGCCAAAATAACAATTTTCTATTCTATGTGAAGAAATTGCTTCACAAAAGACATGATGTTAATTTTAACCAAATAGCAAATGTATGATGACTACCCTAGGATTGATATGTTTTAAACCAAATGACTACCCTAGGATTGATTATTTTTAGTTCAAATGCATCAAAATAAATCTTTGGCCGCAGTTGTGTCAGATCCAGACAAAAAATTATAGAAGCACTATAACAAAGGTCAGAAGCATTATTTAAATCATCAGAAGAATTGCAAAATTTGGAAGCACTGCAGAATTTGGCAGAAGCGCTAAAATTTTTGGTGGAAGTGCTAAAACAGTATTGAGCCTAGAATAGTCAACCATCCTGAAAGCTTTTTGGTGTAAGTGCTAAAACAAAGTGCAAAAGCACTATTGTTTCTATCGGAAGCACTGAAACAATCAGAAGCGCTAAAACTTTTGGTGGAAGTATTGCAGAATCCCTTGGTCATGCTAAAAGAAAACACGCCTATATCTTGTACGAACACTTTTTAGAAAAAATGTTAAAATATGGGGTTAGGGCCCCATGGTGGGTGCCAAAATGTAAGTGTGGAATAAGTATAAGTAAAATAACACTTCTTAATAAGACATTATATCAAAAATTCAACATATTAAACTAGTTTAAAGCAAGAATCTATTGAAAGCGTCATATTGTTCCCTATCTCTAAAGATTTATCAAGTCACGAGGCTCTCAGATTTGGTAAGCATTGTGACTGTTAAAATGCCAATCTATAGAATGAGATGCTGCTAAAATGCAATGATGTAATCCTATATGATAATTTCTATATGATATAAGGAAGCTACTGTAATCTAAATTGACATGAAACTATGATGAAAGAAGCTACAGTAAAACTATGATGCAACTATGATTATGATTCTACTGATACTATGATTGCTATTGCTAAAATGCTTGATTGCTTGATTGCTTTTCCTGTAGAGTAAGTTTTCACAAAGATGGGATTCAGGATCCATTTCTTGTTTCAGAAGGTTGTATATATAGATTCATGATAGCAATTTTGTGAAGGGGAAGCACAACAAAGGCCTGGATTCAATCTGAAGAATTGAATGGTGAGAGATGATGAAGCTTGAGTTGATGAAGGGAATGGTTTCTCCCCATGAAAACATCAAGCCAGATGATAGGAAGAATCAGAGGAAGGAGATTGAGAGATTGATTCCAATTTGTCTCCAAAGCTTTCCCATGAATGCTAGTTGAATTAAATTGGATATTATAATTTGGTAGGTGAGTGAATAGAGGAAAATTTCCTTTATGCCTTTATTTGAATATTTTGATTTATTCAAATTAGCAAAAGAGAATAAATAATTTAATAAAACAAACTATAGAATTTGTTTATTAAATAAATATAGAAGGGATATGATAATTAAACAACAAAGTATTTAACCTTGTTTAATTAATTAAGATTGAATGATGTGAAAATTAAATAACACAAACTATTGAAGTTGTATATTTAATTAAAATTGAAGAATAGGAGAATGAACTATAAATAAATATTTCTATTTATTTAATAGTAGAGGAAATTTAAGGTAATTAATCAAATAAATCATATTTAATTAATTAGATTATCCAGACCATTTTTAGGTGTATACACCCTCAATTCTCTCCACTTAACTCTTCCACTCTCCACCTTTTTCTCCACTTAACTCTAACTAATTTCTATTTTTCTCTCCACTTATTCCATTTCCTTCTTCACTTAATTCTTCCATTCTACCATTGTTGAATGAGGAACTTTCCTTTGCAAATTGTCTCATTCGATCTTTGACCGTCAATTGTCTATTGAATCTTGTCCATCGATTGTGCCAACCTCTCCTATAAATTCAACCTTTGTTTCTTCACAATTGAACCACATTCTTCAAATTCTCACCATCATTATCATCATAAGCTTATTGAATTATGAACATAAAAAATATGAGAGCTATATTCTAAAGCTTCAAAAAATTGAGAATGAGAAGACTAATGAAGGTGAATCAATGTTGACACGTAAGAAGGTATTTCTTTGTTGTTTCAATTTCTTGATTTCTTATGTCATATTTGTTCTTCATTGATAGATTAGGATTTTTAGCTTGAATCTAATGGTTTTGTGGTTGCTATTCATGATTCTAGCATTTAACCTGATTTTTTATTTGACATTTGGTGAACCTAACGTGAAACAACTCCTTTAAGCTAATGAAATTTATAAGAAATTGTAGAGATTTTTATTTTGCAGGGTCATGTGGCACATTTGACTAAGATAGGTTAATGATTTGACCATCTTGACACTTTTGTAAGGGAAAATTGGCACGTTTGTACATTGTGATGCATTGGCAAAGTGCATCTCAATACTTTCGACAAATTGATGTGTTTGTCTACATCTCAACACTTTTGACAGACATTCCACACATTTGTGCAATGTGACACATTTTCATGAGACAAATTGATGTGTCTGTCTATTGTGACATGTTTGACTATCAGAAAATAAAGAGGTAAATTTTTGGTTTTTGGTTTTTGTTTGGTTTCTATTTCTGATAAGTAACTATTTGTTTTTTGGTTTTGGTTACTAATTTATGTTTGTAGCTATGTGGAACACATTTTGGAAGAAGATCTTATTTCAAAATACTAACTTTGGTTGTTGTAGGATGTTGACAAAGGAATTATTTGATAACTACTATTTTTTGTTGTAGGACGGTGAAAGAGATCTAATTTGAAAACTACTGATTTGTTTGTTGTAGGATGCTAGCAAAAGATTTAAATCAGTAAAACTTCTATCTTTTTTTAGTTAGATAAAGTTTTATTTTGGGGTTAAAAAGAACAACCATTTTTTGTGTTTTGTGCACTTGCACTTGTGTAATCTTGAGCTATTGTGTGCATATCCTCTCCCCTTGAGCACTTGTGCGATCTTGGGTGTACGAGAAACACACATTCGTATCCTTTTTTTCTTTTTAGTAGGAGGCTTGCCTAGGGATTTCATCACCCCAAGGTTTGACCTCAACCACATTCTTGATGAGGTATAAAAAGGGGGGAGAGTGAAATTTGTACCCCAAGGAGTGGCTAATGTCACTGGAAACTGAGCCAAGAGACCCTTGGTCTTCCAAGACTTTCTTTGGTGATGAGAGTGGTAGTAAGCTTCCTAGTTCTTAGACTATTATAGACAAGCCCTTTGTTCATAGTAGTCCCCCACTAGAAACCTTTTTTTAAGAATCCTAGTAGCCATCGATAATTATTTAGCGTAGTTCAAGGTACAATATCATTCTTAAAGCTACTCACCACGTACGCCCTTGATTAGAGATATAAATTCTTGGGTTGGCATCTTAGCCTCTCAGGGAGAGAGGAAAGGTGAACTTGTTGTTGTATTGGGCTTGTACCACTGGACCTCTAGCTATTTTCTCTCAAAAGAGAATTTTTCACACTGATCTTGGTGTATTAGCACTTCAGTGTAATGGGCCTACACTAAGTTAACAAACCCATCTAAATAATTAAGTTGTGCTTGTCTTCCAATTTTCTTTAATTGTGCTAAACCTGTGAAGCTATTAGCCTTTTTGGCCTTAAGCCTCACCCTTTTCAATTAATATTCAACAACCATTTTTTCTTCCAAGTGTTTTTTGAGTGTATGCTATCATAAAATTAAAAAAATTCATGCAAATAACACTTTTAAACACTTCATTACTAGGGAATCCAATCATAGTTTACATTGGGACAAGTTATGGTCTATCCTTTGAATCTAGATTTTGAACTTAATTGATCTAGAGACCTAATACCTATCAATTTTTTTTATTTAGCATTCAAATTTCCACATTTTCCTTGGATTAGCTAAATTGCATCCCTAGTTTTTAAGGTTTTTCCTCAAATGTCATAATCATCCACCTTTTTAGCTCAAATCATAATTGCATCCCTAGATTAAGGTTTGACATCCAACGTCATAATCATCCACCTTTTCATCTCAAATATTAATTACATATACATAGATTAAGGTTTGTCCTCCAACGTCATAATTATCCACCTTTTGCAATAAAAAATCTTAATTGCATCCCTAGATTAAAGTTTGTCATCCAATGTCATAATCATCAACTCTTGCATTTCAAACTACAAAATCAATCAATCTTGATTAGACCCTAGTTATCCCTTGAGTATCTTGAACCTCATATCCTTCAATCATCTTATCAATAGTTAGCCTAAACTCATAAGTCTAGATTAGGTTTGACTCTTATTCCCCCCATCATCTTTTGATATTTTAGACTTTTCTTGTAGTCACTTTTTTCTATCATCATTTTTATCACATCATCATTCATCAATCATATCCACCAATCTTATCCTAGTTATATTTTGATTCGGCCATAGTTATCCTTTGGATGTTTTGATCTCTTATCCTTTCATCAATCTATCAACAGATGACCTTAAACTCCTAAGTCTAGTTTGGGTTTAACTCGTATCAACCATCATTATAAATTTTATCCTTTAGAGATCTAGGAATTCCTTTTGATTACTTTGGTCTATCATTATCTTACAAGGTCAAAAATCCAAAATCCATAACCATAGATCATTTATTGTCACCATCCTCAAAATTTTAAAAATCCAAAAAAAATCCAAAATCATAGCATAAACTCATAATCATTTTGCATAATCCTTTCGAAAACCAAAAATTAAAAAAAATGGAAAACCAAAAATCAAAAGAGTCTTTGATTGCTTGTCCTTACCTCTTGCTAGGGTTTAGAATCCAATCAATGATCTACCCAGATGTACACATCAAGCACAAGCCCAACGTCCATACAACCCACAACACAATATCAATATTCGAATGTGGTTAATCAAAACAACCTGCCTATCGAATTACTAAAATATAAATCTAGCCATGTGTCCCACACAAAACTTAAGTTACAATGCTCAAACAAATACCATTCCAATGCAGAAATCATAAATAGAAATACTATCTCAACAATTATAAACCTTGCAACAATAGGTGGCTAATCTGCAAGCTTCTAGTTTTAAAAAGAGATACAAAATGGAGGACATGTGTACTTACCTCTTTGATAAAGGTACACATGTACCACATAACCCTCCTTTCCAATCAGCCACAATCCCTAGTTAGCAATATACCCCTCATACCAACAACCTACAAGCTCTAGTAATCCATCCATCTATCCTCCATACCAACAACTCCCAACAATCCAACCTACTTACCAACAACCTATAAGCCCTATTCATCCATCCAACTACCCTCAATATCAAGAACCAATTAACAAAATATATACCATAAATCCTCAACCAATATCCATTAGTCATCCTTATCCTAACCTTGACAAGGGAAACTAGTCTTCCATCCAAAGCCTTCCTTAACACCAAACTATATCAAAAAACCTTATTATTATAGCCTCCTCCTCCTATCACAATCCTTCATACACTAAGCCATTTCAATCCACTTCATCCCAATCCATAAATCCATACAATTAAAAATCATTTGTCAATTATCTCCTTGGAAGAATAAAAAACAATTCTCAACTCCGACGTGAAAAGAAAGTTAGAAAATATCGTCACATTGCTAATCCTACACCATCTAACCATCTTCCACCATCATACCCTCTATCAACTATCAAGCTAACTCAAGAGAGCTTCCTATCCAAAATCTTGAGTACATCAAAGAAAATCCTATCATTGTCTAAAACCACATTCCATTGCCTAAACCATTGGATCTATGTCAAAGAGAAAATTCTAAATCATGATGAAATAAACTCCAAGATAAATCAAGATCAAGTTACCCAAAACATCCCAACAGATCATCATGATGCACAAGATAATCTAATCCTTGATCAAATCCTATTTATAGCATCTATGATAATCTAATCTTCAATCATGATCCTAGCCTTGAGTCTATCCAAGAATCCCATCTAGATGATCATGCTATCCAAGTTAACCCAATCTTTGATCAAAATCCCATCACTAATCATGCCATCCAATATAAGCTTATAATTGATCAAGATCCTACCATTGGTCAAGAAATCCAATATGGTCCCCTCATCCACCAACATGGAATCCATCATCAAAAAATTGAACTTGACCCTATCCAAATTCCAAACACCTCCATTTCCCAAGATGGGACACTTTCCTCCCTTGGACACATAGATAATCAAATTTAAATGACATGGATAACATCAAAGAAGAACATAAAGAAGCTACTATGGATCAAACCAAACAAGAAGATATAAAAATCCACTATGGACCAAATCAAACAAGAAGATACAAAAGCTACTATGGATCAAATCAAACAAGAAGATAGAAAAGATAGCATGGATCAAACTGGCATCCCAAATTATCAAGAAGCAACAAGCATGACAAATGATAAAGCCAAAAAATCCTATCAACTAAGATCATCTACTTTTATCAAATCAGGCTTTCTTGTAGATGAGAAAATACCAAAAATTAATGGTTTCTAGCTACACAATGATGGGTTATCATCATTTTTCCAAAACAACAAATGCCTCATCATAAATAGAATATTTCAGAGTATGTAGTATCAAGGAACAGGATTAGGCCTACATGAGCAAGGAATTCTAGAATCAGTATAGTTTCATGAAAATCTCTAACACCCAGGTCTTGGTCATTCTTCAATAAGAAAATCAAATGATGTTAGTGATACCTCCACAATATTGTGGGAAAATTTATCCAATACAAACATCAAAATGGGGGCCATGAGTAGTACTTACCATAATATTCCTACCAACATTCCTTCCATCCACATCATAAACCATCATTCTAAATTAATTACACCCATTAATTGGAACCAACAAAAAGAAAATTCTTACAAATCTAAATTCCAAAATCAAATGTCAAAGGCTATTGAATCAAACAAAAATCCAAATGGACAAATGAAGTCAAAATGGACCCAAAAGAAAAATGGATCATGTAAAGAAAAGATTCCATATCCAATATTCAATTAAAATGTGGAGCCACAAGAAAAGAGGTCTCCCACATATAACAAATGCTCAACTCCTTTAAAATGGTCATCACATAAGGCATATAAAAGTGTTTGTTCCAAAAACTATCCCAGTCCAAAATCCAAACTCCATCATATGCCACCCCAAGTTTGAAAAACGAAAATCCCTACATCCAAACTTCCAAATAATCCATCCACATTTAATATCACCGATCATAATCCACCATCTCACTTAAAGTCCAAAAATCCTACATCACAAATCTGTCACATTTTGGAAGAAACACTTTATCATAAGGACTCTCATGGAACTCTATCATGATTTCAGTATTCTGATAAGGCCAACCCTAGTATCATAAAGGATCACGATGACATCCATTAGTTGTATGCAAACGCCATGATCCTAACAAGGAAATTACTCCATGAAGGTCACTATTGGCATGTCATGACAGTAGCATCTAAATCAACACCATCAAAGTATTCAAAACAATCAGTGATCATCTAATATTAAAAAAATAAAAATAAAAAACAAAAACAAATTGAAAATTTGAAAAAACAAAATAAAAAGAAAATAGTAGAGAAAAAATTCATCTAATAGTGAAAAGCATTCTTATGGCACTTTGGATGAGTACCATGATGAAAACCTACAAAACAAACATCATGTGTAAAATCAATTATTTATGTAGACCATTACGCTTGTGGGAAATTTTTCTCATCTAACATACCTTTGTCATGAAATTTTAATCTATCCATCTATCCATCTATCATCACATGAGTTATCCTCATTTTCATCCATCTTCCCTACCTTCCTTGATCTTGATAAGGATTGGGGCACAAACATAAATCATGCTTTGGAAAACTATTGAGATGTCAATCCTTTGTCCATGCACCATGAAACATCAAGACAATTCCTATATAAAATTATTAAACCCATATATTGGAGAAAAAAAATTATTCCTATGTGACATAGATCATACACTAAATCTTTCATCCAATAATCCTCATGTCTCTTATCCTTTACCAAAGCAATCCATTATCCTTTCATCCCTATCACAGGAATTGGTTTTCCCTTGTCATTTTTTCTAAGCTTCTAATCAACTTAGCCAACATCCCTCCATAATCCCATCCAATCCTAAAAATAAGTCATTAAAAATGCAACAATCCTAATCCATACAAAATTTCTATGCAATCTAGCACAACATCCATAACATTCCTTGGTTTTATTTTGAACCTTGATGCAAACCTTGATCCTCTAGTCATATTATCATCATTAGGATATGTATTTTCCAATCCTCACATTGTTTATGAGATGTTTCCTTCCCATATCAATAATATTATCATCATCATCACCAATCAATCATTTTTTAGCTTGAATAGGGGCAAGATCATGTTTGTCTTTGTATCCTTGTGCATGCTTGCTTGCTTGCAAGTGTGTATCTTTCACATGAATTTTTCATGATCCTTATAGTATACCATCCATAAAAAAATCTCACCTTCTATAATAAGAAATCCACAATCCGTAATAAGATTTACACCCATCACTATCCACATTCAATAATAAATTATGCCTTGCTAAGAGTAACACTTTGATTAGACACAAATGAAACATCCTTCAAACATAGAGCACAACAAATCAAGATATAATAGATGAACTATCAAGATATCCTTCTAGCCTAACTGGTTAGTTGCCTAATCAACATCATCCATCTTCATCAACTATCATTTTTCTTTTACAGGTTGTTGCATCCTTGAAACTAGACTAGGCATCTTATACAAGATGTTACATTCCTGAAACTAGACACAATCCTATCAATAAATTACTCATCTTTGACATGAAGATCTAAATGGTTGTTGAATCGTTTGGTCCAATTAGTCTTATCTTTTACTTGATTTATCTTTTGTCATGTTCCTATGTTACTCAAGGATATCTATAAGTGATTAGAGAAGCAAGGATGGATCATGACCTTTTGTTTTTGTTTTCTATTTGCAATTTTTTTTTATAGTATTGATGGGGTAACTAATTTCCTTATTTGTGATTGGGTTCCATTTGGAATAATCAAAACATCCTATGCAAGTCAAAGGTCATCTAATTTTTTCTTGCATCAAGATCAACATGCTTTGTGGTTACTCTTTCACATATTTAGACAAGGTTCTATTGTCACTAGTATGATTCATGACACTCCTTGTTTGCAATGTGTTTTACGCAAAGGGATAACATTTTGCACCTTGGTCTTCCCATACCTTAGTGTCAGTTATCCATTTACAAAATAAAAAATGCTCTATGATGATACTTGTGCATTAATCAAAGCTCAAAATTACCCTCTCAATCCATTTCCAAACTTTATCCATTTTATTCAATCTTATGATATCCATTCTACCGCACTAATTGAGCTTATCCACACCAACTATAAATCAAGCTAAATTTTCTTTACTTCTTACTAACCTTATCTTCTATCTTGTCAAAAAAATGGCTCAATTTCTAGATTTTTCACTCAATTTCCTGAGGAGGAATCATGTCATATCATCCCACTTGCACCGAAGCACGCTGGGGAAAGACCTAAAGTAAACTTTTTCAATTTTTTTCCTTTGACACAGTGCTAAAAATTACATTGTCTCAAAGAGGGGAATAATGTAAACACTAAAAATTAACCTAAGCCTATAGTACCATTACCATCATCTCACCCTAATTTCATTCTTCTTCTTATCCTTATAATTAAATTATTATTTAATTATCCTAACTTTATTCTAGCTCTTTCTCATCATTTCTTCATTAATTAAATGATTCTTAATTATTTAATTAATTCGAGCTCTCTTGATTATATAATTATTTAATCCCTAACTTAATTTTTTCTATGATTAAATAAATGTTTTTATTTATTTAATCATCCAAGCCCTAAGTTCTTCTATAATTAATTAAATTATATTAATTATTCATGAGGTGGAAAATAAATAAATTTTATTTATTTATTTTAATTAAACTTACCCCATTTTATTCTCCACTCAACTCTTCCACTCTCTACCTTTTTGTCCTCATAACTCTTACTAATTTCTTTTTTTCTCTCCACTTATTCCATTTCTTTCTTCACTTAATTCTTCCATCCTACCATTTTCGAATGAGAAACTTTCCTTTGCAAATAGTCTCATTTGATCTTGATCGTCATTCATCTATCAAATCTCATTCGTTGATCATGCTAAAATTTTCTATAAATGGTTAAAAAAAAAGTTGAAGAACAATAATAGAAGCTTAAAACTATTATAAATCAGATCTACCAATGTTAACCATATGGAGTTTAAATTAGAAATAAAAATGAAATACAAGAATGAAAAGTTGAACACGAAATACAGTGTTGAATGTGGAGAAACCTTTTTGAGAAAAAACTCCACCAAAGAAGAGATGAATAACTTATATTAACAAAAAAATATGTTTTACAATACATCCACTCTAACTCCTTTTTAGCCTTCAAACCGACAGCATAGCCCCTACAAAGAAAACTTGATAAAGAATCACACACCAAACTCCACATCCAAGCATTTGTTATAAAGAATAACATACTACATGAAGAATGGTGTCCAAATTGGTCTAAACCTCATGCCACCACCTTGGAATCATCACATGCAGCTCATAATAACCTCTTATAGATGCTCTTATAGCTATCATAAGGCATCTTTCATGCATGTGCGCCTAGGGACTGAGATAGCAAATATTTTGTCATAAATGTTGTCACAGTCATCATAAAATCTTATGAAAGGTGTCAAAACTATCATAGATGCTCTTACAACTTATGACAGATGTTATAACATGTCATAATGCAATATTACCAAGGTGGATGCCTAGAATCTCTTGTTTCACTATTTTACCATTACTGTGACAACTATCTAGTAAAAGTAACACAGTAACTCCCTGCCAATAAAATGGTAATTATCAGGGCTAGTTAAAAACTTAATTACCACTATCGGTGAAACCTGCCATATCTTATGAGTGAATTACAAACAATATTAGGAGTAATTAAATTACATGATCTTTACAAGATTGATGGCACCTTTATACCAACATTCTCCCACTTGACAGTTGATGCAAAGAGGAACCTCCCACCTCAAAGCATAACTCAAATATACATACTCTCAGCACAACACATTATGCAATACACCAAATCTAACACAATAAAACTCATATAAATTCATTTCATTTTCAGCAATGAAAACAATTACATAAATCAACAAATTAAACTTATTATATTAACCATCCATGACTTCTCACACATATTATCATTTCCACATTCCTCTCTCAAATCTGCAACAAAAAAATTTCTTCACAACTCTTCAAACTCTGTGTTGGACGTTTTTCCTCTTGCAGACATAAAAAACCCTCTTTTTCTTCAATATTTTTGCTTCTATTTGCTAAAAACTTGTTGCCTGGGCCATCTTCTCCATTATGGCTTTCTTTTCCTCTTACAAATTGGTATTTTAAAAATGTTCTCGCTATTGTAACAACCCACCTTTTTTTTGGACGTGAGAGTAATGTTTTCTCCTAAAAAATGGCATGCCAATCAATGCATTTTCCGTTACAAATTGTCATGGATTCCTTTTCTCAATTTGGCACCATACTCAATAACTATTCTTAATTGAATTTTAGTTATAAATTCATTAAGAATAAGTCCAATAATAAATTTCTAAAGGAGTATGATAATGAATATTAAAATTAATTTTATGCAAGTTACTATCAGCTACCATTAATTGCATAAAATTTAATTTTTGCATAACTTTTCATTAGAAGCTCATATTCACCTAAAAAATTGCAAAGATGCATATAATGTCATTTCAAACCTTTCCACCAAGCCATTTTTCTCCAACCTTCATAAAACTCAAGATTTTAATTTTTTTCGTAAATTGTCAACACATTATTTTTTACAAAATTTCGGTATTAAAATCTCTCAAACCGTGAAAGATTTTACTCTGATTCTTTTTGCATATTTTACATGGTACCTCAAAGAATATCCCTACAAAAGTATTCTACTCTAGCTTTTATAGATTTTTGGGAATAAATTTTTGAAAACTTCCTGTGGAGCCTCTGAAACAACGAACCAGTGAAAAATTGAAAATTGCAATTTTGACTAAATTTTTGAGTTCCTATTTTGAGATTCTATGAACAACCAAAATAATCCAAAATGAAATAAAACAACTAACAAATATTTTTGGGTGATGTTAATTCCCTATGGACCCGAATGCTCCTGCATCAAACACACTGGGTAAATTGAATTTTGTGAGTATTAAACTCATAAAATGGAGTTGAATAGTGGGACTATCCTTCTAGATTTTAAACAACCTGTAGAAAACTCCATCACTGAATCAAACCTATATCCTCCTTTCTTCCATCACTTCTTCTAACATCTACCTGGAACACTATGCATCCTCCTACACCATCTTCTCTCTTCCTTCACCCTTTTGAGACCAAGCCCACCACATACTGACCACCTCCACTAAGAAGAATCTTCATGTTCTTCTGTAATACCTCCATACAAATCTGCACTAACAAAATCTATTTGCAACTCCTCTACATTTAATTCTTTAATTGCATACGTCTCATTATTTTTGTCATAATAATCAAAACCAAAAAATTAACCATTACCTCAAAGATTTTTCTCTCTATTGTTGCTACAATATATTCTTCTCCACCACCATCAACTGTTTCATCTTCTCCATATGCACAGTCTTTCATTATCCTTTCAACCTTATCTTCCTTCACTTGCATATAGTAAGGTAAATCAATTGTTACTTCTTTCTCCTCTACAACAACTTCTCCTTTTCCTACAAACAAAAAAAAGTCAACACATTCATGCGACTTATCTTCTCCCACCTATATCTCCCCCATCCCCTTATCACATTCATCAATCACTTTCCCTTCAAAGAAGATATCTATTTTCGTTATCTCTTCTTTGAGTAGGAGATCTTCATCTTCACCAAATTCTTCACTAAATATAAGACCCTTAAAGTCCATCATTTTAGCTTCTACTTCCTCATTTACCTCATTTGTTGCAACTTTTTTCATCTCATATTTCATGCATTCCAAAAGACATGTCTCCTTTGCTTCAGATTCAGAAACTTCTTCCCACTCATCTTCTTCTTCCACAATGTCACTTGTATAATATTTTGCTTCATCTTCTTTCTTCCCTGAATTCAAAATATTATTGGAATGATAAACAAAGTTACCATTACCTCTTATCCTTGCCCAATTTGCTTTCAAATCTTCCACTATTTGCTTCAACTCCTCAAATGCTCTCACCTTGTCCATCCTCAATCTTTCCTTGAGTTCCTCAAGTCTAAGAACTGTCAAAATCCATCTAATAACAAAATGTATTTTTCCTTTCTTCTTTGTCATTTTGTCAAACACCTACCACACTCTCAAACGTCAACCTTTTAAGTATAGACTACCTCACATT
Organism: Sequoia sempervirens; assembly: GCA_007258455.2. Lineage (NCBI taxonomy): Eukaryota > Viridiplantae > Streptophyta > Pinopsida > Cupressales > Cupressaceae > Sequoia > Sequoia sempervirens. The sequence goes on from VDFB02105785.1 coordinate 510,049,825, forward strand.
CGGCGATTTGTCTACACACAAATCACTCACACACTATCACAAGTTTTGGTGCTCTGATACCACTGATGCAAAGAGGAACCTCTCACCTCCAAGCATAACTCAAATCTACATACTCTTAACACAACACATTATGCAATACAACAAATCTAACACAATAAAACTCATATAAATTCATTTCATTTTCACCAATGGAAACAATTACATAAATCAGCAAATTAAACTTACTACATTAGCCATCCATGGCTTCTCATACACATTATCATTCCCACATTCCTCACTCTCAAATCTGCAACACAAAAATTTCTTCACAACTCTTCAAACTCTATGTTGGACGTTTTTCCTCTTGCAGACATCAAAAACCTTCCTTTTTTTCAATATTTTTGCTTCTATTTGCTAAAAACTTGTTGCCTGGGCCATCTACTCCATTATGGCTGCCTTTTTCCCTTACAAATTGGTATTTTAAAGTTATTCTCACTGTTGTAACAACCCACTTTTTTTTTGGACGTAGCAGTAATGTTTTCTCCTCAAAAATGGCATTACCAATCAATGCATTTTTCATTACAAATTGTCATGGATTCCTTTTGTCAATTTGGCACCATACTCAATAACTATTATTAATTGAATTTTAGTTATAAATTCATTAAGAATAATTCCAATAATAAATTTCTAAAGGAGTATGACAATGAATATTAAAATTGATTTTATGCAAGTTACCACCAGCTGCCATTAATTGCATAAAATTTAATTTTTGCATAAATTTTTATTAGAAGCTCATATTCACCTGAAAACTTGCAAAGATGCATATAATGTCATTCCAAACCTTTCCACCAAGCCATTTCGCTCCAACCTTCATAAAACTTAAGATTTTAAATTTTTCGTAAATTGTCAACACATATTTTTTACAAACTTTCGGCATTAAAATCTCTAAAATCGTGAAAGATTTTACTCTGATTCTTTTTTCATATTTTAATGGTACCTCAAGGAATGTCCCTACAAAAGGATTTTTCTCCAACTCTTACCGATTTTTGGGAATAAATTTTTGAAAACTGCCTATGGAGCCTCTGAAACAGTGAACCGACAAAAAATTGAAAATTGCAATTTTTACTAAATTTTTGAGTTTTTGTTTTGAGAGATGCCATGAACAACCAGAATAAGCCAAAAAGAAATAAAACAACTAACAAACATTTTTGGGTGATGTTGATTGCATGTGGATCCAGATGCTCCTGCATCAACATCATACATTGTAAATACACTCTTAGGAAAACATAAACATAAATCAACTAAGCATAAGTAACAAGGCCCACTGTCTTCTTATACCAAGTAAATTTCTCTATGCTCATAGGTTTGGTAAGTACATCTACAACATTTTCTTATGCGTCAATCTTCTTCAGCTCAATTTGACCATTAGACATCAATTGATGAACAAAATGATACTAAATATCCACATGTTTAGTTCATACATGATACATCGGATTCTTAGCTAAATGAATTGCACTTTGACTATCATAGTTAATTTGAATAATTTTGCAATCAAAACCAATACCTATACACAACCTCTGTAACCAAATTTCTTCCTTAGAGACATGAGTAGCAGCCATATATTCTACTTTTGTAGTGGATAAAGCAACTATAGCCTACCTTTTACTTATCCAATTCACTTCTCCTCCAAATAGAGTAAACACATAGCCACTGGTGGACCATCGACTATCCAACTTGACCACATTATCAGTACCATGATAAAACAAATAGTAATAAGAAGTACCTCACAAATATCTAAATACCCTCTTAACAAAAGTCCAATACTCTTTACCCAGGTTAGACATAAACCTTCTTAGAACTCCCACTTCTTGGGCTATATCTGGTCTAGTGCAAACCATTGCATATATTAAACTATCAACATCACTAACATAAGGAACCTTAGAAATATCCTTAAAATCATCATCAATATTAGGACACATATCTAAGCTCGACTTAGTACCAACCAGAAATGGAATACAAACTGGCTTAAAACTATTCATATTAAAACTTTGCAAAATGGTATCAACATACTTACTCTGACTTAACCAATGCTTTTTGTGACTCATATTTTGGATTTTATTACTAGTTTGGATGTCTTTGCCTCTTAGATTATTGATGAAGTAGAACTAGAAGAGGCGAAACTAGATATGGAAGGGGTTATTAATTTGAAAACCAATACAATACCAAGAGGAATGTTGCAACTAGAAATGATATTTAATTTTGACAAAATAAGGGATCAAAATCAATAGATTAGGAAGGAGTCAACAAACAGCCAATGTGACACACACAATATGGACCATATTGCAAAAAATGTGAAGAATGCCTTTATTGGTAAGGTCTATACTCCAGAAGAGAAGAAAGTGATAATTGATGCATTACATGTGTATCGGGATATTATAGCTTGGAGTTATGAGGATCTCAAGATGTATGACACATTAATTATTACACATACGATTCCACTTAAGGCAGATGTGAAGCCATTTAGGCAAAGACAGAGACTAATAAATGCATTGCTCAAACCAATCATCCATAAGGAAGTGATGAAGTTGTGCACTCATATTATCTTTCCTGTCAGACATTCCACATGGGTGGAAAACTTAGTGCCAGTCCACAAGAAAAATGGTGAAATCAGGTTGTGCATGGATTTCTGAAATCTAAATCGTGCATCTGAAAAGGACAACTATTCGGTGCCATCATTAGACGAAGTGTTGCAGATTTTTAATGGTTCCCAAATGATGTCTTTCCTCAATGGATATTCAAGATACAATTAGGTGATGGTTCAGTATGAGGATAGACAAAAACAACCTTTACTACAAAATGGGGAACTTTTGCATTTAGGAGAATGTCATTCGGTCTAATCAATATTGGGGAAACATTCCAACGAGCAATGGATATTACATTCAAGGACTTGATAGGAAAGTGTATTATCATTTATATGGATGACTTGACTATTTTTTCAAAGAAAAGAGGTGATCATTTTTAGACCTGTGCAAAGTGTTTTAGAAGTGCAGACAGTTTGGTATTTTGTTAAATCCGAAGAAATGCATTTTTGGAATGACATAAGGGAAGTTATTGGGGCACGTTATCTCAGAAAACAACATATCTATAGATCCTGAGCGCATTCAAGCCATACTGAAAATTCACCCTCCTGGAAGCAAAAAGGAAATGAAGTCATTCTTTGGTTAGATTAACATTGTCAAAAAATTTATTACTGGTTTTGCTAATATTGTTAAGCCATTGAATGCAATGCTAAAGCAAGATGCCAAAGTGGAATGGACTACTAAGGCAAAGCAAGCATTTGAAGAAATAAAGTGAGCAATAGATGAGGCTCCGGTCTTAGTTAGTCTAGATTATTCCAAGCCCTTTTACATATATTCTTTTGTCTCTGGTCATTCATGTGCAAGTATGTTGATGCAAAAAAAAGGATCAAGAAGATGAATGACCCATTGCATTCATGAGTGCTCCCTTGAAAGATAATGAATTACGATATCTAAGCATTGAAAAGAAAGTTTATGCATTGGTTTTAGGAGTTAATAATTTTAGACATTATATTTTGAGGAATAAAGTGTTCACCAATGTTTTGGACCCAATTGTCAAGATTTTGTTGATGCAAAATGAGTTAGGTGAAAGAGGGGCTAAATGGGTGACAATGCTACAAGAGTATGACATGGAGATACAACCCATGAAACTGGTTAGAGGACAAGCATTCATTCATACAATGGTTGAAACCAATCTAGAACTTACCGCACAATAGTATAGCCTTGAAGATGTTTCTCTAGATGACTGGTACGATGATGTTGTGTATTACTTGTTGAACCAAAAGTGTCCAGTACATCTAAATACTATGTAGAGGAGAGCATTATGTTTGAAGAGAAACAGTTACATGCAGAAAGGAGCCATATTATATAAGAAAAAACACGAAGGCATTTATCTTCATTGCCTTAGGAAGCAAGACGCAGTTCGTGTAATGAATGAGTTTTATGACAAGTTTGGGACAAGTCATGGTTCAAATTTGTCTACAACGAATCAAATCCTTCAAGATAGGTATTATTGGACAACATTATTCAAAGATGTTCATGCTCATGTATGTTCTTGTCACACATGCCAAACTACTGTGAGTAGGGAGAAGTATGGTGTTGTTTTGTTGCAACCAGTAGTTGAGGTTCATCCTTTCGCACAATGGGGACTAAACATTATTGGTATGATCAATCCATCATCTTATGCAGGCCACAAGTATATTATGACTGCAACTAATTACTGCACTAGATGGATTGAAGTGATCCCATGTAAGCAATGCACAACTGAGGTTGTTATTAAATTTTTGGAAGATTACATCATTACTCATTTTGGTTGTCTATTTGCATTTGTATGTGATAATGGTCCTGCATTCTCATCTTTGAAATTTTTTGGGTGGGCTTTTTGACTATAGGATCATTCTAAAATTTGTTTTAAATTATTATCCCAAGGTAATGGATTGGCTGAGTCAACAAATAAAAATCTATTAATATTCATCCACAAACTGCTTGATAAAAATCCAAAGGATTGGCATACCCAGTTGCGATTTTGTCTTTGGGCAGATCGTACACGTCAAAAGGCTACTTTAGGGACTTCCCCATATCACGTGGTCTATGGTCAAGAACCTATTTTCCCTATTTAGTTAAGAATCCCAATGCTGCAATTCATTAATGAATACTATGAAGAAGGGAAAAGACTCGAATCCCGTTTGGCTGAACTTCTTCATTTAGAAGAGAAAAACAATGAAGCAATTGAAAACTTTGCTAAACATCAGCCTATTGTCAAGTGTTGGTTTGACTAGTACATAAAATTCAAGGCCTTTAGGAATGTTGATCTAGTTTTGTATTGGAATAAGGCCCATGAAAAGAAAGGGGAGCATGGAAAATTCGATAAGCTCTGGCTTGGCCCTTTGCATATCTCTAAGATCTTAGGAGATAATGCATTTCTCCTAAGGACTCTCATTGGAGAGGATGTCTTGTTTCCTGTCAACAACCAGTATCTTAAACATTATTTCATTGCTTGAGATATTATAGCTTGTCTTTGTACATAGTTAGTTTAGTCTTAGGTTAGTTTTCTTTGGGCTTGTTTTTGCTTTCTTGCTTTGGTTAGCATAGGTTTGCTTTCATTTGGATTTTTCGGTTGGGGTTTCCTTTTCTTTTTTGGGGGTGTTTGTAGGCACAACCATAATATTCATTTGTTTCTTCTTGGAACTATTTCAAGTGTTTTTTTGATAAACTCTAATCAAGTTTTTAGAATGGAAGGTGGCTTTCCTACATGAGTTCCAAATGATCTAAATGTATGATAAGTCATTTGTTGGATTTGGTCTCGAGTATTTTGAAATCCTATATCTTTTTCGTCTTAAGAATCCTGAGTTATTATGGGTTCCTTCGCGGAGTTATGCTAAGTGAAAAAATTAGATTTCTACTTCAACACCACTGTGATTCTCAACCCTGATCGTGAACTTCATTGTTCATGGGTTGAAAGTGAAAAAAAGAGAAAGAAAAGAAAAAATCAAAAAATGAAAAGAGAAAATAATGAAAGTCAAGAGAATTTCAACTTTCAAGAGGATTTGAATAACTCTACTGGGGCTATGGATGCTTGGCTAGTAGTAGAGATATGTTCGATAGAATCACAATGATAACCTCATCGAGGCTATAGATGCCTGACTAACAGTGAGACAATATCTTAGATGCTTTTGGGGTAGAATCATTCACATAGCTTAGCATGACGAAGCATTGGTTTCTATGGTTATCCTAAGGAGGGAAATGAACACACATGCACACACTTGGATTTTAGTATATGAAAGAATAGATTTTTTTATAGGTTTGATTCTTTAGGTGTTTTGCTAATGTGAGGATGGAAACCAGAGATTTTAGATTCATGATTCCTATTTGTCATCAAAATGCTTTGAAGCATTTTTCTAACAGAGTCACCATTTGTTGTGCCTTTTCGTATATACGCCCCGCTGAAAGAAGCGACCCCCTCTTTTGGATTTTCACCTTAGGTTTTCCTTTTTCCCCTTAAAGCATAGGTCTTTTAATTTTGTTGGTTTCACCTCTTGAGCTTTTAGTGATCATCTCTATATAAGAGGCGAGTATGTTTGCAACAATGAATTCCACATTTGAGTCTTTGAAATATCATTAAGGTCCCTAAAACAACTAAGTCTTGAGTAGGTTAAAAGATTCCATGAGACCTTGGAATCCCCAAGATACTTCATTTCATGAAATACAGTCTTACTCAAATTCCCCGAATGTGTTCTTATCACTTAATCCATAAGAGCTTGGATTCTCTAATTTCTTCCTCCATTGTGGTTTCCAGATGTTGTATAAATGTCAAAGTCATGAATTGAATGCTTCCTTTAAAGTGTACAAGAGCATTAATGGGGGCTAATTGAATGGGTTTTAAGCTTGATCTCATTCATTATTCCTTCATTCTATTGTCTATTTTGCATTTGAAAGCTTGGGCATTTTAGAATGAGATGCATTGGGCAGATTTGGCTTGGGTTGGCAATTTGAGTTTGTGGATTTCTCTATTGGCATCTAGGGTTTGAGTTCTCTGTTGCATTCTTCATTTTTCTCATTTGTGATTAAAGGTATGGATTTGAACCCCTGTTCTATGATGATTTATGCATAAATTCATTAATGGTGAATGATGTTTTTATCTGGTTATGCTTTTCTTTGTGTTTCGAATTGTTGTAATTGATTTATCATTACACTCGAAATGCAAAATTAACTAGGGCATCGTATTTATGCATATTGTTTGGAAAATTAAGGTTCATTCAATCAATAGTTGATTTAAATGCATTGCTATGAATCTGAGGTGTGGTAAAATAGAGTTAGGGCATCCATAGATACCTACATTTAGTGCATCATTATGGGTTAGTCTATAGAAATATGGGAAGAGGAATTAAAACTAGGGTTTCTCTTTAATGGCTTCCTAGGTTGTCCACTTGGTTTCATTTCATGGTTCGTGTTAAAGCTTGTTTTCCTTTACATTAACTTAGAAAGTTGTTGAATGTGTTCATGTTAAACCCTAGGCCGGCTTTGTTGTCTAATGAAATGTTGTGAGTCCAAAATGTTTGAGTATGTCGAGTGTGGGGTGAGTAATATGCTGGCATTAATGGGTATCAATGAAATTGATAGTTATTTTCTACTTCTAAAAAATGCCCATGAAATCTCAAAATTTGCATGGTAGGGAAAACTTAAGAGTTATCCGTTCAAATTTGGCCCATTGTTGAATCCTTTCGAACTTGGGGAATCCAATGATTGTGCCCATCATCGAATTCTTGAGATTATGGATTTCCCGATGTTAGTCTTTTCACAAAATCCATAAGTTAATGAAATCTCCGATTGACTATTTGTCATGAAATCCACGAGTTCTTGGAAACCCTAGTAAGTCTCTTTTCATGAATTCCACTAAGTTTTGAACTGCTCGACTATGCCCCTATCATTTATTCCACCATTTTTTGTATTTCCCAATGAGTTTTCTCATCACAGATTTCCCTAAGTCATGGATTCCATGAATCTCATCTTTGTTTGAATTTTTCGATGATTATTAGAATACTCATTTTTTGATGGTGGAGTTTCTTAAGGTTGGAGCTCGATTATGATGTGTGTCAAATACTAAAATCTTATGGTATTGAAATGGTTAAGCGCTAAATGATGAAATTTAAAAGGGTAGATTCACATTTATGCATGCATCGCTAATTCCTTGAACCTCTAGATTTCTCAAGATTTTGTGCTTCACGAATTCTGAGGATCCTTAGATTTTATGAAATCCTTGTGCTCTTGGATTCCTTGAATGCCTTGATTGTCCCAAAAATCCAAAGTTCATTTTATATCTTAATTTATGGGTTTTAAAATGATTTCCTTTAGTTTCTTTGCTAATAGCATGATCTTGAATGTGGCCAAATGGAATGTCTTGACTTTGTTAACCGTGTTTTAGATTCTTAGGGAATTTCAAGTAATTATGGTACTTAGGCTAACCAGATGCAGGTAGAGTTAAGCAAGGCTAAGATAGGAAAAGGAAAGAAAACTAAGCCAATAAAGGAAGAGCTTACATGAGCAGAGAAGATGAAGTATGACTTTAAGAGAAGGCTCCCAAAGTCAAAGATCGCTTCCTACTAGGCAAGAGTTGGAGACACTAATATGGGACATGTTGACATGGATGACTTCAAGAAAAGAATATACTGCTATGCTCCTATAAAGTTAGCAAGGACGTCAGTGCACACTGGATTGGATCAAGCAACAGGGTTTCCTCCATCCATCCAACATCCAAACTTGATAGTAGAGTGCTCAAAGGGCTACAACTCAGAAAAGAGGGTGATTGTTGGCCCCCAAGGAAAAGTGTTGGCCAACTTGACTGAAGAATCCTTGGTTGAGGCCTTTGGTATTCTTACTCACAAAAAATTGATGAAATTCCATATCAACACAGTAAAAAAGTTCTACACAGATAATATTGAAAAGGCATTGGAGATGATTAATGCTTCATGGCTTGACAAACTAAGATCACACTACTCTAAATCACCCAAAATACTACATAGAAGTGACTTTAAGCTGGATTATAATGATATGATCACTCTCCTTAGCAAGGCGATGGGATTAGACAGGGCTTAAGTGTTTGAAGATTGGATGTTTTATGTAATTACACAAATTGAGAAGGGTATCAATTATCATTGGGCTGGATTAATTAGTGATAACTTGGACATACAATTAAGGGCAGTTCGAGACACAAGGAAGTTCACAATGACTTCATATGTTGTATACATGCTAGCTAGGCACTTCAAATACAAGGGTTTGAGCTGCAAAGGAATGATTGGACAAGACAAGGTATATGAAATTTATCCTCAGTTGCATCTATCCAACACCTCACATTATAGAAGGGTGAATGATGCATTCACCATGTACATCACAAGGACATTACAGGAGTCACTACATGTAAGGATTTCAGCTCAGACTATGGAGCTTGTAAAGAAATGTGGGTATTGGTACTTGCAATTTCTAAAATTCACATATATCAGAACTCAAGGCTACTCCCTAGTACCATATAGACTCCCAAGGTACCCTACTAATAAGGTTGTGTTGTTAGAGGTGACAAGGCAATTGGTTGCCTTTGATAAAGTATTAAAGAACATGCATAAACCAGGGATTGGAGAGGAATTCCTCTTAACAATAAATGGATGGGAAGCCTACCCAACTTTTCTAAGTGCTCAACATTCAGAAACTGAGATGGCATATCTCAACTTACCCACACATTCTTTCAGAGCATATTTTGATTCTTATGGAACAACTCAAAAGGCAGCTTCCAAAGATTATCAACACAAGGATGATATAGAGGATTACTGGGCTAACTACAAAGATGAATTTGAAGTGTTTAAAGGAGAGTTCTCTAGATTATCCCTAAAAATGATAAGGTTGTATGAATAAGTGCAGGTCTTGGACCAGATTGAGGATGACAGAGAAGTGATCCAATACAATGACTATATGGAATTCTCCAATAAGCCTCTCCCCCCAATAGATTCGAATGAGGAAGAAATGATAGATTTAACTCATGTCAATGCTCCAATCATAAACTATTCCAAACTATGGGCAAAGCATAAGATGTTGTAAATGGAAGCAGAAGCAATAAAACCCACATATGAGTTAATGGGGAGTTTGGAATCCTAGTCTTCTTCAAATGATGAATCAAAGGAAGAATCAAAAGAAGAAGGGCCACTAGTTATCAAGAGGAAAACCAAGGGTAAACAAAAGACTAAGGCTAAGACAAAACAACCCAAAAGGAAACCCATCCTAAAGAAAAAATAAAGCCTACAGAGTTCATGACTGAGTAGATTGAAGAACCATCTCGTAAGCCTCAACCTCCCAAAAGAAGAAAATTGATTAGAGGGAAAGGTAAAAGTGCTTCAGGTGATTCTCCTCCAAATAAATAGAAAAAGGGCAAGGGGAATGAAGAAGATCCACAAGACATAGAGGGCGCAACCCAAGAAGGAGCTATCAATGTGGAAAGTTCTGAGGAAAAAACTCAAGTGTATATGAGAAATTCCCTCTCCTTCATCTAGGATTCCATTCCCTAACCTTGAAAACATAGATAGGGTAGTTGAGGAATTGGAGAGAGTTGCAAAAACATCACAATCAAACAAGAAAGCAACATAAGAGGTAGTCAGAGAGAACATTCCTGTTGAGCCACATCAAGGGAGTGTTCCATTCGATAAGGTGGAGGAAACAGTAGTAGAGAATGTAACATTTGAAGATGTTTCCAAGGAGTGAGGGTCAGATGAAGAGCCAAAAACTCCTAAGGATGGTGACCTCAGTAATTTTGGGGAGCAATTCAACACTGCTGAGGTAGAGAGAGAGAGAAGGAACCTAAAAGGGAAGAAGAAATTAATATTGAAACTGAGGAAGTACATGAAGAAGAAAAGGATGAAATAAATAAAGATGATGAAACAAATGAGGAAGAGAAACTCCAGAAAGATGAAGAAATAAATAAAGGAGAAGACCTCCGATGATAAAATATTGTTGACCCCGACATAAATGTTGAAATGTCAACTACTCCTGACTGGTTGAAGGAGAGTTTGAATACTAAGCTTGTGATAATTGAAGATTTAGTTCCATATTGGGACAATTTTTTGGTTGGGATGAGTAAACCAAAGGAGAAGAAGACATCCAAAGTATTATCCCAAATTACAAGAGATGACTCCAATAATAGAGTGTTGCATGTTGCCACTCCAGCAACAGAGAAGAATATAGAGGAGGCTACTCTTGTTGATTACAATGTACAGACAATCAACTTGGGCCTATCCACCAAAAAGTAGGAAGAAAAATATCTTAAGGGATTGGTGGATGCTATCTTGAAGATATTAGACAAGGAAGTTAAATCCAAAGAGAAGTTGCAAAGGAAGGTAGAGGAAATGCAGAAATATATTCAACATCTTGTTAAGCCTCTACAAACCCAAGCTGAAGCTGGAATGTTTGCTCAACCCATCCTTTTGTCTGAAGATGTCATTAATGAGCTTGAGAAAATGATAACTTCAGCCCAAGCGTCTCAGGATTGGGTAGTAAGAGTCGATCAAAAGGGTATTCCACTTGTTGAAAAAATTCTCTAGATGTATGAGAAGACTGTTTCTTTGTAGAATACCATGCAACAAATGAAAACATAATGTGAGGAAATTGATGGCAAGTCCATAGTCAGGCTTGTAAAGGTGCTTGAGGTTCTTGCAGATGTACTAATAAAGGAAGAAATTCTTACTGCTGAAGGGGTAGATAGGCCCAAAGAATGGATTGAAACCTTCAAATTCAGAAAGGAAATAATGGAAGGAGCACTGTTGGCAAGAGGCACTGCACAAGTCATCTAGTTTTGTCATTGATGGCAACCCTAGTTAGTGATTCGATCTGCACTTCAGTAGTTGCTTATACCAGAAGTCAGATTGAAGTTTTGTGTTAACTGTCAAAGTTAGAACAGAGCATCCGACATAATTGTGTTCATCGATTCATATGCAAATTCTATGCTATCATTTTGTGTTGTGGATCTCAGGGAAGATATTTTGATGTATGATTTATGTTATCTTTGAATCTTAGAGCCTCGTATTGATTTGTGTGCAAGTTAGAAGATTTGGTTGATTGATTTTATGTTTAATAGTGCAAGAAGGACGACTTGATGATTGTAGCATGTTGTGGATCTTTGAGGAAAAATTGTTTGAAGTGTTTTCATGTTCGAGGATATTTTTTTGGGTCCTCACTATGTTGTGGCTGACTTTGGTTGGTGCGCATTGAAAATTATTTGTGAATTGAGCCGACAATTTGTAAATATTTTCTATTTTGTTTAAGCTGACATGTGGTTGATTAAATCTTTAGTTACAAATATATATAAGTGATCATTTATATCATTTGGATGTATGTACGAAGTGTGTTTATGTGTGTTGAGATGTGATGTGAAAGTTAGAAGCATTGTAGAGCAATTATGCACAGTTTCACTTGTATAGAAAAGGATTTGTGATCCAAATTAAAGCAAACAAAGTAGAAGAGAAAAATTAGATAGAAGGTCAAGAATGTGATTGATGTGCTTAATCAGAACTAAAATTAGGCATTAGCAGATGCTATTCTCTTAGTTCAAATATTATGGATGTAATCCAAATGTTTTTGTAAGACAGCGAATCTTATTTTTGTATCTGAGCAATGAGCTCTAGGAAGTGTGCCTGAATACATGTGCATTCCTTTTGTAAACACTTTTATCTATGTATACTCATATTGTGGATTGACCTCCACCATGGTTTTTCCCCTAATAGGGTTTCCACATAAAAAATCCTTGTGTTATGGTATTGTGGTTGATTTCTTTGTGTTCTTGCATCTTACTTTTGGTTCAATGTTATAAATGGTTTAAAGATCAAATTAATAAAGTTAAATTTTGCAGAACACTGATTCACCCCCCCCCTCTTAGTGTTCCTTAATTCCAACAAGCACTTGAGTAGGTTCCTAAGATGCAGAGTGATCTCAGTGACATAATCCATGGCTGCACTTTGTTTCTGAAAGTTATGATAGGGAAGAAGCTTAGTAAAAATTATATGAAGATTGATTATATGTTAAAGTAATGGTGGAGTGATACTTATTCCCATGTCAAATATGGAGTGGTAACTAGAAATAACTTAGAGGACATTGCCATGTACATTACCATCATGCATAAATATTAGGACTCAAAGATTGATTGGGATAAAATATTGAAGAAATATAAAAATGACTTAGAGTTAATTGCTTTAAGATTAAAATTTATCCCAACTCTTAGTCAAGCCGACCTTAATAATGTATTAAATACACTTTAGGTGTTTTCCAGGAGACAACAAATAGGAGAAGAGGACAAGTGAATATCTACCTTGAGTTTTGTACCTAGCTTCATCAACAAGATAAGGAAACAGGTCGACTACCTTGAGAATAGTGCTAATGGCTTTATTTAATATTTTAAATGGTAGTTTAATGTAAAAATGATTTTAAATGATTGTATTTTGAGTTTGAGTGGGAATTTTAAAAATTGTATAAGGCTGACCTGTTTTGGCCAACCTAGTTAGGCGCCCTATTTTGATGTAATCTAGATTGTTGGTTTTCACCCTAGATTTGTATCAAACTCTATAAATATCAGGTCCCTCCTCATTTGAAAGATTGATTTAGAATTGTTGCAAACTCTTGGTGAAGTTAATAAATGAGAAGACATTGATTTGGTGTTCTTTTTTGTGTTATTTTTATTGTGCATGGTTCCTATGTTTCCAATATCTTCAGTTAATTAGTTTCAGATTTAGATACAGTTCTTTCATGTTGGTGATGAAGTATTGAAGGTTTTTGATGAATCTACTACCCATACTATTTGGGGCTTGGTGATTGTAAGTCACTTTGCATAGTTATCCTAGGCTTTATTTTGTTGCATTAGTTCAATTGTGGATGTTTTTACATATTATTCAAATTAGGATATATGTTTGAATGTTTCGCAATCTGAAAGTCCTAATATTCCTTTGAAGATTGCATTATTTCTATGATATTGTGGATGCCATCTTGGTTAAACATAAATTAGTTATTGGGGATTTTTCCACCTTGAATGCTTAATTATTTGCATGATTGCACTTAGGTGTTAGCTTAGGATATCTCTCTAAACCCTTAATTTTTTGATATTTCTTTGAAACCTGAGTTAGAATAGGATTGAAAGAATCACTGAATTGTTGCATTGAAAGTATTGTTTCCATATTCTAAATCTAGAGATTGTTGTTGGTGCTTATATTTATCCTTAGATCTTGCTAAACCCTTGTCATAGACCCAAAAGTTTCAACTATTTCAACTTTTGTTTTACCATAAATTCCCTTTTGTGATTACCAGCATTACACATTACCACTGAGTTGTTTGTGCATTGTCAAGACCCGATATTAGAGACCTTGGGGTTGTTTTCTGAAGTTTTTTGAAGGAAATCACCTTTCAAGAGAGATAGAGTACTTGTACTTTGTTTGTGTTGAGCAGTGCTAAAACACCCATCAATAGGTGCAACTATGATGATCCTCCTAAAAATAGTGCATCACCTCATGTAGAACCTAGTGATTATCCTAGTATGGCAGTTATCGTTGCTCCTTTGGCTAGTTATCTTCCTTTTGTATATGACAAACAAGATTGCGATGAAAATGACCTGCTATAGGTTGGCTTGCATGTGACATATTGTTTTCCTATTCTCTTTATGTTCTTTATGATTGCATGTGTGTAATGTGATCCCCCGTATTGTGTCTCCTAGTGTTCCTTTATCTTTGTGAGTTTTATTTAGATGACCCTTGTTACTCCATTGGTGCAAGGGTACAAAGGAAGAAAAATTTTCATGACATTCTTCTATTTGTATCTACATTCTTCTATCTATCATAATAATTATCTTTTTTTGTGTCTTGTTTTTTCCTTTTGGGGATGATGCAAAGCATTGAGACATTTAAGTCTCTTCCATGTTGACCCAAAAGGATTATTTATCTTCTATCTCTCTATGTGTCATTCCTCCTTTGTGTAGTTCCACGAGGTATTTACAGAATGATGATGGTTCCAAGCTTTATTATATCATTGTAGCAAAGACATGTGCTAACCATGAATCCATGGATCCCTTATGTGTTATATTTTGAGATTGGATGTGGGGGAAACCTCCTTTTTCATGATCTAGCTTTATGTGGAAACATGTGATTGGCATAGGCTTTCCAAATAAGCTCTCATGGCCCTCTTATCAATTGGCATTTATCATTTCTACTTTAAAGTAATTGCTCACAATATGGTGTTTAGCAATTCCTTTAAAGTGGGGGCGTACATTGGAATTATTTTGACATGGACATTAGCATTCTAATTTTTAGCATGGATATATTGACATTTGTGCTATACTTTTGTTCATAGAGGTTGGACTTAGTGTAGTATTGGAATTCCATTTGTCATTTTGGCGCCGACTTATGGGTACACAATTTTTTGTGATGACTTTTTCCATGTGCCACCTTTGTAATGAGTTCACACCTTGTAGATTTAGTGTGTGTTTCTCATCTTTCCTTTGGGGCTCAACTAGTGTATACCATATTACATTAGCCCTTGTGAGCATATTTCATGGCCATTGAGCATAACACAACTTGCTCACCAGTGGAGCCATGTGTTTCATAAGTGACTTTACATCCTTGTGAATGTATTTGATGGACATGGTATAAAACAACTTTCTAGTCCATCCCTTTTGCATTAGCTTTAACATTGTATGCTTGTGTATCTTTTCTTGTTGCACGTATCTTACACATCTTGTGTGTCTATTTGTCCTTATGTTGGTTTTCCATAGGATCTTAGATCCTGGGGGCTTGATCATCCTCATTGATCTTTGTCATCCTATATTTCTAACATTTATACACTTGGACCTCTCTTGATGCATATCTTTCTACTTTCTAGTGTGATTCTAAGCATAAGTTCATACCCTCACTAAAGCGGGAGCTAAATGTAGTGTAGGAAATTGTATACCCTTTACAATGTCATTCTTTTTTGGGTCCCTTAATTAATTGGACTTAACTAAGTTTATAATTTTCAAAATTACATTCCAAAGCCTTATTTATCCCATTTTTCAAAAGCGAAACCAACATTTAATTAATGCAATTAATATTTTAATCACATTGGAGAATGATTGTCCTAGATTTTTAGACTAGGAACCATTCAACCAAGGGTGAATGAGTCCCCTTCGAGTCCTAAGACCCATTTTTAAACATGTTTTTGGTGGTCTTTTAATGATTCAAATTTCATATGCAATTGTCAACTTTTAGAATCTAATTTTCAAGAAACTAAATAAACACCTATAAATACATAGTCTTTTTATCAATTGAAATATAAGTTGCATTCAATCTATTAATCCTAGGAGAAAATATTATTGTCAAGAGAATTCAAGAGAAAATTTATTATTCATTGTTGTAGCATTCAAGGTCATAACATCATGTTCAAGCTTATGTGTGTTCAAGTCATCTTGTGAAGGCTAACATGCATTGTTGATCCTCAAAGCATCCAAGCATTTCCAAGTGTCTAGTCAAGCAAAGCAAGATCAAGTTCCTTGGAGTGATGTGTTTGACTTCAGTCCTCTAAGGGAAGTCATTGAAGGTTTGGTGAGTTGTAGCAAGCAAGTGTTCATTCATCATTTCCTTCCATTGATCAATTTCCTTTATCTTTCTATCAAGGTTTAATTACCAAACTTGGGGTTTGACCAAGGAAAACCCTCATTTACATAAAATAAACAATTTTTCCTTCTTTGTGTATGTGAAAATTAGCAAGACAAACTCAACTTTGATGGTGCTTCACGTGGTAATCCTAGGGTGTCAGGAGTAGGTATGTGCATTCGTAATTGTAAGGGCATTTTACTTGTAGCTAAATCAATTCAATTATCTATAGGCATGAACAATATGGCTGAAGCCCAAGCTCTTCTAAATGGTTTAAAGTTGGCCCAAACCATTGGTATAAAAATATCCAAATCAAGGGTGATTCATTGTTGAATGTCAATGTTTGTAAACAACAGTTTATTCATAATTGGGAGTTAAACTATGTTCTTCAACAATGTTGGTCTCTATTTTCATGCTTTGACTCAATAGTCATCTCCCATACATACTGAGAAGGAAACAAATTGGCTAATTCATTAGTTAATTTGGGATGTGAAGGAAAATATCTTGAAATCTTTAAAGATTCCAACTTTAAAGTCTACCCATCAATTGCCAACATCATAGAAAGAGAATATTATTGCTAACCATGCTTTTGTGGTTGATGAGTGGAGTTAATAAAGAAGATTAATAGAGTGTTTTTGTTTATCACCTGGGGTCTATTGCAGCCAAAACCAGTTCAATGTCTATCAATGTTGTTGTCCCAGTTGGATTCTCAGTTGTTTTGTTTGCATCAATGGCAGTGTTTATCGACATTTTTCAAGCTAGAGTTTGAAGATACATTGGCTCCTCATGAGCCATGTTGTTTTAAATTGTAAATGGAATTATATATGCAAAGGGTTTATTTTACATATATATTGGCTTCCTACAAGCCATGAGTTAGATTGTAATTGAAATGTTTGTTACCTTGCTGAAAAGAGCCATCAAAACATAATCATATATATTGTGTAAATCTTTTTCTATATATTAATATATGGGCCTTGTGCTCTTTGCCTAAAAAAATATATATATACAATTTGAAGGGGTGGAAATAGCTTGAAGAAGCAATTTTGCATTGTTGAATTTGTTGTCATCATTGTTGTCAAGTCACAGAAACTAGGTTGCAAAATTTATTTCCGACTTTCTGAAAGTGAGACCTGGGGAAAACAAAAGCTTGAATCTTGTACCAGAGGACCCAAAAAGTTGATTTGGACATTTGTACAAAGACCCATTCACCCAAGGGCGAATGAGTCCTTGTAGGCACCTTGAAACCAATTTCTTGAGCATATTTGTTGTTTTCTGCACTTCCCAGATCCACTAGTAAATTGTTGTTTTCGACTATCAGTCTTTGAGATCTTACATTTTTAATATTAGGACATATAGGATCATTAAGTTAATCATTCAAAAATATTTCTAATCAAATTCCAATCCCCCTTAGGATATGCTAGTTCTTTTTCCAGTAGAACCTTAAAATCCTCTAAAGGGTAGCCAACCCTTATGCTCAAGAATATTCAAAGTTAGTGGCCAACAAATGGGAGCTTTGGTATGTAACCTTTTCTCCCCTACACTTTGGGCTCTGTGAAACCCGGGAGGGTGATCCCAACAATGTGTTTATAAATATTGGTGTGTCTAGGCATCAAACACAGTAAATAGATGATTCTCCTTAAAAAATTTAAAAGACCCAATACCTTAAAGGTTTGGCTGACCTCATGACAATGTCTAATTCAAACAAGAGAAAATGTAATTCATTAAATTTCACACACCCATAACAAGATTGATAAGTAAATTGATTTTAATTTTTTGGTTAACTGCTGAATTGGTCATCACAATTGCAATATAATTACCCTAATTAAACCAGTGCCATATCCTTGGAACGGATCAATTCTAATACCCACATGATTTGACAAGAATTTTTATACATGACGATACCCATAACCTTGAAAACGTTGCATTGTAGTATTCCCACTTAACATCTCAACCATTCACTTCTTACTAGCATCCTCATACATGACTCATTACAAACCTATAGTTATACTCAAGCATTTACATTTATTCGTTGAATTAATGAGCAAGAATAGAATAGTACATCCATTGGAAACCAATAGAGACAAATAAGATAACCATTGATTATATTATTCATAGTTTGTAGAACCAATACATAGGAGGGAAAACTGTAGAGACTTTATAATACTTTGTTATATATATTATCACTGCCATTATCAGATAACCATGTGCATATTGACAGACTTCTTCCCTAAAATATACTACCAGAAAGTTCAGTGTTCTTTTCTATTTCTGTATGACCCCTTCAAAAAATTGCCAACTGACCTCCTCTTGTAATTAGCCTTGAAATCCCTTTTATAGAACAAGGCAACAACAAGCATTGGGCTAAATTACACATTACATTTCACTTGAAATCCCTTTTATAGAACAAGGGAGCAACAAGCATCGGGTTGAATTACACATTACATTTCACTTTCATTTCAAAACTAATTTCACCCTAATGCAAGATATTCCCTAGACAGTTATAAGCAATCATTTGCAAGACAAGGGAAAGCAAAAAGAAAAATTCCAAAAACTGTTAGTCGGAGAAGACCCACTAGCCTTCCAAAACACATCGTTCTCACAACATAAAAACTTGCACGTCCACACCAAACTTGGAAAAGTCACCATCAACATCAAGGAACAAACTAACAGACCAGCCAAAAGGAACCAAGTCAACACAAAGGACCAAAAACCAAGCACAAGTTCAAAATGAAAATGAGGCACAACCTTGCTTTGTCAACAACAAAGTACACCCACTTGGTGGCCTTACTAAAATTGGAGAAGCTCCCACCACCTCATCATTTGAGTCTGCCAAATCAGTCATGGCCATAAGATATTGGCGGTACCTTGAATCAGTTTTAGTTTCACTATCTGAGGGATCATCTGAGACTTCAATGGGAGAATAATGCTTGCCCAGATAAGCTCAATGGTATTTATTCTTCCTTGTTGTCTCCCTCTCAAGCCTATCAGATTTCTTCCCTTTACCTTTTATCAATTCCTCTAAAAAAATTTTGCTTCTTAGATGATAGGCATGCTTGACAATGTTCCACGTAGATTTCTTTCTAGGATTTGTTTTCTTCCTCGGAGATACGGGAACTTCAAGCATATCTTGCTCATTCTTGGGAATGTCCTCTTGAGACTCAAGGAGACTGAGTCTCTTGGATCTTTGGACTGGGCTGACAGACACAATTGGCTTACTCATTTTTATAATGATCAGGATGAGAACAAGGCCCAGGGAAAAGTTTATCACAATACCTCTGCAACCTTTTACCAAAGAAACTATTTGTCAACCTTCTTGCAGACTTGAGCTCAATTTTCAGTAAATTGTGAGGAAAATATGGCTACCAGTCCTCATTATATTGAGCAATGTAAGTGTGCCAACCATTAACACCCAAGGAAAACTTGTGCAAGTGAGCTGACAATCAACTACTTTGATTTTTGAACATCAGACGTCGATCACACATTTAGACAAATCAAAGGATAATCAATTAGAATGATTAATTATGACAATGTTAATTGCATGCGCTTGATGCCTTTCCCTAATAAGAAAAACCCTAGTGGATATACATCCATTATGTTTGCATATGTAATCACATACTTATTATTTAATAAAACCTATCGTGTCATATTTACCTGCTCGCCTGTGGGAATTAATTTACTAGCAATTCATCACAACAAGACAATGGGGAGCGATCTTGATTTGATCTCAGAATATCGGCTCATACTCTGTCTTACTACAATTTCACCTTCCCATGTATAGAAACATCTAACAGAATTGACGGACGCAATCAAAAGCATTTCCCAAATCTTGAACACGTGCCAAAAGAAACTAGTTCTAATATGGCACCTGTTTTAATCTTAGTGTCGTCTCAGTCAAATTTTAGCAACACTTTATCTCCACTAAATTTCATTCGATCCCTTAAAATATTCCATGTGGCAGTCACCTACTCAGCCGCTAAGGAACGAGAGGTACAAGTGGGCCCATCACGAGATGGAAGGGAATGGTTAGGATTGACCCACGTCAACCGCCATCAACTGTTGATCTCTTTTCTTATACAACATTTGTCATCTCCAAAGCCTGGTGGGTCCCTCCACGAAGTGACAGGTGTCATCTCACCCGAGCTAGCTCATGTGATTACCTCACCTCAATACATAGAATAGATGGGCGTGCAGGGAATAGCCCAGATGAAGACATGTGTTGCAATATTAGTCGTTTATCCTTCTCAAAGCTCTGCTTGCTAACCCTCCAGGAAGAGATGGTCCCACCACCAAACTTGACACATGACAACTACCCGCCAGCCCGTTTGATTATTTTAATACAAAATGAAACAAAGCGGGCATGTGAGGAGTGGCTAAGATGAAGCCACATCATTCAATTTACCATCGTTGATCTCCTTTTAATACCACCTGCAATCCCTATCAAAGAGACTGGGCTCGCCAATGCACAAGGCACACGGCTTACAACCCCTAGCCTATTAGAATAAAATAATAGGCAATAAAAAAGCTCGGGCACGTGGGGAACGACGGTGATATGTTCGCAATGATCGAACGACAATCATAGAACTTAAAAAAATTGCACATGCGACAAATGTTAGTCTTAAAAGGGGGACCATTACTAGCTAGATGATGGTCGAGGACATGAAGACATGGATTAAGACCCTAAGGTAAATATTAAAACCCAACCCTAGACTTAGACAAATTTTCATAAAAGATTGTATTTTAAAATGACCACAAGCATCAACTGGTATCATTAGGATTTAGGGGCTGGTAAAAGAATGAAATTGATAGCACGAGTCATAACTTAGACAACCAAGAACCTACATCAGAAGGTCAACAACAACAAAAAAAACACCAGTCAGGATTTTCAAATTCAGAGGTTAATTTAGAAGGGTTTTGACAACACAAACCCTAAAGCAGCGATGAAGAACATAATCCTAAGCCTAAAAACATGGGTCCAAGCCAAATATTTCAAGATTTCTAAATGGAACCAAAGAAATTTTTTTGGGGGTTCCATCAGGATATAGATCTAGGTTTGATTGACTCACCATTAGGGTTAATAGTAAAACAATTCACCTTGTTGATCTATATCCCAATGAAATTTATAAAAATGTGGAAATGGCCCTAGGTTATGGACACTAATCTTAGAGTCACCACATTTTTATGTTTCAGATTATAAATTCTATTAATCCAAGTTGATAATAGATACAAAATGTAATGAATGAGCTATTCCATAATAAAGGCCTGATATAAGTTCCTTGATTTTAGTTGTCATAGGTATCATGTACATGTACTCTAGTTACCAACACCCTCAAGTGATTCATATCATCTATAACATTAGTAGAAAAAAGTAACCATGCAAATGTAGTTTTATCAATATTAATAACAATAAATACTACTTGGTATATGGATTCTAACATTATACACATTGATATACAATAGGGTATATGGTTTCTATTAGTATAAATGATAATATACAACCTAGTATAGGTATTTAACAAAATTAATTTCTTCCATGTACCTACACATATCCCTTCTCCTTGCATATGAAGGTCAATACAAAAAATATTCCAATTAAGCATAAATACAAGCTATGATTTATCCCTAACATGAGGCATCAGGAAACTATAGAGAATTTCAAATCTTATTCACCCAATATATGCTACAAGGAGTATTAATCACAATTTGAAATTATTCAAACTATATTTTGTACATAAATTCTTCTTTATCGAATGTTGTACCTAAGTTTAGAGAAGGTTGAGGTGGTATGAAGCAATATTTGTAATTATAACATCTAACATAAAAAATCCATTTCTAATTATTCTTTGATGAGCATTCATACCCTTTACCAAATCTCTAATTTGAACCAAGTAGGCAAGATGAAGTATTGCATTGGTTAAAATTTTCTAAAGCCTTTCCAATAAACCCATATGAACATTATTCTGCTACATGACATTCCACAAGGTCACATTTCTATGCAATGCTCTTGTCAAACAACTTAAATGCCTTGCCTATGCTTCTCCCTCTCTCTCTCTCCCCCTCTCCCCCCTCTTTCTCTCTCTTCCTTTCTACACAACTCTAGTACACAAGGTATGGGTGAGAGACTAATTGTTTATAAATGAATAGTCAAATGTCATTCTTTTGTTAATTTTTCCTACTAGCAATTTTTATTAACTATTTTCCTACACATCTCCCAACCAACTTGATGAGACTTATTACATGAATATGCAACTCTTTTTGTTGCTTTGTTATGTTATCTCCTTGATTATGTAGCTCTTTTTTTCTCTTATGTTTTGCTATCTTCCTTAATCTACCACTTCCATCCCCTTGCTCCTCTGCTTGACCCTTGTCCCACCACTTCCAATTTTTGCAATCCATTCCTTCAAACATATTCAATGTGTAGAAGGGACACCATGCCTTCATAAATCCATGGTAGCTGACCTTCCTTTCTCAAGGTGCTTATGTCCAAGCCACTAATTTGTCTCCTTCCATCAGAAAATGGTCTTTATTCACATTTAAGTTTATCATTTTTCCAATATGACGATTAATAGATTTAATATACTTTTTTCTATTATTTTATTTTTATCTTCTTTTTTTTTTTATTGTATACTATGATAATTTTTTTTTATAATATTCTACTTGAAATTAAATATTTTACATTTGATAAAAAAAAAAACATTTAAATTAAAATTATCATTGTATATTATTTCCTTCAAACAAGATGCCCTTAGGGGCTCAACAATAAAAAATAGAAAATGATGTCAATTATGTCTCAGATATTAAACGAACATCCCCCGATGATAATCTTAATGTGGTCAATCGACCTTCTTTTGTGATCAATTTTGTCGCCCCACCCGCTGCTCTAGTTAATTGTCTGCCCTTTTCGACTTATACTTCGGCATTATGTATTGTCGTGCCTAAAGATATATTAATTGAAGTAGATCTTTAATTTGTAAAAATCCCTTCCAACAAATTGCCAAACCTAAACCAATTGTACATCACCATCGATTAATCTATCAATGATTGATCCAAGATAAAGTAGAATGGGTATCTTAGGATGTGATAGCTAGCCCAAACCAAATACACTACTTTAATGGCAATGTATCATTATTGTTACCATCAAACAAAGACAATAAAACTAACCCAAACATAGGTGGTCAAAAACTAATCCTAACACACAGAAAACCTTTGTTCTACTAATCCTAACAATTTTACCTTACAGAAAATCTTTCTTTGTGATTGACCTTAGAGAAGTCTCAAGAATACTGTAGCACTATTCTTTACATTCTGCCTCATAACATTTGGTTTAGATCTAATGTCTGGAAACAAATCTATACTTCCCACAAATAAAAACTCTGATACCAGCTTATAGTAAATCCAAATCTGCATGCTCCTTGTGGTCCAACATGTTTAATTTTCCCACCAAAACCTGCATGCTCTGTGTGGTCCAACTTGTTTAATTTTCCAAGTCATTCATCACATAATTCATGCTGGTCTTGGATTGAAAACTTCATCTTTCCTTGAGAAGACAACTTAGGCAGACCTCTGTAGGCTTTATCAAGGTTTGATATGTTCTACATGTCTGCTCTTCTGCATGTCTGGTATTGTACGCCTACCTGGAAATTATCCTCAACACCTATGATTACCATTTTTCTAGAATAAATTTATATGCCAGAATTTTGGGTATTGACAAGATCCATTTCCATCCTGGTTTTTTGACTCGCATGTCATCTAAACTGACTTTTTCATTATACCCTTTTATTTGTTTCTTTGCTTGGTATTGTAATTATGTGAACCAGTATCATCTTAGTCATTCAGGAAAAACACAATTAATTTTCCGGCACTGGAATGGTTAGTTCCAAGTTTCCATCATAGACAAAATCAAGGACAAGATTTATAGATTCAATGCTATAGCACCCTGACTTTGACTTTGACTTGCATCCTTTTTATATTTTTAAACATTACAAATTTCTAACAAAAAAGATGAAGTATTCGAGAAATTTTGAAGTTTATTTTAGGGTTTAAGGGCATTACATATTGAACAGGCAAAGCTAGATGGGAAAGCCAAGTATGAAGATTAAAAATCCTTTGTAGAACTGAAGATAAATCCTTCTAACTTTCATATCATTTTTAGCCCAATGACACTAATCAAATTTACATACAGAAAGAGGGGTTTGTCTCATGAACCTGTAACAAACATCTTCCACAATGATGTGCTTGACTTTCAGGCACCTGAACTTGGCTTTAGGTCCATATGACAATCTTCAACTACATAGCACAAGAACTTTAACAGGTAGGGCCTATTACTATCAATTTATCCACAATGAGGTGCTTGATTTTGAAGGCACCTGAACTTGGCTTTAGGTCCATTCAACAATCTTCAACAACATAATATGAGATCTTAAGCAAATAAGGTACTATTACTGTCAAATCAGACAGAACTAAGAAAGGGAAATACAAAATTTAACATTTCTGGCTGTTGTCTGTCCCAACAATATGGTCTCCATCACTTGGAACTAGAGATACCAGAAACATGGAACTCTCATTTTCCTTTCCTCTGACAAAGGCAATATAGTACAGCTTACTCAAAACCAAGGTGAGCAACGTAAAACCTGCCCCTGCTGCAAACAATCCCTTGGGCACTTCTTCACATGTTAGATTGGTCACATTGTAAATTCCTCTGTAATAAGTGTGATCTGTATTCTTAACTGATCCCCAAATAAGGCAAATCTCTGATATGCCAAAAGTAAGCCTGCAAATTGCAATAACAAAAGAACAATATTACCGGACATGATAAAAGGAAAACAAAGCTCTATTTCAATGGTGAAATATACCATTATTTTTGCAACAGGCTCCAAGTGACCTGTAGGCTAAATTGGTATGTATGACCTACCATAACTGTAGTAAATTGTTCAGACGATTTGAAAGAGCATCTAATTGTTTGAAATTTGAATGACTATCTATATGTGGGTATCCAGTTTTCAGATAAATTATCCTAGCTTTGTTTGATTGTATTGATTTTAGACTCCATGGACCAGGAGCCAATGAAAAAGATGAAGCTACATACCAGGAGGCTATGAATAACAAAATTGTCCATATGTGAGATGTTCCTGCCTTCTTACTAGAGATTCCACCCCATAAAAACTTTGTCTCAACCATTAACAGCCCATGGCTTATACCAAGTAACAGAAAAGCACCCACTCCATAAATAGTTGCTATGTCTGTATCATATACACAATAGACATATTCATCGTACTCATCTGGAACCAGACTTGCCTGCAATGGATTACAGGATTGTGAGGCAACAGTGGATGATCAGTAAACCTACTGATGAAGATAATTTTGTTTTCATTTATCTGTTAAATATTGAAATGGGTAATTTTGTTCATAATTTCTTCTAATGTATTGAAATGGGTGTCTAGCCTAGACTTACTCTGCTCTTGTTAAGCTCTGCAGCAACAGCCAATCCAAAAGCCACGAGGTCTGCAGCAAGAACAAATACCAAGAGCAACTTAGAAGGCTTGTCTTCACCCATCTTCCTTAAACCAGATTAGATCAGACTGTATATATTATATCAAGCAGATTAGGCCTGTTTTAGTTCTTGATATGAAGCAGTATTTGGAATCAGACCCAAAATTTATACAGTTGAAAAAACATACATTGCAAGCAAACAGAGGAAGAGTTTTGAACAAGGAACATTGACTGGTGGGGTTGGTGACTTGTTCAAATATTGTTGTCACTAGCAATCGTCGGAATCACGCCTGCATCATTTGGGTCCAAGAAGTAGCAGTTGGTTTTTGACCCGCTAACTTCTTGCCGAATGTTCAGTACTGAAGGAAGGATTCAATTTGGTGCCGCCATTTGTTAGGGCTCGGTCAGGGGGATTATAATCAAGGGGAAAAACCATTTAAAAATGTCTTTTCCTTAATGACCAACACTTCAGAGTACAACCACTTATGCCAAACAAAAGAAGCGGGCCATTGTATTGTTTGCAGCGAAGGGGTATAAATTTGACGACTCCTGTTTTGGGGTTGAAATATACTCCTCAAGGACAACGATGGGAAACTTCCAACGCAAGAATAGGAAGTGGGTCTGTGAATTATTCTTATTTATTTCTATTTGAATGGC
This sequence comes from Sequoia sempervirens, assembly GCA_007258455.2. Classification (NCBI taxonomy): domain Eukaryota; kingdom Viridiplantae; phylum Streptophyta; class Pinopsida; order Cupressales; family Cupressaceae; genus Sequoia; species Sequoia sempervirens. The sequence goes on from VDFB02105785.1 coordinate 510,076,163, forward strand.
AAATGATGCGAGTTTCTTAAATTAACGGTGCCTCTTAGTTTCGTTATATTGTTTTAGTGTGAAGGGTGTCTTGCTAATTTGACTCCTTCAATTGTATAAGATTAGGATGAAACATCTAACTTTTCCTATAAAATCATTGTTTCTGGTTATAAGATTATAGAGCTTTTATAAGAGTTTCATTTGTATTATAAAATATAAATTATAATAGATATAGTATGAATAGAAGTGTGTATATATAAATCTATGATAAATTATATTATTTTACAAATATAGATATAGAAATATCAATTCTAACTTTATATAAAGAGACAAGGAATTGATGTCAAAATTGAGTGTACATCATAATAAAATTAGTTAACCTTGTCAATGGGCCTTTGACCTACTGGTGAAGTTGAAAGGTTCTAAATGAGCCCACCAACGATCAAGTCTTGCTAAGTGCAAAGGCTTTGATTTTTAAAAGGGATGAGGTGGGGATCATGCCCCTGATAGATTTTGGCAGAATGGATACCCCTCAGACCTTGGCTCTAAGCTAAAGGGGGATGTCCCCCTTGGGGGTATCTCCAACAAAAATAAATAAATAAAAATTATTCAACCTTACAAAAAAGAGAGACTAACAAAAATATCACTACTTGACCAACCACCTTAAAAAAAGAGAGGCATTAATTATAACTTTACCACATTCTAATGATTGGGAAAAGTCTTACAATATTCATACACCGTAGAGAAAAAAACCATACCAAAGACATTCACCAACTCTACTAACAGGATTTGAGGGCCAAGCATATTTTCTATACCTACAAACTTGACATCTTTAAGAATTTTCACCCACTGTAGAGCCCTATTAGTCTTTCCACCATCTAACATTGGTAGTGTGTAACATCTAACATTTTCTAAAGTCCCTTTAAGATGGGATACTACTAAATTCCTTAGTACAAAGGTGATATCCGTTCAATAAGAATTCATCTCCTATACATGCTCCATGAGAGCCAAGACCCTCAAATTTGTTAGTCATATATCAATGTCATTAGAGACAACAAACATTTTCTTACTAAGCTTTGTTTCTAAGGCAATAAGAATGAAACCCTTGTTTAACTTCTTTATATCATTAATAACTAAAAGAATCTTGTGAAGTGCAGCTTCACAACCTCATGGACTATGGAAAACTCATACCAACTAAAAGAATCTTATCCATCAACTTTTCTTTGACCTCCACATAACGCACCACACCTTTTAACTTGAGAAAAATATATCCAAAATGGTTTCCTTTTTTCTTACCACTCGTGTTGTACAAGCCTTCAACCCCAAGAATTGCACTAACAACCTAGAGCATTGCCTTCGAATTGCAATTAAATTTTTTCTTTAGCCTATAGTCCAAGATGCTTTTGTAGACACCTAAAATTGATCAATGTCATTACTTGACTATTTATTTTATAATTGATTGAATACAACCCTAACTATTCAATTAATTACCCAATTTTTATTTTATTAATTATTTAATTAATAAAATTACTATTCATCACTATTCACTTGCACCTATCTTTGTGTTACACCCCAAATTGTGTAATTACTATTTACTATTACTATGTAGGGTAAAATGTGAATGTAATGTGAATTCAGTGGATGAATAAATTGTGTGTGCACTTTGTTATCATTACTTTATGAATGAATGTCATCTCATTTAATGTTATATGAAGGAATGCATTTATATGATTGGATGAATATTGAATTGATATTATAACTATGGAGATGTATTATTTGTAAATGCATATTTTGTTGAATAGTTGATTACCTTGGACATGTTTTGAGAATGTGGATGCAGGTATAAGTTCATTCCTCCAGGCGGAGGGGAAGTATCACCCAGGAGAAGGTCTTGGTCAGGTAACCAGTAACGTAACCTATCTAAGCTTACACACACCACAGTAGAATAATTGAGTTAGGTTATCATGTGGGAAGTAGGTAGGTCATTCTTAGCATAATGTGTTTGCATTAGTAAGGGTCTTGATTACTACTAAATGCATGCCTAGTTGATGATTATGTATTTGAGCTTGTGAGTCCTTCCTTATCCTACTGTGCTTGTTTGTGTGGTTGAATGAGTGTTTGATATATGCATATGTCGGCATACACGTATGATGGATATAATGGGATGTCCATAAGAGTACGACATATGTATAGATATGCATATATGTTTATAAGCGAGTGATATGATGCCATAGTCACATAGGACATGATCATTTGGATATTGAATGGATCATTGACTTTTGTGTTGATAGATAATATATATATATATATATACATATACATATATATATACTTTTGTATATATATAAATACACATGTAAGAGTAAATGCTTAATAGAAGGGTGTGTATACATATATATATACAAATAAATAATATATATTATTACTATGTGATGGCTAGATCTTGTTGTATTCTTTTGTATATTGAATCAATCATTGGAGTATCATGTTGCCATTGAATATAAATATGTTTGTACACACACACACACACATATATATATACACATATACATACATAAGCATTAACGCTTATTCGAGAAGTGTATATATACATATATATATGTATGTATACATGCATATTGTTGAATATGATAAGAGGATATAAGCATTCGAGTATCAAATATTTAAATATATTTATATATATATATTATACTATATTGTAAAAATAGTGCTATATATATATATATATATATATATATTTAAGTATCATCTTGAATGTGTATTATTGTAGACTACATCCATAACTACATATATATATATATATATATATATATATATATATATTTAAGTATCATCTTGAATGTGTATTATTGTAGACTACATCCATATATATATATATACAGATATGGAGGTTGTTTGGAAATAGAATGAGTTTAGACACCTATATATGGCACAACCATAAATAGGTGAAAGGATTATCAAAATCCAAAGCCAAACACTAAACTTGTTGCACATGGAGCAAAACACTTAAACTTTGCAAATAAAATCTTAATGCAATATGATTACCATGATAGGAGCCAGTGATAAAGACTAAAGTTATGAGTATGGAAGAGCATTAGAATGTTGCACACAGGGAAAGTGATGAAGGCAACAAGTAAAAGGTTATAAGTTGATTTATAATGAAATCAAAGGTCGAGCTTTGAGATAATAATGACTATATTCTTTAGCCACATTTTACTCTTGTTGTCTATGATAGAAGAGTTTGTAACCTGCAAACAAAGAAAAAACCATTAATTTGATGCCTTTTTAATAGGGAAACCATGGACTTAGTAAATTATATTTCCATGTTATATCGATGACTATGTCAAACCGTTGTAATGAGTGAAACAACACATAGTATGACTTAGTCAATACTTTAAACTTTATGGCACACTTTTGTTATTGACTATTTTTGTGAAGGAGGAAACTGCACCATCTATGAGTGAGCATAATAATGCTTGGTGCCACCTTTGAATCTTTTAACTTGTAGAAGTATGATTTGAGATGCAAATCGAATTCTAGCATATGGATATTTGAATGGGTCTCTATTTGTTGTCATTTATCCAAGTTGATTTGTTGTTATTTGAGCTGACTATATGCTTTCATATTCGCCACCTTTTAGCAGAGTTTGATGTGTTGTTGTGCATGAAATTTTCTATCAAATCTCATGCCTAATCTATAGGTTGTGTGTTCCAAATTTTTGTTTAAATAGAGGAGTAAGTTCATTTGTTTGGATGCATTATTCTTCTTCTTGTATGCATTATTTCTTGTGCAAAGTCTCAGAATTTTGTATACATTTATGTCTACAATATTCTGCCAAGAACAATGAGTGAGAGTCTTGAGTTTTATAGTGAGATTATCATTATTTTGAGAAGAAGTATTTTCCAACTTGAGAGATAGTGGATATTGAATCTTTGTTGAAGGATCGATACAAGGCTATTTGCTGATTTGGAAGTGTTGTGACTACAACCATTTAGTTGGAAAGCCTATCACAGGCATTAGGATATTCTTCCCTTGATTGTTTTAGTGTTGAATGATTTCCTTCTTGTTTGTTTGAAGTTTATTATGGTTACATGCATTTATAGAAAAGTATTGTTTACTTTGAAAGAAAAGTAGAACCTGCATATACTATTTATGAAATTCCTGTAATTACTCCATAATAGGAGGATTATGTTTATCGTAAGTATTACATACTATATATGAGTAAGCATGGGAAGCATAAGGCTTATTCATAGCTTTAACCTTTTTAGTCAAAGAGGAGATACTCTCAAATGAAATCATTTGTTGTTATGACAACTCTTTGATTGAGGCAATGCTTTGTGTTTGTATTACTCCATGATAGGAGAGAATGTTTGTCATAGGTATTGTTATTATACTAGATATGAGAAAACATAGACAAGCTTAAGGAACACTTATATCTAGATATTTATTTATGCTAGATAGCTAGTAGGTTACTCCTAGGGTTGTTATCCAATGAGGGAGGGAACTATTAGGTTACTCCTGGGATTGTTGTCCAATGAAGGGAGGGAACTAGTACTTTGCTTTATGAGTTGTGTTTCCATAGGTTCTTTAAGAGATAGGTTATTCTGGGGAGTAGCTTTCCTAGGGAGAGGGATTTCCTAAGCATAGATATAATGGCCTTAAGTCAAAATGAGCTTGCCATAGTGTAGGTGAATGATAGACCTTCACTCGAAGTATTGAGTGAGAACACTTTGGCCAAAGTAGTGTGATTATTTGAAGACTCCACTATAGATAGTGAGAATGCCAAGACTCCACTGTCAATTCACTATGTCCATTTAAGCATGAGGGTTACCTACCGTAGGTGATAAATCCTAGTCATGTAGGGCACAACATGAAGCTCGGAGTGGTATGCCATATAGGGTTACCCAACCAATTCCTTCATTGAAGGGAAGGTCCATCTATCATTGATAGATGTGCGGGGGATCGCATATGAGTTTGTGGTTGGCGAAAAAGCGCTTGAGTGATGCCTCTCCTCCTCAGTAGGTGACAAAAGACCAACGTTTTGAAAGGTGGATTCCTAGACCATCTATATCTTATGCTTCGAAGCTCAAGGGAGTTGTGTTTGTAATAGTGTCCATTCTTGGAATATTGTAATTTGCGAAATTATTATATTGGAATGGAATCCTTATTGAATATTGTATGACATCTTTGTTCAATATGATATCTATGTTTTGGAAGATTTGTATAATTACTTTGGATTGCAATGACAAATTGGAATTGTGTTATTTCAATTAAGCATGTAATTTACATTATTGGAAGAAAAAAATGTATTGCTATGATGTGGCATCAAGTTATATTCACTTAAGGTGAAAACATTGGAAATTTTACTGTGAAGAGCACCTGGGTTGTTACACTTTGGCCTAAAGAATTTAATCATTCCTCTTCTATAATCAAACTTAGATAAATAAATCCAATTATTTATGTATGTATCCTCTATCCTCACCCCAAAAATCTAATTATTTTCCTATCTTCTACACTTTTCATTAAGTTGTCCAAAACCATGTAACCCCTTAATCTGCCACTTGTATAACCAAATCCTAGTCAAACCCCTTCAAATCCCCCACATCCTCCAGTGTGGGTCTTTTGTACAAAATGCATGGGGCTTTGTACATGCGGCATGGTCTTGAGCACAACCACCATACCATGGTGCAACAAGGGTTAATTTGGTGAGATATTTTATGTTTTCATCATGTTTTGTTAATGCTTATGCTTAATCTGAGTGTTGTTTGTATTTTGGGTATAATATGTTAATATCATTTTAGTTTGTTCTTGCATGCTCAAAATTTCATGTACACATCTTTACTGACCACTATGGGACCTTGTGTTCCTTTTCTAATCATTTTATAGTGTTGGTAGTTATTTTCTACTTGCGATTTCATATTTCAACATATGTGCTCATAGTTCAACATATGCATAATTTCCATCTTTGTTTAGCCACTTTTTAGGATTTTTGGAGGTCAAATCACTTGTTTTTATAGGGGAACATAATCATAAGGGTTTATATGTCATCCTAACATTCTTTCAGACACCTCCAAAATTGATGTTTGCAAGTTTTTATTGTGTTTTTTTGTTCATTTTCATGTTTCAACATATCTATTCATAGTTCAACATATGTGTTACTTGTTTTAACATATGCATTTCCATATTTGTTTAGCCATATTTTTAGGTTTTTGGAGGCTAATCACTTTTTTGGAAAAAAGATATTAGCCTAAGGGTTTATACATCATCCTAACCCTCTTTTTTTGCACCTTAAAACTTGATTTTTAAAAGATTTCATCATTTTTTTTGGCCATTTTCATGTTTCAGAAGCTCCATGATAGGTTTTTGATTAAGCAATGGTTCTACAAAATACATTTTCAAACCACTTTAAATGCTTTCTTATCTCTATTTTTGGTAAATGATACTATTTTAAGGTGTCCTAATGTTTGTCCTAACACCCCTAAGCTATTTTGAATATTTGACTTTATTTTTTTTATAGGTTTAAGACCTTTCTTTTAGGCCTATTCACAAAGTGGTGATTTTTACAACATACTAAGGTGGTTTTGTCGCACCTTGAGGCATATGCATTATATATTGAGATGTATGAATTTAAAACTAAGTTAAAATCTTTGCATTTAAGGGTATGCATACTTAGCATCATTTTGTATAAGATATCACTTGTCCAAGACAAAAATCATAAACTACTAATGCTCTTATTTGTAGCAATCAATTTTTGAAGATAAATACTTTATTACTAATCTAGAAACACTTTGTTGGAGTTGATTTTTGAACCTTGCAACTCTCAAAATTAACATGTAACCAAAACACCTATCATGTATAAAAAAAAAGATATTATGCTATGCAACCTTGAGAAATTAATTGATCCAAAAGGGATCCATAATTGAGCTTCTATATTGAATGATCCAATACATCTGGATTGGATGGTTTCAATGAACAATAATGAATCCACATAAAAGGAAAAAGAAAAAAGAAACCTTAAACTAGATCATGACAAGTGACATCATCTTATGAGCTATGAGACAAAAACACATGACGTAAAAATAGAAAAGCATTCCTAAGTTTATCTTAAATGTAATACAATAAATGGAAGACCTAATTAATTAATTGATGATTAATTAATTAATTACTTGTGATTATCATATTTACTCTTACACCCCTCTTAAGTACTACTTAAGGAGAAGCTAGAAACCTAATGATGAATGCATGGATGGGTTATAACTATAAGGCCTAATGAAGTACTCATGTACAAACAAAATAATCTATCATAACTACAAAAAGGAGAAAACCTCATGAGAAAAAATTCCTCTCTAAAAGAGAAACTACAATAAATATATACTAGTGAAAGAAGGAAAGGAGGAAATAATACGACCCCCCAAGGACTACTATTACATAAGTACAATGAATTTCCCCCTAATAGGAGAGAGAAGATAATGATATGAATCCACCCATAAAGAAGTAGCTCCTATTGCAATGATGAAAACTTGAAGAAAAAATATAATTCATTACTTGCAAAAAACATTTCTTCCCTTAGGAATAAATAGATCCAATGGTGATTGGATAAGTCATTCCCATAAGCTAGATGATTTAAGGAATCCAAATCCAAATTATGTGTACCTCTAAATATTTTTCAAATTTCCATATGTTAGAATGATATGATGCCAATTTAGAATCTTTTGAAGACTAATGTAGAAAATGCTCCAAATACAATGATGGTGGGATAACAATGATAACGTGGCTATCATGAAAGAGGAGATGAATATCCTCAAAATAATTTTCCAAACTTGTAATATGAGACTCCACAAACAAGGATTATATGTGTACTAGATATGAATCCCAAGTAGCTATGTCTAGAAGAGACGAATTCCCTATTGCATTAAATCAATAGGCCCCATGTATGTTGTGATATTAATGTCATTCCAAATTTGCAGCATATTTCATATCATATTCTCCTATTGTGCAAGTTATTTCATAACAGATGGAGATTGGGTCTCGATATGAAGTGTGAGAACAAGGAGAAAACCCTTTGAAATATTGGAACATGCAAGAGATATGATATACTCAAGATCCTCTAAAGTATAATCATAAGAGGGTATAGTATCCACATCATTAAAGGAAATGATATAATCTATAGTATGATCCTATAGGAATGGTGATATATTATGATCTCCACGGATCTCCAAAGTCTAGTCCAAAGTGTGTGGGGACAATCAATGTTCGATACAACACACATGGTATCAATATCAACACTATAAAAAGTCAATCCTACAATATGGTCAATAATATTAGTCCAAGATAATCTACTCCTTGGTGTGTGTGGTTCAAGTATGGCTCCATAAAGATAAGAAAAAATATTAAGCTACCTAAGATGTGTCATGATGTCATTTCACCAAGACTTTAATTATTCTTTTCAGGATTACTATAGAAGGATGAACATAAAAACCCATGATACCTACTCAAATAAAAAAAATAGCAATGAGTAAACTTGTTGCATATATAAAGTAGCTAAAATGAAGACATCTCATGCAAACATAATGATTCTAGGTGTCAAGTTGTCTAAGCAATTGAGCAAAATGTGAAATAATGATAATTTAAATAAAAAATTGTGTAAAATTTTGGAAAAAGTGCATAGATAGATCTGAAGAGCTCTAAAATACATTTTCAAGGTCACAAGAATTGTGAAAATTAGATATATAGGTAAGAAATTATGAGCTTGAAAGCAAAAAATGATAATATGACTCAACTTATTAAAATTTTAATAGAAGTAAAATTTGATGATGAGATCTACAACATTGGAAATAAATTAGAACTAGCTTTTTGATGATATCTTGTTTGTAAAAATCTAATTTTGTATGCCCAAGCTATTCTAGAAAGAAAAAAATGGTTCTCTTATGGTAAAATTAGGGTTTGGAGGGGGAATGTAGGGTACGAGCACTGATGTCACTATCATGTCATGATGACATTATCATAAAATATTCCAAAGATTCTAAAATATTTCTTGCAGATAGTCTAATATGCTTAGGGCACAGTCCCATGGAGGGGGGCTTCCTAAAAAAATGAAGCAGAGTCTACTAAATTTTTTTTGGAATATTTTGAAGCTGGTGGTCCCATGAATTTAGTTGTCCAATTTAGCTTAAAAATTTAAGCTCCAAGATTTACGTAGGTTGGTGGTCCCATGAAGTTGGAATGGAATGTTGTGAATAAAAAATTAATAAATAAACATCATTTCCCTCCATTTTTTCCCTGGCGGGTATCTAAACTTCTAGATGTGTGACAAATGGCAAGAAAGTACTCTTAAGTAGGTAGGGAAATTTCTAGCCCCACCCCAATCTCACCAGCTAAAATCTTCATCCCAAAACAATTTGGGTTGGAAAAGATTCCAATTAATCCTATAGCAGAAATTATTTTTTTCCATGAGACCTCCTGCTTTCATGAAAATAGGAGCCCAAGCCCCCCATGGGACCATTCAGTCATATAAAGTAAAATGTATTCATTGTAAAATCATAAGAAACACAAAGTCAAGATTTTGTTCATTGGAATTAAGCTTGTCAATCAAAATATTCACATATATGTTGGTATATGCTTAATGGAAACTAATTGGCCAAGAATTTCTTCTCCTACTATTCACCAACTTAATTTCTAGCAAATATCTACCAGTTTCACAAAATTTCCATTCATCTACCACATGTGGATTAAATGCATCATCCATGATAGAGAATAGGCTACCATCTATGTTTATCGACCATCAGATTTAACATCAAAATGAAGAGAATTTTCTAGAGTTTCCAAAATGATGAGAAGAAGGGACATCTAGATGTGAGTTGGTGCATGTAGGGTATAATGGCAGTGCTCGTACTTTAAAAATTAAAAAAGTTAAGTTTTTTTCAAAATTGTTATCATAGTAAAAAAAATATTGAATTTCATAAACTCCCTGACACCAAATTGCTACACATAAGTATAGATCATATTATATCACATGAAATGTATGGATCTATATAGATGTAAAAATTATGTACAACCATACAAAATTCAATGCATAAAATTCAAGATACCTATTTTTTTTCAACTACTAAAATATGAGTATTTTGACATACAATATTAGGGTTTTTGGCTATTATGCATGCAATAATGATACCCATTTTGCTCCAAGATGAGTTTTTTTTCTTCTCAAGACTAGATCTCTAAAAAGTAGATAGGAAGTCACATATTTGGTGCTCTAATACCATGTTGGATTGATTGTTTTTTTTATTAGAATAAGAGAAAAAAAGTTACAAATACATAAAGTTGCACAACAACAACAAGAAAATAGAAGGCATCACAACAAACGTTGACTGCACAATAGAAGCACCATCAAAGCAACAACTACAAATGTCTATAGTTGCCCAACAACAAAAGAAGCAGCTACAAATGTCTATAGTTTCCTGGCAGCAACAAAAAATACATAATATACAACAAAAAATGTTGGCTGCACAACAACACCACTAACAAAAAAAGAGTAGCAACACCTGTGGTAATGTTGTGATTATTGAACCTAGCTTCTAGTAGCATCAATTTTTGAAAATCTTCATCAGCAACAAGTTGAAAATCCCCATCATTGAGAACTCTCATCGAAATTCTGTAAACTATTTTCAAATCTCTTGAATTGATCTCAGATACTAAGCAATGTTTCAGTAAGATCAATGTTAACCTGAGGGATAGTCTGAAGAATGCTAATGTGGAGGGATAATTTTGAGCAAATCATCTGAGCTTCAATGTGCACAGGAAGAAAAGTATGAAATAACACATCTAAGCATCAAAACTTCCAAATGAAATAAATAATAACTTGCCTCAATGTCTAGGTAATGATATTGTGACAAGAGGAAAGCTTGAGAAGCGTTGCCCTCCAAAACCAAGCTTGAGGAAAGAGAGCTAGAAGAATGGAAAAGAGGGAGTACCACAATTGGTGAGCATGAAAACAAAGCAAAAAATCATGTTTAATAGATTATTTTTGGGCACAAAATGGACCAACTAGGGGAGGGAAAATGAATGAAAGATGATCACCCACAAGCAACTTGGAATGGAGAACATTCCAGGTTGTTAGTTGAGACTGAACATAATTTTTTAATTTTCAAATCTGAAAGCTTAACTTGTTCCACCGAGCTCTACTAATGTTACACCTCCATATAGAATTGAGAAGAGGAGCCAAGGAGCAAGTCGGGAGGAGTTGTTTGTAAATGATCTTAAGAGGAAACCTTTGGATGCTTTGTATATTAGGCCATTTCCAGTCCTTAAGGAAATTATCATGGCAAGATGTGGACATCAAACATGAGAGTTCTGTTGTATTCTCAAGAAAAGAAACTTATCAACAGAGGACAAGTTAAAATGTGATTTGAGTTTTTGCCAAGAAAATCAAGTAAAGCTAGTGGGATCCCATAGGTCTTGGAAGGTCTGAATTCCTTTCTTAAAAAGGTGTTTTCCTTTGAACTCTTTGACAGTACCAAGAGGTTTTCCTTCTTGTTGGATTAAACGGTTCCACCAAATAGAGGATGTGGCAAAGCTTAGACCATGACTCAAGGATTGATCAAACCAAGATAGCCTACAAGAGGTTATCTGCCAAGCTGACTAAATGTAATCAAAGGGGGTAGATCTGTGAGTTTTAAAAAAGGGTGCAAGGAGAAGTTTATCTTTCCAATTAACCAAAGTCCAAGATTGCCCAGTTGTAGTTGATTGGATTGGATGTCAAACCAAACATTTCCACAGAGTATCTCCATTCAAATCTCTAACAATCCATTTTGAAGTAATGCATATACCTTGAGTATAAGGGTTAATGATTCCCAAACCCCCTTTATCTTTTGGTTGGATGAAATGTGTCCATGAGGTCATAGGAAGTCCTTTATTATTTCCCCATTTAGCCCAAAGAAAACTCCTTATCAGCTGTGTCAACTGGTTATAGAAAATTTTAGAGGGAAGCCAACCAGAAGAGATGTAGACATGGTTGGCCAGGATGATCTTGTTTTCCACTTAGATACGTCCATCCATAAAGAGAAATTAGTTGGTCCAATTCATGAGCTTCTTCTTGACTTTACATAAAAAAACACTTCCACATGTCTTTGAGAGTGACACCAATGCCAAAAGGAATCCCAAGGTATCTGGTAATAGACCCGTGCTTAACTTCATGCCACTCACTTGGAATCCATGGAGGCCAAGGGTTAGGGCGAGTCATCATGAATTCAATTTTATGAATTTCTAATTTAGAACTAGAGATAGTACAAAAGAGGTCCAAAATATCTAATGTGTGGGCCATTTCCTCAGCAAAATTTTGTATAAAAAGCATGCTATCATCAACAAAGTGGGAATTGAGGGCTTTCGCATTACCTGGTAGCAAGATACCGTGTATAAGCTTCGTGGACATAACATGTTGAAAGAGATAGCCAAGAGCATCAACTGTAAGAAAAAACAAGTACGGAGCAAGAGGGAAGCCTTGACGAATGGATTTTTTCAAGGGAAATTGGGGCGAGAGTGTTCCATTCATTGAAACTTTGGCATTAGCATCCAAAAATAACATATATTAATTTTCTTGTATAACTTGGGGCCAAAGCCAAGCCAAGCCATTTTAGCATATTAAGGATGAATGGTTAGCGAATGCGATCATAGGGTTTATCAAAGTTTGAACCATCAATTTTAAGGTTTGTGATCTATGTACTTCTCTTGCACTCTTAGGGTTTTTCACCTAAAAGGAGAGAGATAGATCCTACACCCAAAATTGAGGTGGCTCACTCAAACTAAGGAATGTATGATGTAATTATGACTAAATGCAATGATTTAGATGTAGTTAAATGATGAAATTGATTGATTATGAATGCAAAACTAGTGAAATATGCAATGTTTGAAAACACTGTCAAATATGCAGAAATGAACTAAAAACATAAACAAATGTAAACAAAAATGAATGAGACTTAACAGAGTGCACCTGGAAGTTGAATATTGATTCTGGAAGGTTTTGGAAACTGGCATAAATCTATGTTTATCACCAGTTCCAAGACTCATTCGCCACTAATGGCGAATCAGTCCTCCTACTAGTAAAATGACTCGAAACTACTTTTCGGCTATTGGGAACCGTATTCTGACAAAATCAACTTTTCTAGCCTATAGGTGGGACTCACTCACCACTAATGGCGAATCATTCCTCCTCCAAAAATCTACAAATTCAAGAGTCAAACCTGTGGGCCTAGATCTACACTTGTCTTCTTGTCGAGTTGACAGAGTCAAATCTATAGAAAATAGGTTGCATGTTGTCTCCAAGCTTGAAATAGGGTTTGGTTGACTTGAAACACTTTGATGACTTGTTGACCACTTTTCAACACCTATTTTCTTGAAAAATATGCATACAAAATCTACAAACACACATGCAAAAGGGGGGAAATGGTTAAGGGTTAGGGAATAGGGATTTGCCTTGGTCAAATCCCACTTTGGTAATTAAACCCTTAATAAAAAAAATGAAATGAAATGAACAAGGAATGATGAATAAATAACATGCAAGTGTCCTAAACTCACCAAAACCTTGTTGTTGAAGTCTGAAGATATGTCAATGGCTGCTCCAAGATACTTGATATTTTCTTGATTGAATGATGTTTTGATGGATTGAATGCTTGAATGAACTAGTGAATGAATACTTGAATGAATGGGGGTTAAAATGGATGGAAAAACACTTATTTATACACAATTATGCCCTAATTACCCAAAAATACATCACAGGCCGACATAAGGTCTTAATGAATAAAAACCTGAAATAAATTTTGAATTATTTTTAATTTGGAGGCAAGAAGGACTCATTCGCCACCCATGGCGAATGGGTCCTACTCTAGGCTTGCAAGTGGGTGTCAGGAATTAAGTTGCATTTAATGTTGTTTGTCAAGCTTGTATCCAAAAATACACTTAATTAAGTCTTGTAAGTGCATAAAGGGGCCAAATAAAGTATAAGAAAGGTGTAAATAGTGATGACAAGCCTAGAAAAGCATGAAATATTGTTACAAGACTTTGCAACACTTTAAAATAGGACTTGATAAGGAATAAAAAGGGAATATTTAGATGAATTATAATAAGAGTCTAGAAAAGTGTTACAACACCTTCAAAAGACATCATAATTTGAATATTTAGGATTTAATGTGAATGCATAAGTTACATTGCAACATTAAATCAAAGCAAAATGGACCAAGAATCATAGGAAAAAGGCCTAAATAACCATGAAAATGTCAATGATCCATTTTTCTATGGTACATTTAGCCCCCACTTTAGTGAGAGGGTGAACTTACTTCAAACTAACACTAAAGTAGCCATGCATATCGAGAGGGATCCAAATGAGCTAATGCTAGCAAGATGGAATGACAATGATCAAGAGGGATGATCAAGCCCCCAAGATGAAGATCCCATGAAAAAATATACATAAGAACAGAGGAACACACATGAAAATGATGAAGAATGAATGAGGGAAGTCGAAAGTAAATACAATTAGATCAAGCTTCGATCGTTTTTCCAACTAGTTGTAGATCAAATCTAGGCTGCTTGTCCAAAAAAGAAAAATGCATACTCACTCTGGGGTGATAGAACTTATGGCAGTCCATCAAGTGAGAAGGCCCAAAAGGTGAGAAACGTATGCTTGGGTGGTATGTACTCACAAATACATAGGTGGCTATGGGGAAAGTCGTGCCGTAGAATGGGCTTCTTGCTCAACCATATCAAAGTTATAACTCCTAATAACTTTAATAAGGCACCACAAAGGAAAATGTCAATTCGTGCTTCATGAGACAAGCAAAGCTTCGTATGCTTAGAACTCATGAACAAACAAGATGGCACCACAGGCATGCAAGTTGTGTTATGCAAGGTGCCATATAAATGCAAAATGTAAAATGCAAAAGATGTTCAAAGGAGTCTTGTTTAGTTCGTGCGAGGTCTATCACTTAGGTAACATTGTGTCTAATGTCTCCAAGAGAGGACCAATCAAAGAATAAAATATTTTCAATTGAGGGGATGTAGTGCATCACATCAGGCCACTAAGAGGAATGCAATATGATAAGATAGATCACACTTATGAAGGACATCATACACAATGTCATCCACAAAGTGACAAACACATCGTATGAAGTGATAAGGTTGCACTAAGAACCAAGAAAGAATGCAAATGAATAATGCCAATGTATGCCCCCACTTTAAAGGAATTGCTACACACCGTTCTATGAGATATTACTTTAAAGTAGCAAAGGAAAAATGCAAAAAGAAAACAAGACATGAGAGCCAACTTGGAAAGCCTCCATGCCCAATCATACATTTTCAAGTAAGGCTACGTCATGTTAAGGAAAAAGAAACAAAAGAAAGAGGGGTTTCCCCCAAAAAGGAACTCACCAAACACATAAGGGATCTATGGATTTGGGGTCAATATGTTTGTTGCTGCAATGTTTTTATGAAAGAACACAGAACTGTCATCATTCCCTGAATACATAGAACTAGAAGAATGACACAAAGAGAGCGAAAACAAAAGAAAAATGAAGTCTTTTTTGGGTCAACATGGAAGAGACATTATGGTCTCAATGCCTTGCATCATCCCCAAAAGGAAAACAAAAAAAAGGAAAAAAAAAAAGCAAAAGCTTTTGGTCAACATGAGAGGGACATTTCAGTTAATGCATCATCCCCAAAAGGAAAACACAAGAAAAAGAAAAAGTAAAAAGGGAAAGGGACCATTTGGGTCAACATGGAAGAGACATAGGGCATCTCAACGCTTTGTTTCATCCCCAAAAGGAAAAAAAAAAAGCGAAAAAGAAAAGGACCTTTTGGGTCAACATGGAAGAGACATAGGGCATCTCAACACTTTGCATCATCCCCAAAAGGAGAACACAAAACAAAGGTGAATGGAAAAATCAATGTACAACATATAGAATAATGGAGGTACAGATAGAGGAAGTGCACAAAGAGAGAACACCAAACACACATTATAGGGGAACACGATACACACATAAAAGTGCAAGAGAGAAAGAAAAAAGGAAAATACAAAAAAAAGGCTAGTAAGGTGAATGCAAGTCAACCATAAACTGAGTTCTTAGCTTCTCAATCTCAAGTAGTATAAGTAGAAGATAAATAATATAGCTAAGAGACAAGGAAAAATGCATTACTAGGACAAGGCTAATCAACTTCTTTCCCCCATTGAGTGCAAGACAAGAATGAGCTGAGAGAGGTGATGGGAAAGGATCATGCAATAGTGAGAATGGAAGATTCTACAACTATAGCATGATGAGAGGATTTGGTTTAAGGAATTGCGGGATGGTAGGATAACAGTCAGTATTAATGAAGTGATACGTGTTCAGTATGTCCTTCAATGTCTAGCATTCATCACTGCGATGTCCAAGAACATGATGGTATTTTCAATATGGTACATTAGAATCTTTAGGACAAATGACCAATTTATTCAAAGGTGGTAATAGTATAAGACCTCTATTTAGAAGAATTTGCAGTTTCCTTTCACATTTAGGTGGTGGGTGGAGAGGAAACTTTAGTTTTTTCAGCTTGTAAGGTCATTTACGTTTACTAGATTCACCTTTTTCATGAATTGAAGGAGGAAAAGGACCCATGGGGATCCTAGCATCTATGTCAATAGAATAATGTAAAGGTTGTTCATGAGGAAGAAGGATGTTCAAGTTAGGGGGAGCTTCATAGCCTAAACCTTGTGTATTTCCTTCAGTTGTAGGTTGCTCAAAAAGGTGATGAATTGCATGTTCAGTTGTTATGTCACAACCTTGCTTGCTTAAGATGGTAAAACCTTTTCCATATGTTTCTTGAAGGTTGATGGGTGTGTTTGTAACTTTGTTATCATAGAAGGGTTGGGGAGTTGGTTGTTTAGAGGAACTACGTCCACCTGATGGAGGGAACTTAGGTCCTTCATTTGTTTCAAGATGTAAATATCCAAATGTGTCAGGGGGTGCAATAGTAGGAAGGTCTTGTGACCTCATGGATGGGTAAAATGTTGCATTGGCTTCAAGGTTATCAAGACAGTCATTTAAAAACTTGTCCATGCCAGCATCATCTTCTCCAATGATTTCTACATCATGAGGAGGACAATCATGGGGAGTTGAAGGAGCATGAGGCGGCTCAAGGTCATTAAAGGTCATTAGGATCACAACCAAAGGCACAATGGGACATGTCTAGTAAGGATTTCAATGAATTCCAAAACTTATTAAAGCATAAAGCCATGATGACAATGAATGAAAGTAAATTAATATGCAAGAAAGAAGATAAAATGAAAAATATGGAAAGTATGACAAAAAGTAATAACATAAAACTGTAATGTAGAAAATACCCAGAAAATGCCTGAAAATGCAATTCAGAATGTGTAGCTAGACTAATTCGCCTAGGGTGGCGAATGAGTCCAGAGATGAGATTTTTTTTGTGTTTTTCAAAAAATTTAAAATTATTTTTGTGTTTTAGATGCAAACTGAAAATGTAGATGCAAAATTTCAGTTTTTGTAATGTTTTGAAGTGCAAAAATGAAATCTATATGAGATATTCACTAATGAAATTTTGTAAACCCTAGGATGCAAAATCAATGCAAAGGCTAATGCTATGAGTCCTAGGATGTAAATGCAATGAAAATCAAAAAGATAATGTTCAATATGCAGGTTCACCAAAATGAACCATCAATTTTAAGGTTTGTGATCTATGTACTTCTCTTGCACTCTTAGGGTTTTTCACCTAAAAGGAGAGAGATAGATCCTACACCCAAAATTGAGGTGGTTCACTCAAACTAAGGAATGTATGATGTAATCATGACTAAATGCAATGATCTAGATGTAGCTAAGTGATGAAATTGATTGATTATGAATGCAAAACTAGTGAAATATGTAATGTTTGAAAACACAATGTGATATGTAGAAATGAACTAAAAAACATAAAAAAATGTAAAAAAAAATGAATGAGACTTAACAGAGTGCACCTGGAAGTTGAATGTTGATTCTGGAAGGTTTTGGAAACTAACATAAATCTCTATTTATCACTAGTGGGACTCATTCGCCACTGATGGCGAATCAGTCCTCGTACTGGTAAAATGACCTGAAACTGCTTTCCGACTGTTAGGAACTGTATTATGAAAAAATCAACTTTTCTAGCCTACAGGTGGGACTTATTCACCACTGATCGTGAATCTATCCTCCTCCAAAAATCTGTAAATTCAAGAGTCAAGCCTGTGGGCCCAGATTTGCACTTGTCTTCTTATAGGGTTGACAGAGTCAAATCTGTAGAAAACAGGTTGCATGTTGTCTCCAAGCTTGAAATAGGGTTTGGTTGACTTGAAACACTTTGATGACTTGTTGACCACTTTTCAACACCTATTTTCTTGAAAAATATGCATACAAAATCTGAAAACACACATGCAAAAGGGGGGAAATGGCTAAGGGTTAGGGAATAGGGATTTTCCTTGGTCAAATCCCACTTTGGTAATTAAACCCTTAATAAAAAAATGAAATGAAATGAGCAAGGAATGATGAATAAATAACATGCAAGTGTCCTAAACTCACCAAAACCTTGTTTTTGAAGTCTAAAAATATGTCAATGGTTGCTCCAAGATACTTGATATTTTCTTGATTGAATGATGCTTTGATGGATTGAATGCTTGAATGAACTAGTGAATGAATGCTTGAATGAATGGGGGTTAAAATGGATGGAAAAACACTTATTTATACACACTTATGCCCTAATTACCCAAAAATACATCACAAGCCAACATAAGGTCTTAATGAATAAAAATCCAAAAGAAATTTTGAATTAAATTTTGAATTTGGAGCCAAGGACTCATTTGCCACCCATGGCGAATGGGTCCTACTCTAGGCTTGCAAGTGGGTGTCGGGAATTAAGTTGCATTTAATGTTGTTTATCAGGATTGTATCCAAAAATACACTTAATTAAGTCTTGTAAGTGCATAAAGGGGCCAAATAAAGTATAAGAAAGGTGTAAATAGTGATGACAAGCCTAGAAAAGTGTGAAATCTTGTTAGAAGACTTTATAACACTTTAAAATAGGACTTGATAAGGAATAAAAAGGGAATATTTAGATTAATTATAATAAGAAGAGTCTAGAAAAGTGTAGAAATGTGTTACAACACTTCACAACACCTTCACAAGACATCATAATTTGAATATTTAGGACTTAATGTGAATGCATAAGTTACATTGTAACATTAAATCAAAGAAAAATAGACCAATCATCATAGGAAAAACACCTAAATAACCATGAAAATGTCAATGATCCATTTTTCTATGGTAAAAAGTCAAGTTTGATAATTAGAGCATCTTGGGTAGTTTGTTGTGCCCATTTAGCAGTTTCCCAAGCAAGAATAGAATTGTCCAAAATGAATCTCCCTCCTAGGAAACCAGTTTGTTCAAGTTGAGCAATGTCCTGAGTGATTTGTTTAATTCTACGTGCAAGCGCTATAGCAATGATTTTATAAGAAATTTTGAGGAGGGTAATAGGTCGCCAACCATTAATGGTGTCCTCATCTTTTCCTTTGGGAATGAGTTTGATCAAGCCCTGATTAATAATAGGTCCTAATGATGCTATTTCAATTCCTTTAAGATAAAAATCATAAAAATCCTCACAAATATGAGGCCAAAGATCCCTATAAAACTCCACTGGCAACCCATCAATTCCAGGACTTTTTTCTTTTTCCATACACTGAAGGGCATCATCAATCTCTTCTATGGACAACCAGTGGTCAAGAAATTTACTGTATTCTAGATCCATTTTTTGGGGGATACAGCCTACAACACAGTACTCAAGGATGGGAAGGAGGTCATCATTAACAGAGTCATCTATAAAAATATTTTTGAAACTGCTTATAGAAAGTTTGTAAAATGACATCATGGTTGGTTTGCAAGGATCCATGAATAGATTTGATGGCAGAAATGTGTTCCTTTTTGTGCTTGTGTTGTAAATATTGAAAGAAAAACTGAGTCCTACGATCTCCCTCCCTGATCCACTAGAGATGGGCATGAACTTGAGCACATTTTCCTTTATATAGCAGCCATTTTTTGAAGCAAATTTTGAGTATTAGTGACTAATTGTTGCACAAAGATGTTTTGTGGGTTTATAGCTAAGATATCACACCCATGTTCAAGTTGCCCTTTGAGGGATTTTTCAAGCCTACGACGCTAAGCAATAGCTTGTATCCCATAGTCATGAAGAAAGGAAGTGCATCTTGCAATGGTTCTCTCCCACCAGTTGATCCATCTATCATGCTGAGGTTTTGGCTCAAAGTTCCAAGTAGCAATTAAGCCATCAATGCAATCCTGATTTTTGAGATGAGAGACATTCAATTTGAATGGAAAAAATTCAGAGAAGGGGCTATACTTGGAGAGCTCAAGGGTTGTAAAAATTGGAAGGTGATGAGAAAGAGTAGTTGAGAGGTCTAGGCATACAAGGCGACCATCATGAGATAAGATAGTGCAATTAGGGGAGTTATAAAAATGATCCAGCCTACTCATTTTTCACAAAATCCCTTCCCAACAATTGTTCCAAGTGTACCAATGCAGCATATGAATGTTGGATTTACCCAAAAGGGGGGCATAAACTCCAAGGGAATTTTGTGCCAAGGTCCAAGCTTCAAATTCAGATTGGGATAGGTATGAAGAATTATTCCAGCTATGATCAGATGGGTGTTCAACCATGTTAAAGTCACCCCCCAGGATCCATTGAGCATTAGGTAGGTGTAAACGAATCCAATCCCACAAAAGGATTCTCTCAGAGGGAGGATTTGGAGCATAAATGGAGAAAAATCCAATAAGAGCATCATTGATGATAATAGTGGCCCAAACACAATGATTATTGGTATCAACACCATAAGCCACTATCTTATTTGCTATGTAAGGGGCGAGACCCAAAAAAATTCCTCTGCCATCATCATGGTTGGTATGGAGGAAAATAGCCCCTTGCGAAATGGCAGCAAGGGTAGCATCTAAACAGACACCACTAGCTTTTACTTCTTGCAGCATGAGGACATTTGTTTGACTTGGTATTTACGAGTAGGGATAGTCAAGCCCCGCACATTCCAGGATTGAATATGGCACTTCATTGGGATGAGTCACGGAGGGTTTCCTCATCCACAAGTAACACATTGAAATGATTTCCCATAGGACAAAATTCTAAGATCATAGAGTGGTCTTGGTTAAGGAATTCTTTAGATAGTACTTGAGTATGATAAGTAACTGGACTAGTGGGTTGGGAGGTAATTGGGAAGGGCACATGGGGCGGGTTTTGACTAGGGATGGAAGGCTCTTTCTTCTTTTTAGATGCTCTAAAATGAGAATCACTTACAACATCTGTTAGAAACCAAGATTAGACATGCAAACAAAAAAACCTTCCACAGAAGAGAAAAATAGAAAAAACAAAGCTTTGCAAAACATGTGCAAAATAATATTATTCAGGAATTCATAATTACATGAGATGATTTGCTTTATAAAAGCAAGTATGCATAACCTTAATCTTATCTTGAGCAACAAGATAGCTCAACAAGATAAGGATGAGAATAATTAACCTAGGAATTAGAAAATACCTAAGTAAAGTTATGCAAGGGCAACTTAGGGAGACTAGAAAAAGCATGCACCTAAAACTAAGATGAATGCAAGAAAGCATGAATGGGTTTTGACAACATGGCCTAATCAGGTACCCATATACAAATGCAATAATGATGTAGAGAAGGAAAGCCCAGTGGGATAAAACCCCCCTACAATGAGATGACTACTGCAAAGAAGCACTCGAAGAACACTGTGGAGTAACATTGGAACCAAAAATACGGCAAGCAAGGAAAGATACTTTTGTCTACAAGAAACCTAATATGAGTCACTAAAGGACTCAAGCGGAATCATAATAATGTGACAACAAACCTGATGCCACGAAACACTGGAAAACTCACAAACTGGAACAACCATAGAATTTGTGAAGCAACAATAGATAAAATGATGACAAAATCTGGAAACCATGTATCTCGGTGCCGATGCCAAACAGAGACTAAAAATCTTCCATGGGAACAAGTACCATAAAGACTTTGAAACATTAACCATAAAAGCATGGCCCTCAAACTGAGAAGGATTTGAACCAATGCGGATCAATAACCATAAACTCCCACTTTGAAGTTTGAACCGATGTGAATCTTATATGTGTCAAGCTAAGACAAGATGTGGCCAAAAGAAAAATAAAAAACAAGATGAATATCAAAGTGCATGCACACTCTAATCAAATTATTATGCAAGAAACACCCCTAATGGAACTTTATCTCAATTCATTTATTACAATAACCCAATGATTGTAAAAGGAGAGAATGAAAAAATGCATAAAATACAAATAAAAATAGACCTCATATCTATGTAGAGGACTAAACCAGCTTTCCAACGGTGCAAGAATGGAAAAAAACATATCACCGAGTCAAAAGATATGCCCTCCGAAGCAAAAAAACTTCATCTGAGTTCAAAGACCTGAAAAATAAATCTGGAGAAAAATCAGAAGAAGCTACCTTCACCACTGGATTGGTGTTGAAATCGCTTTCCAACAGTATTTCATTTGAATGAAAAGGACATTGTACGCAAAAGTTATGCCGATTTTGTAAAAGTGCTCTAGAAAGGCCAATCTGGCCTATAGGCTACCCTGGGGGCTAAAAAAATTTCAGCCCCTAGTCCTGTGTGCGACTAGGGGCTGGGGGCGGATCCCTTGGTCCTCCATAGCACCAACGGTTCTACAGAGTGAGCGGTCGGGGGCCAGGCACTATGACCGCGGTTAGTTGGAGGGGCCTGGCGAGGGCTGAGCGAGCCGACGGTGGACTAGCGGTGAAGGCTGGTGGCGGTGGAGGATGGGCGGCCTCCTGGGGGCCACCCGATGGCATGACGGTGGTGGATTTCTTTATAACTGGAGGCACCACATAGTTTCCAAAAAACACATGTTTTTTTTTTCGAAAGTTGAGCTTTCGGAAGCGTGTTGGGTAGGCCGTATGACCTCCCTGGCAAATTTTTTTTGCCTCAGAAACAACTTTCATCAAAATCAATGAAATGAAAGGTGATCTTAGGGTTTTTGGCCGCTGCGAATGAGATGGTGACCTCCGTTTGTGCCCAAAATTCTCCAAAAAATTGGCTACCCCCAGAGTTTGCAAAAAATTTCTTAGCTTGAAACCCTCACAGATCTAGCAAATGATGACCAAAATCTGCAAAATAAAAGCCAATCTTGACTTTTTCCAGTGCTTTGAATTCAATGGTGAAGCCCGATCTAATCCAAAATGTGACATAGATGAACTCAAGGCATGAAACCCTCAAGGAATCCTGAACGAACTCTGTAATGTATTTATCCAAAAAAGCTGAGAAGGGGCTGCAAAATCAAGGCTCTGATACCATGTTAGAAACCAAGATCAGACATGCAAACCAAAAAGCCTTCCACAAAAGAGAAAAATAGAAAAAACAAAAGCTTTGCATGAAGATGTGCAAAATAATATTATTTAGGAATTCATAATTACATGAGATGATTTGTTTTATAAAAGCAAGTATGCATAACCCTAATCTTATCTTGAGCAACAAGATAGCTCAACAAGATAAGGATGAGAATAATTAACCTAGGAATTAAAAAATACCTAAGTAAAG
The DNA here is from genome assembly GCA_007258455.2 of Sequoia sempervirens. NCBI lineage: Eukaryota > Viridiplantae > Streptophyta > Pinopsida > Cupressales > Cupressaceae > Sequoia > Sequoia sempervirens. Next base: position 510,099,811 of record VDFB02105785.1, read on the forward strand.
TTATGCAAGTGTAATAATTAATTAATTACACTAACATAATCCTTAAAAGATTTGGGTCCAATGGGAGAGGGTGGTTGCTGAGGAGAAGAAGGAATGGAGGGAGGACATGGAGAGTTGGAAGAGGATGGGTTATTATTAAGAGTGGGGTGGGGACTTGGGTGCAGGATCATTAGAAGTTTCACTATTAGGAACAACAGAGGCGGGGTGTGAGATGGCTGGAGGAGACTGTGTTAATCTAGGTTTACAGAAGGGACAACCACGAATGAGGTGTCCTTCCCTGCGATGGTAAAAATAGGCACTAGGCTTGTTAAGATAAACGATTCATTGTTCAAACTCGAGGGCAGGACCAACAATCTTGTTGGAATTAGGGAGAGTCTAAGTCAATCCCATCTCAATGCAAACTCTAGGGTGTGTACGAAGGCTAACCCATTTATTAGAATGCTACTTACACTAGAGTACCTTTCCCAATTGAGAGGCAATGTCTTGTAAGAAAGGGTAGAAGGAAAGATTGAGAAAGGGAAATTCAACCCACATGGGGTATTTTGATTTCTTTATTCCTTTTGGATGAAAATCAATGTCCCAAGCTTGAACATAGCATGTTTGGCCGCAAGTGATCCAAGATCCATATTGTAGAGCAGCACGAGCATGGTCTAGGTCAACAAAGGTGCAGGAAACATAACCCCTACCAAGGCCCCTAATTGATTCTATGGTCCACCCCTTTAACTCCCAATTATTGCGGGTCCATTTAAAGAGGTCTTGTTTAGAAAGGATTCCCTTGAGGAAGAACATGATAATTTTTTTTGCTCTACAATCTGAGATGACCTCAATAATATCATCAAGTAGTTTGAAAGAGATCACCTTACCTTCTAAGTTGTTGTTGCGTGGTTCTACGTTCAGCTGCGTTGAGGGCAAGAGCCTTCTTTATCAACACCATTCTGGGCCTGGGATGGATTGTCGGTGTGTAAGCTTGTAGCTTGGGAGACAACAGAGGTGGTGTTCTCCACATCATCGCTCACGGGGCCCATGGGGTTGTCATTTTTCATTTTGTCTGGTTTTGAGGCGCTACAGTCTCTGGATTTTTTCTTCATGTTTTTGTGTTTGGTTTTCAATGCAGGGTGGGCTCTAGGATCCGCAGATACTGAAGGCTCCACATTGGAAGAGTCTTCCAACACAACAAGATTTTATGTGCACGATACATGGGATGTTAGGGGGCCGGGCTTAACCGGCACACTCTAAGGGTACACTCCCTTAGGTGGCCAGGCCCGTGGGTCCCATGAAGTGACATTTCCATTCATTATCATTTCCACAATTCCGTTTTCACCGGATTCTGTCCCGTAAACCTTCTCGTGTTTCTGTTTTCATGTTACTTGTTTTCATTTCGGTTGTAATTTGCTTTACTCCCACATTTCTAGGGGATTAAATATGGTGGAATAAACTACCATGAATACCCCGTATGAAGAAAAATTGAAGCACGAGATTTTAACAAGAAAACTATTATTTAATCTTATCATAAAATTGAATTTATTCATTATTCTTAAGAGATAGATTACGTGTAAAGAGTAGTTTAATTAGAGCGAATAATTAAGTTTTACTGCCTTCTTTATTAATATGTAATAAAGCTTATATTATAATTTAAAATATTTAATAATAAATATATAATGAAGGATTAGTTATAACAATGTTAATAAAATTATTTTTAAATTAGTAAAATAAAATAGATATAAACATAATCTATATTTATTTAAAAAATATTTAAAATATAATAGTAATTATAAAATTTTTAAGTAAATAAAAATAATAATATAATTTTTAAGTAAATAAAAAAATTAATAATTTTTAAATAGTTTTAATTTTTTTAACATTTAATTGTGTTTCAATTTTTATAGATGATCATGACATATAAAATAGTTCTTAAATAAATAACACGAAAACATGTATAAATGGAAGCACCACCGTAAATTTTTTTTTTGGACAATGTTTTGGTACATATATGTATTTTGATAAAAGTCATTCTAATGTAAGTTTAGACACATTTACATAGATTTTTCCTCACTTTTATCTACGCAAGATCTCACTTCATGTTCTCATACATTTTATATATCCTTCTAATTATCCATAATAATATATGCATTGATTCTCAAACTCAATGTTTATCATTGTCTATTCCATCTATCTTATCCTAGGTCAAGTCCATAATCATGGGGTGATCCGCATAATAATGAACTCAACTTGCCTAAATTTAAATTGGCCTATTGCCCCCTTTCCTTTGCCACCTAAAGTTGTGTGTGTGGGTGCTTATGTAAATTATTATGTACTAGTATAAAAAGATTTGTTTCCATTCATTTCAAACAACACACACGTTCAATTATCTCTCATTCAAGGAGGATTTACAAGGTCAATGAATAATAATGCATTTAGATTTTGTGCTTAAAAAGGAGTGACAAGTCTAATTTCTAACTATATTATCTATTGTAATTCATTAAATTAACATCCTTAATTGGCTTGGCATAACAAAAAATAATGATATTCCATCAATTTGGAGATTTTTTTCAAGAGATAAATGGTTAAAAGGGAAAATTAGAACAATATAACAATGTATATGAAAGAGAAGTTTTGAAACAAATTTGCAAAAGGTTTCTTAAATGTAAATATATATATTTTTTATTAATGAGTCCATTCTCTTGTTCGAAAACAAAATTAAACAATTTTAAAATATGATTATAAGGTGCATTATTTCATAATGCATTTATATATCTATTGAACATGTATTTTCATGTCCTCTTTTTATAAGTTCACTTTTTTGCGTCTTTTTTACATAGCTTCTTTATATAAATCTAGTTTGATGTGATCTCTTAAGTTTTCTATTATATTTTCAATACACTCAAAGTCATCAATATATACTTCTTTAATTAGCATTTTTCATCAAAACCATTTTTCTTCAATGCATGCATGGCTAAATTATTAAAATAAATTAAATTGTGCATTATTAAAGTATTCAATTTACAAATCACACAAGTTTTGCAAGTCAAACTATGATATTCTTTGTAATTCAAGGGATAAAAGTGTATATTTTAGAACTTACACCTTTTTCTATACCATTTTTTGTAAGGAAAGCTTAGGTGCGGAACAAACTCTCCTAATACCAAATCCTTAGGGAAGAATGCAGAGGTGACTTTAAATTTTTCAATTATAGCTCAATAAGATACACATGAAAAAAATAATAGAATAGAGAAATGGACACACACAATTGGACACCAAATTTATGTGGGAAAACCCTTATGGGAGAAAAACCCACCACACCAAGAAAAGTCTCTTTGTATTACAGTAAAGAAAATTACATACAGAGATCAACTTCACTTTCTGATGTCAATTTTTACAACAGCATCATTTACTGATCAATCTTATATAGAAAATACTCTCTGAAAACATATAACAAATTCACATAGATCAATCTGTATCCAATCAAACAACACTTTTGCACACCGAACAGATCATCGTTATCAACCATTGTAGAGAGTAATCCATTCTCTCACAGCCTATTGATCTTCCACACATGAACGGTCACAACAGTTCAACTGCTAATGGTTCTCCTTCCGCTTCGCTCATTGGTTTAAAACATACCACATCAAACAGTTGTTTGGTCAAAACGTTCAAACTGAATCGCATGTCGGTGAGACACTAGACTGTGTCTCCCCAATGCCACAATGCCCGACTGTCCTTATCGACAAGAGTCACCACCATCGGCAAGAGTCATATCGAATGAAAAACTATCGGCAAGACCATCATTATCACTAAGACATCACACTGATGTCCTTCTTGTGCAGATCTATCGGCAAGAGTTTCGCTATTGCTGAGAGTTCATAGTGAATAGAAATCCATCGGTGAGATATCCTCTATCGGCAAGAGTTCATACTGATCACAGAACAGTCGGCAAGAGAAATGCTATCGCCAAGAGGTCATACCGAATGCACCAGCTTGTCAGCAAGAGAAACACTGTCGGCAAGAGCTCACACCGAATGTATACCTGTCGGCGAGACCACATCCATCGGCAAGAGTTCTCACCGATCACAGACCTGTAGGCAAGACCAACACTGTTGGTGAGAGATCATACTGAAAGTATACCCGTCAGTGAGAGGAGAACCATCGGCAAGACTGGAAATTTTAGAAAGAGTTTGAGAGTCTCCCCGATGTCCAATATGAATAAAACTATCGGTGAGACTAACACAGTCGAAATGTGTTTGAAAGTCACCCTAATATTCAACTGTCACCAAGAGTCTCCTCGATGACCACAAGGAACCAAACTGTCGGCAAGACAAAACCAAAGTCTCAGCGACTTTGATCTTATGAACACAGCTGCTAGTCAGCAAGACATTCTGAGGGTCTCACCGATTTTTATCTTTTAGGAGTTTCATGTCAGTAAGCTTGAGGCACATTTTCCAACAATCCCCCACTTGATGAAGATCTTATTGACACTTCCAGAGTACAACAAAACTACTAAAATTCATGGGCACTAAGGCCCATCGAACTGGTACACCACCTGAACTTGTTTTTGCTCACTGGTTTCGTCAATGCATCTGCAACATTTTCTAGAGTATCCACTTTTTCTAAAGAGACCTTTCCATCCTCCACCATATCTCATACAAAATGATACTGCACATCAATATGTTTCATCCTGGCATGGAAAGTAGGATTTTTTGCCAAACAAATAGCACTCTGACTGTCACAGTAAATTGTAATTTTCCCTACATCAAACCCAATGTTAGAACACAAATGTTTTAACTAGATTGCTTCTTTATAGGCATGTGTTGCTGCCATGCATTCTGCCTCTATAGTGGACAAAGCGACTACAACCTACCGCTTACTCATCCAACTAACCGCACCACCATTCATCATGAATATATATCCACTAGTGGATCTTCTGCTATCAATATCCCCTGTCCAATCAGAATCCACATAGCCTCGAATGCTGAGAGTCCTCTATGATTCAACCAAATTCCCATGGTAACACAAAGCACATTCTGAAGTTCCCTTCAGATATCTAAACACTCTTTTCACAACATCCCAATGTGTCCTTCCAGGATTTTCCATAAAATTACTAAGTACTCCCAGTGCTTGGGCAATGTCTGGCCTTGTACAGACCATTGCATACATTAAACTGCCAACTACACTAGCATAAGGCACTCTGGTCATGTCCTTCATCTCAGTAGGATATTTTGGATAGTCTTCAATAGATAGCTTCGTTCCCTGCAAAATTAGAACAACTAGCTGCTTACAATTAGTCATACAAAATCTCTCCAGAACATTGTTAATATACTTACTTTGGCTGAGCCAAAGTTTTCTACTCTTCCTATCCTTGGTTATTTCCATTCCCAGAATATACGTGGCTGCACCAAGATCTTTCATTTCGAACTTTGCAGACAACTGAGATTTTAGATCAGAAATCATTAACTTACTATTGCCTATGAACAACATATCATCAACATAGAGAGCAATAATAAGAACACGATCATTTTCAGCTTTGTAATACACATAATGATCAGATTTTGATCTTACAAATCCCAATGACAAAAAAAAAGTGTCAAACTTCTAGTACCACATTCTAGGAGATTGTTTTAATCCATACAGAGATTTTTTCAACTTGCAAACTAGATTTTCTTTACCTTTTTCCACAAAGTGCTCAAGTTGGGACATATAAATTTCTTATTCAAGGTCACCATGAAGAAATGTTGTAGTCACATCCATTTGTTCAATCTCTAAGTCATACACTGCTGCAAGTGACAAAAGAAATCTGATAGACATCAACTTAGCTATAGGAGAAAATATTTCTCCATAATCAATTTCCTCTACCTGGGAATATCCCTTCATAACCAACCTTGCCTTATACTTTTCCACACTTCCATCCAGACCTATTTTCCTTTTAAATACCCATTTGCAGCCAACAGCTTTTTTTCCTTCAGGCAAGGGCACCAAACTCCAAGTATAATTATTTTCTAATGATGTCATTTCTTCATTCATGGCTTCCAACCAAGAGTTTGAATAATCAGACATTCTAAATGCCTCTTTCACAGTCCTAGGTTCATCAGTGCTAGAAATTAAAGCATAGGCACAAGTAGAATCTAACAAAGAAAACCCATACCTATCAGGTTGCTTTCTTTCACGTGTTGACCTCCTCACAGGCTGAGGCTGAGGTTGATCTTCTTCTTTAGAACTCTTAGAACTAAGTATTGAACTCTCCTTAGTTTTAGGTACATTTTGAATTTTTAATTCATCTTTATTTGGTGTCAGAGGAATTTCAACTACATCCTTTTTTATTTCCTGATTTTGTCTCTGACTGTAGATCCAAAGTAGAAGGCTTCAACTCACAAAAAATAACACTTTTGCTGTATAGAACTTTCTTCATATCAGGATTCCAAAGCTTGTATCCTTTTATGCCAGCACTATAACAATAAAAACACATTTAACAGCCTTGTTTTCCAATTTAGACCCTTTTTCATTTGACACATATGCATATGTCTCACAACCAAAGACACGAATGTGTCTTAGAGAGGGCTTCTTTCTAGACCATGCTTCCAAAGGTGTTTTCTCAACAAGAGCAGAAATCAGAGAACGGTTTATTAAATAACATGTTGTTGCAATTGCCTCAGCCCAGAACTTCTCCTCCAAGCCAACACTACTTAGCATACTTCATGCTCTTCCCATCATTTTCCTGTTGAACCTTTCAACAACTGCATTTTGTTGCGGAGTGTAGGGTATAGTTTTATGTCTTTTAATCCCATGATCTTTTGTACAGTACCTTTCAAACTCATCAAAACAAAACTCACTGCCATTGTCAGTCCTTAAACATTTTATTTTTCTTCTAGTTTGATTTTCCACAAGGTTTTTAAAATCCTTAAAATGACTGAACACTTCTGCTTTACTTTTCAAAAAATAAACAAATGCCCTTCTTGAATAATCATCAATGAATGATATAGAATATCTTGATTTAGACAAAGAAGGAACATTTATTGGACCAAAAACATCAAAATATATGTAATCAAGTAAACCAGAAGATTTGTGAGGATTGGAGTAGAATGAAACACATTGTTGTTTACCATTTATACAATGTTCACAAAACTCAAATTCAAGGTTACAATCGTCAAGCCCTTCAACCAGGTTTTTGTTTTTCAAGGTTTTTAAACCTTTTTCTCCAATGTGGCCAAGCCTAAGATGCTAGAGCATAGTCTTTTCTGCTAGAAGTTTAACTTCCATAGAGTTTGCACTATCATGAAATTTTTCCTCCTTTTCTCCATGAGTAGCCTTCTATGACTTTACAGAGACACTATTGCATTGCACAACATGTGCATCCAACTTATACAAGGTACCAATATGAGCACCCCTAGCTAGCACCATTGAGCCTCTAGTAATCTTGCAACCATATCCAGAGAATGAGACCTGCACTCCAACATCATTCAGCTTACTAACAGAAAGTAAATTATGAGCTAGACCTAGTATATGCATTACATCATTGATTCCCTTCACTCTTCCATCAAGGAACTGTATTTTGACTCTTCCACGGCCAACTATTTCCAGAGATGAATCACTTTCCAAATACACCCTTCCACCATCGTATTTTTCATACTTAGTGAACCAGTCTCTATGATATTTCATGTGGAAAGATGCTCCAAAATCAATCATCCAGACATCATCTGATGCCTGTGTAGCCAAGGCTGCAATGAAAGCATCTGCATCACTCTCAGAAGAATCATTGTCGGAAGAATACTTCTTCTTCTTTTTCTCCTCTTTGCAATCCTTTCGGATATGACCAGGTTGACCACAATTCCAACACTTTACCTTGGACTTCTTACTAGGAAACTTTGATCTCCCCTCTGATTTGGATTTGGACTTCTTGTCCTTCTTCTTGCCTTTTTCTTTCAATCTGCCTCTAACAGCAAGAGCCTCCTTCACCATCTCAGAAGATTTTCTTCTCATCTCTTCTAATAATAAAGAAGCAACAATATATTCCATCTTAAAAGAGGAAGTAGTACTCCCAATAGCCATCACCAAGTGATCCCAAGAATCTGGCAAAGAACATAACAATAGCATACATCAATCTTCTTCATCAATCTTCACACCCACAGATGCTAACTGAGCAATCAGCATGTTGAAGGCATTCAAATGATCATCAACAGACGCTCCTTCCTGCATTTTCAAAGAGTACATCTTCTTCCTAAAGAACAAATTATTCACCAAGGACTTTCCCTGATAAATAATTCTCAGTCTTTTCCACAAAGAGGATGTTGTCTTTTCTTCATGAACATTAAGAAGAACAAAGACTACTAAACAGAGCCTTATCAGCCCCTTTGATTTTCAATCTGCAAGGTCCCAATCCTCTTGCTTCATGCCTGTAGGCTTCGTTCCAAACACAACAAGCCAAAGATCATGATCAACCAACAGATCTTCCATCTTGAGTTTCCACAACTTAAAATTATTGCCATTGAATTTCTCAATTTCAATATTTCCTAACGTGCTTGCCATCTTAATCTATAATTTGAATTACCAGACTTCTACAAGACTCCCACTGAATAGAATTGACACAAAAATCCAAACCTACCCACAAGGATAACACAATTGGCCAGGCTCTGATACCACTTGTAAGGAAAGCTTAGGTGCGGAACAAACTCTCCTAATGCCAAAACCTCAAGGAAGAATGCAGAGGTGACCTTAAATTTTTCAATTACAGTTCAATAAGATACACATGAAAAAAATAACAGAATAGAGAAATGGACACATACACAATTGGACACCAGATTTACATGGGGAAACCCTTATGAGAGAAAAACCCACCACACCAAGAAAAGTCTCTTTGTATTACAGTAAATAAAATTACATACAGATATCAACTTCACTTTCTGATGTCAATTTTTATAGCAGCATCATTTACTGATCAATCTTATATAGAAAATACTCTTTGAAAACATACAACAAATTCACACAGATCAATCTATATCCAATCAAACAACACTTTCACACACCGAACAGATCATCGTCATCAACCATTGCAGAGAGTAATCCATTCTCTCATAGCCTATTGATCTTCCACACAGGAACAGTCACAGCAGTTCAACTGCCAACTGTTCTCCTTCTGCTTCGCTCATTGGTTCAAAACAGACCATGTCAGACATTCGTTCTGTCAAAACGTTCAAACTGAATCGCATGTCGGTGAGACACTAGACCGTGTCTCCTCGATGCCACAATGCCTGACTATCCTTATTGGCAAGAGTCACCACCATTAGCAAGAGTCATATCGAATGCAAAACCATCGGCCAGACTCACTCCATCGGCAAGACTTCTCACCGATGTCCATTGCAGAACTATCAGCACCATCGCTATTGCTAAGACTTCACATCGATGTCCATCTCATGCAGATCTATCAACAAGAGTTTTTCTATTGCTGAGAGTTCACAGCGAATAGAAATCCATCAGCGAGATATCCTCTATCGGCAAGAGTTCACACCGATCACATAATAGTTGGTAAGAGAAATGCTATCGCCAAGAGGTCATACCGAATGCATCAGCCTGTCGGTGAGAGAAATACTATCGGCAAGAGCTCATACCGAATGTATACCTGTCGGCAAGACCACATCCATTGGCAAGAGTTCTCACCGATCACAGACCTATCGGCGAGACCAACACTGTCGACGAGAGATCATACTGAAAGTATACCCGCCGGTGAGAGGAGAACCATCAACAAGACTAGCACTTTCGGAAAGAGTCTGAGAGTCTCCCCGATGTCCAATATGAATAAAGCTATTGGCAAGACTAACACAGTTAGAATGTGTCTGACAGTCACCCCCATATTCAACTGTTGCCAAGAGTCTCCTTGATGACCACAAGGAACCAACCCGTTGGCAAGACAGAACCAAAGTCTTAGCAACTTTGATCTTATGAACACAGTTGCTAGTTGGCAAGACATTCTAAGGGTCTCACCAATTTTTCTCTTTCAGGAGTTTCATGTCAGTAAGCTTGAAGCACATTTTCCAACATTTTTCACATACATCATAAATACTCAGTCATCCATTTAGTGCACAACACCCATTAGTAATCTACTAATATAAACCACCTAAATATTTTCCATTCCACAATCCAAAAAATCTATCCTCCTTGGACTAGATTGTTTTGTGGGATATTGTCTACCAACTTTAAATTCACCTTTTTTTGTCCCCAAAAGTCAAACCTTTCACAAAATATTCATTAGCATATTGGATCTCATGCCATATATTTCCAATTAATGACCATGGACATGTATTTAAGGAATTTCTTACGACACATGAATCCATCTACCAATGAATCAATCACAAAAGATAAAATCTAATTTGAAAAAATATTCAAAAGTTAATTCTTTATGCTACACTAGTCCACTAGCATGTCATATTTTGCATTCACATACCTTATTTGGCATGTTTGTGATGCCTTATTCTATTTTGTGTTCTTGAATTTCATCAATGGTAGCCATAGAATCATCTTGGAATAAGTCCTACCATACTTCTAAGCATGACCAAAATAAAAATAAGTACAAAAGATAGAGGTAAGTAAGGTTTGAAGACTTACATCAACAAAGGACTAAGCCACAAAGTGACCTTCAACTCTAAGATTCAATTTCTTTATTGCACAAAAAATTTACATTCATTGGTTAAGTTGCTTCTCCAAATTCTTCTCTTTATGTATTGAATGGATGCTCCATGTTTTCTTTCAATTGAAAAATATGATATGTCTTCATCTATGTGTTCAATTTCTTAATTTCACAAATTTTCCTCATTCATTCCCTTTTCTTTGTATTCTCAATTTCATGCTCTTCTAATGTTTTTCTTTGGTCGTTTCCTTATCATGATGTTTAATTTTAAATCAATCATGAATAATGCATGGAGTTAGTTGAACCATTGTATGATAAAGCATCAAACTGCAACCAAACAAAAAGGTACCTATATTTATATTTATATCTGTATGTTTTTTCCATGTCTTAACATTGTCTCCTCTATCATGTTCCCTTCTCTTTTTCTTTTGTTTTTTATGATTATCCTAACTTAGGTACCTATATTACTTATTGAATTCTCAGTCTCTAAAATATGCACATACCTTTGTATTATCTCTTATTTTATGTGCACCTTTACTTTCTTAGAAGTAGGAACTATATTATTTTCCCTCTCAAATCATTCCCAAAAATGTTGCTCAAAACCCCTATGGTAAAAAAAATCAACATTTTACTTGTTGGGAGTGATGAAGTACCAAGTTGACTTGTTAGAACCTTACTCAAATCCTCTTCCCTATGTTGTATATCATTAAATATTCCTAGAGGGGAAAGTGAAAATTACCAAATTCAAACTTTCCCTATGAACATAAGATTATCAATTTATAATATTTTCAATTTTACCTCAACATATGGCATAACTAGTTCCAGAGTTTGAGAAAACCATATATTTCATGATCATAATTATAATATATACAATAAAAGGAACCATTGGCATATATTTGTAGATAATAGCCCATGCAATTCACAAATAAGCATTAACTAAGGTCAATGGAATATGTTCATAGAGAACATTAATACACAACACAATTGTTTATGCTAAATTTTTTTAGGAGTCTTAGATTGAGCTAAAAAATTTATCCTAGCATTCAAATATGAAGGGGAACAAGTTGTCTCCATTTATTTTTTTACTTTACAACTATTCAAAATTATTTATTTATTTATTTAGTCAAGAGATATTTCTATTTATAATTTTTTTTTAATCGAAATAACTCTTATAAAGAACTATTAAAAAAATAATAATAACAACAATCAATATTTGCTAATAATACTTTTAATTGATTAGTGTGAATTATAATTTCTAACATTTGTAACAAAAACTAATTAATAATTCACTAACTAAAATGATTTGTGAAAAACTAATTCTTAAATGAAAAATAACATTAACATACAAATGTAAACAACTTTCAAAATATTATAATTTCTAAAAACATTCTCTTGGAAAAAATATCTCTATAGTCCATGTTAATGAACATGAATCGTAAGCAAATTTATGATATTCAAATTTAATATCATTTTCTTTCTCTTTTATTCATTCATAAAAAGTATTTGAATTTTATTAAATTGCAAATGTTAAACAATAATGATTCTCCCAATTAGAACCAAATACTTGTACCTCTAGAGTCTAAATAAAATAATTGATATAAAGTGTCATGCCACACAACTAAATATTTAAAAAAATTAAAACTATCTAGAATTTATTTAATTTTTTATTTATTTAAGAACTAAATATTTTTAAAAAATAAAACTATCTAAAAATTATTTATTTATTTATTTATTTAAGAACTATTTTATATGTCATGATCATATATAAAAATTAAAACACAATTAAATGTTTTAAAAAATTAAAATTATTTAAAATTTATTAAATTTTTTATTTACTTATGAATTATTTTATATTTTTTAATTTACTTAAAAAATTTATAATTACTATTATTTTTAAATAAATATAGATCATTTTTATTCTATTCACATTGTTATAACTAATCCTTCATTATATATTTATTATTAAATATTTCAAAATTCATCATTTAAAATTTTATATTATAATCCTTCATTATATATTTATTATTAAATATTTTAAAATTAATTATTTAAAATTTTATATTATAATATAAGTTTTATAACATACTTTAGTTAAAAAAATAGTAAAACATACTTATTCGCTCTAATTAAGCTACCTTTACACCTAATCTATCTCTCAAGAATAAGCTTAAATTATGGTTTTCTTGTTAAAATCCTGTGCTTCAATTTTCCTTCATACAGGGTATTCATAGTAGTTTATTCCACTAGGAATGTGGGAGTAAAACGATTTACTACTGAAATGAAAACAACTAACATGAAAACGAAAACGAAAACGAAAATGTGGAAATGATAGAGAATGGAAATGTCACTTCATGGGACCCATGGGCCTGACCACCTAAGGGAGTGTACCCTTAGAGTGTGCCGATTAAGCCCGGCCATGTTAGGGTTCTAGAACTGTGCCCAGATTTTTCCCTAACCTTCATTGTGTCTTCACTTTCACGTAGATTTTCCCTAGTCTTCATTGTGACTTCACCCTCGTTTTGCTTCTCTGTTTCTAGTCTTTTCTTTCGCTGATCAATCAGGAACCTTGGAGTTGATTATTGAACCCCGCATCTCCCAAAAATCACCTACAAAATGTTAAAGAGACAAAGATATGATGTCAAAATTGAGCTTATACCATAACAAAACCAGCGATCCTTACAAAGAAGATAGAACAAAAATAAACATTACTAATCTAACAACTACCTTAAAAAAGAGACATTTATAATAACTTTCTCACATCCCAACACTCCATGCTAGTATCCTTGGGAAAAGTATTCCAATATTCATACACTTTATTAGAAAAGTATTCCAATATTTATACACTTTAATAAAAACCCATACCAAAGACAATCACCAACTCCACTAGCAAAACCTAAGGGCCAAACATATTTTAGATCCCTAAAAACATGATTCCTTTAAGTATTTACACTTATTGTAGATCCCTACTAGTCTTTCCACCATTTAACATTGGAAGTGTGTAACCACTAACAATTTCTAGAGTCCATTTATCATGGGATGCTATTAAATGCATTAGCACAAAGGTGATATCATTTCAATAAGAACTTATATCCTAGACATGCTCCATGAGATTTAATACCATTGAATTCATGTCATATCAATGTCGTTAGATCCAACAATAAACTTCTTACTAAGCTCCTTTTATAGGAAAATAAGAACAAAATCCTCGTTTAACTTCTCCATATCATTAATAACTAAAATAATCATATCTATCAAGATTTCCCTTACTTCCACATAATCACCACAATGTTTAACTTGAGAAAAGAACATCCATAATGGATTCCCTTGTTCTTACCATCAAAGTGAAGACAAATGTCCTCAATTGATAATGTTATCCAAATCTGTAAGGTGAGTTTCTACAAACAAAGATGTGATGTCTGATATATATGCATCCTAATATGGTGGATCTAGAATGACGATAGCAATGACTTGATGCAAAGAATCGGTGGAACTCATGGATGAGTCAATATTGGATCCAGATATAGTCCAATAGGTGATATGTAAGATGGGATCTCAATGCCAGTCATGTGACTACATTGCTCATCTTCAAATGATGGTGTCACACAAGATGGCTTAGTGAGACTAGATGTTGTTTTTGCATGTGCTAGAATTAGATTATTAAGTAAGTCAATACCATGATCGAGAAGAAGTTGCTTCATTTCAACACTTTGATGTGGAAGAAAATATTTAGTTGTATGCATTTTCATTCCACAATATCCAAATCAAGAAGATTACAAATCCTTCGGAACACCTTCAAATGTTCTATACATGCTGATATGTGGAGAACCCTTTGGTTGATTGCTAGTCTACTACGAACTCACAATAACCTCACTTGCATGCTTGAGATATGCATTGCGCTAGAAAGACCTGTTTGGAATGGAGAGGTCACAGGGATTATTAGTGACTATCGCCCAGATGGTGATGTAGACTAAGGTGTGGAAGGGTCTACCCAATTCAAAGGGCGCAATGATGAATAAGTATCTGCAATGTGAATGATGCCTCTTATGGTGAGCCCGATGATGATTGTAGAGAAGGGAATCCTCATAGACTTGTGAAATTGTTGAGTTTTTAAACTCTCATCAAATATGTAAAGGAACACAAGTGATGCGGCGTATGGAGGTAGTAGCTCAAAAAACCATCAGACTTAGGACTAGAATAAGGGATTTTCTATTAGCAGGGCCTGATCAATCCACCTGCAACTCACAATCAAATAGGTATACAAAGAAAGGTCGTGAGCAGGTTGTGTGTGATGGAGGCCTGCCAAGAAAGAGCAAGCTCGTGATGTCCAAAGAAACTCCCAAAAGATGTGTTTAGTCTTTTTGCAGATAAAGGCTATTTAATTGAAATTTTTAGGGATTCAAATACCCTTCATGCAAGTTTGTAACATGCTTTAAACCTGCAACAAACAAATTCTACACATAACTTTGGAAGATCCTTGGCCTATGTGAGACTATATGGCCTATATGAAATCCAACAAAATGCAATTTTTGACCCAAATGGGCAGAGGGCAGATTGACTCTTTACTTTAAAAAAAATCTTTTTTTGTAACTTTTTGTATTGTATGGATTTGTACATATTTGTACCGTATAATTAAGTTAAAAAAAATCAAAATTGCAAAAAAAGAAAGTTATCAAATTTAATGAAACTATAGGCATTTCTTCATTTCTTGGTCTTCCAGACACAATGGAAGTGTTTGTTTGACTCCATGATGCTCTAATGATATGGTTATGTGTGGTAGTAATCTTGATGTGGGAAGGAATGTGCTTTCATAACTTTGATACCATGTTGGAGAATGTCAAGATGTAAGAGTTCAAACTGATAATCTTTCACAAGTGAAAATATGAGCACAATAGTATGTCCATCAATATATGATGAGAACCTTGCATATATAAGCAAGGTGGATGAGGTTAGAAGGTGGGAGACAATGATTGACTACCCCTCCAAATATGAAAAACTTGTGAACGCACTTGACAAGTGTGTGAGCAAGTGTCAAATATACATGCAATAGGTGTCTCAAGTGATGAAGACACATGTCTCAATGTTATGAAGTGAGACAAAAGTATGAAATAGCTTAAGTAAACTTAAGTTAAATGTGAATAGATCTATTCTAGAAAGATGATATCATATCTAGATGGATAAAGACACTATTTATGCTAACACTGCACTTTTCAGATTCCACTAATGTATGAGACAGACCAAATGATGGAGACACACCTCCTCCCCCTTCTATTACTACTGTCAATACTTAATAACCTTTATAATTGTCTTATTATTTTATGTCCCAAGTCCCATTTAAAAACTTTGAGTCTGACTTTTTCCGTCCACCTTTTGTTTGAACATATGTAACATTTTCTTTTAAATAATAATATATACTTTATTCATATAAAATATATACAAGACTAAATTCCATATCAACAACAAAACCTTAACCAATTATTAGCGCCTTCCTGCAGTTTAAATAGTTTTATTTTTTTTACTAGATAAAATAACAGTCTAAGAACAACATTAGATTTGAAAGGCACCATTTTAATACAATTTGATTTAAGAAACACACTTTAAATTTTGACCGACTTGAATGATTTCTGATGAAAAATTTAATTCCCCATACTCGAAAAAACACTCATAATCAAATATTACAATATTACATTCCGTTAAATGAGAAAAAAGGAAATAGTAGTGCAATAGACATTATCCAAAGTATCAGATCTTCTCCTCAACTTCATTGAAATGTCTAATGCTTTTCTTTACACCTGCTACGTATTTCACAAGACACCACACCTGTCCCTTCATCCGATTTCATCATGCAAAGGTGATGACCATGCGTCTATCAGCTATTCCTTCCAATTTTTATCCTTTAAATTGAGACTACAAGACACATCACGGTTTTGTTCGATGTCCGATAAATGCAGGCCTCGACAGATATCTACTTTTGTGTAACCCAGGTACTAAAGTTTAAATTTCAGTAGTCTATACTGGTTTCTCATCCAAATTTTGTTTCACTGTGAGCATAGGAGATACCAATCTCATAGCGTTTTAATGGGGTTTCCATAGAAAGATAGGTTAAGGAGCTCTTTGTTTTGTTTTGTTTTTCGGTAAGATAAATGGGTTGCTAGAATTTTAACTGTTATCAAGACACTGTAAGAATGATTGCTAGACTGATTAGTATGGATAGGGCGCTTGCATACACTGATAGTGTTTAATTGATTGGATTGGCTACTTTTGGGTCATATTGTTTTGACACAATTTTTCTGTAGGATCAGTGGATTAGTAAATTTTCCTTTTTCGGTGTATGAAAGCAAGCTAGCTCTGAACAACAGAATCTGATCCAAGGAAGGTTAAGTTTGGGAACAATTCAATATGGCACAGGAACAAGTGTTCAGGTTGGTATGTCCTCGTCTGAGAGAGGATGGAAGAATACCCAGAAAGTATACTGGAGATGCTCAGGGACCAAAGAAAGATATTTCTCCACCACTTGAGTGGTATGGAGTTCCAGAAGATGCAAAAAGTTTAGCTCTTATCATGGAGGATCCTGATGCACCTGACCCAAATGATCCCATTGTTCCATGGACTCACTGGTATGTTCCTATACTTATGCTTTTTTTGAAATTTGGTCTTCAGAGACTTCTGTTTCTTTTTGTCATTTAAGCTCTTTTTGCACCTAACTAATTCGCTTGGCTTTCCATTGCAGGGTTCTGATTAACATATCCCCCACACTTAAGAGTAAGGCTCAAGTTTTCTTATTATGACTCAGTGGTGAACTAGTGTCATTTGAACAGTCAATATGTGTCTACTTATGGGCATCTAGTTCAATACGCTATTACATGTTTAGGTGATTGTGAGTTAATCCAATTTCAAAATGACTTTTTAATTCAAGATTTTATGAATTAAGACTGGAAATTTGTATCTTAGTTTCCTCTAATTAATGGTGTTGAAAAAAATGTGTTTGATGAATTGCTATTTGCTCAAATTTGGGTTTTTCAGGTCTGCCAGAAGATTTCTCTCCCAAACATTTTGGGCAAGACAGTGAGTATGCAAGTATAAAAGAGGGTGTTAATGATTGGAAAATTCCAGGTTACAGAGGACCCAACGCACCCGCTGGAGATCAGCGGTATGTAATAAGGCTGTATGCACTGGATGACACTTTAAATGTTGGAAATAAGGTTGGTATTCAGAGCCTGGAGCCCTCTATTTATTTTTTGGTTTGAATTACACTGCTGGCTAGCTTTTAGTATAGCTTTTTTAGTATCATATTACACAACTCCCATTCCCTAAGGGTGGAATTGTTCATTAAAATGTATGCACCATAATGGTTTTATAGTAACAACCTAGATCATCTTGGGCCTATTGGCTTGTTGATTGGGTGACTGTCTTGGGCCAAATCGGCTTGTTGATTGGAGCCCTTCACTTATTTTCAGTTTGAAGTACACTGCTGACTAGCTTTTAGTATTACACAACTTTCACTCCCTAAAGGTGGAAGTGTCCACTAAAATGTATGCACCACGATGGTTTTATAGGAAAAACCTAAATCATCTTGGGCCAATTGGCTTGTTGATTGGGTCACTGTCTTGGGCCAAATTGGCTTTGTTGATTGCAGCCTTTCACTTATTTTTTGGTTTGAAGTACACTGCTGGCTAGCTTTTAATCAGCTTGTTTATTATTATACAACTGCCACTCCCTAAGGCTGGAAGTGTCCATTAAAGTGTATGCACCACAATGGTTCTATAGGAACAACCTAAATCATCTTGGGCCAAATTGGCTTGTTGATTGGAGCCCTTCACTTATTGTTTTGGTTTAAAGTACACTGCTAGGTAACTTTTAGTATCAGCTTTTTTAGTATTATAAAACTGTCACAGTGGAAATGTCCATTAAAATGTATGTGTTGGCCCCATGATTGCCATTGCTATCTAATACAACCGTCAGAGTTTTGCTATCTAATATAACCGTCAGAGTTTAACGGATCCACAGTAGGCGAGTAGGCGGTTAAGCTATGTCACGAATCCCGAGGGGAGCGTTGACCATCTGCCAACAATCTCCCTCTCGACATTACCCGAGGGGATTCGAACCCAGAACCAACCGTCAGAGTTTAACGGATCCACAGTAGGCGAGGAGGCGGTTAAGCTATGTCACGAATCCCGAGGGGAGCGTTGACCATCTGCCAACAATCTCCCTCTCGACATTACCCGAGGGGATTCGAACCCAGCACCTTTGGTTCTGATACCAATTGTTGGCCCATGATTGCCATTGCACCGAAAAGTCAACTTGTTAATGCCTTGTTAATGCCTGATGGCTGATACAACTGTCGGACTTAACGGATCCATGGGAGACGGTTAAGTCATGTCACAAATCTCGAGGGGAGCACTGACTATCTGCCAACAGTATGCACCACAATGGATAGGGGCAACCTAAATCATCTTGGGTCAAATTGGCTTGTTGATTGGATGACTGTCTTTGGGCCAAATTGGGCCAAATTGACTTGTTGATGGCTTGTTGATTAGATGACTGTCTTGGGCGAAATTGGTTGATTGTAAATGTCAAGAGTATATCTATTACTGTTTTTAGTTTTAATGAGGGTCTAGTTTTAGAATGAAATCCTGAATCTAATAGGAAAGAAATCTCAATAACATTGCAGGTGACAAAGGACAAGGTGGTGGAGGCAATGGATGGGCATATATTTGGAGTTGCAGAGCTTGTAGGGCACTATAAAAGAGAGAGGTTTACAGCAGGGCGTGATTGTTACATGCCTGTTGGTGCTCCTGAACCCTGTGGCCCCGGCCGTCCAGATGTGATCAAATTCCCCAGGAGAGGAAATAAAACCCATCCAATTTACAGAGGTGGAGCTCCTGATCGTTTGAACAAGTAGATAATACTTTGATGGGTGCCCCAAGACCAGATGTTAAAAAATTGAATAACTGGTAGAGTTGTATGTAGTTTGCAGAAACTTTTAAATCCTACATTTGACTGTTTCATTGTGGAATTTCAAATTAATATTCACTAGAGCTTAAATGTATTTTTCAATGTTCTAATTTCATCCACTGCTCACCATAGTGACTCTAATTATCAAATATGTCTTGCAATGTTCTAATTTGATTTGAGTTTATAGGACTTAATGCTCTGTTTCTTAATATTTATAGTTTATAAAAAAACAAAATTATGTTTTAATATTGATAATAATTATAAGGATTCAAGTATTTGTTCCATGAAAAAATATGTTCATTTCACAATTTAACTTTGTTGGCTGAGTTGCTCGTCTTTGGTTCTTGTGTCGGTCTTGTTTCTCCTTCTACCTTTTGGTAGCTCTTATTCTTTGTAATTCGCTTTGTTTCAATATAAAAAAAAAAAACATAGCTTTTAAAAGACTAAATCAAATAGCTTTTAAAAAATTAATTTTAATATTGTGAGTGTAATGGTGAAAATTGTATTCTTGCATTTTTCCGCTATTTTAAAAAAGTTAAATCAAATAGCTTTTTAAAAAGTTAATTTTAATATTGTTAGTTGATGAAATTCCGGAGCAATAGTTTCTAAAGCGCCAAGTTTCGGAGCAACAGATTTAGAAAACACAGTTAGATTTGGTTAGAGATATTTCAATGGTATCAGAGCAGTAAGCCCTTAAAGAGCGCCAACAGAAATGGATCAGTAAGATATAGCCTATGGTTTTGATATCGAGTATTAAGGGTAAGAAGAATGCAGTTGCACCACTTTTCATATTCTTCCTTTTAATATTTTTTGTAGACACTAAAATTATAATTATTCATTAAATATCTATTAATTATTATTATATCATTAATCATAATATTTAATTATCTATTAATTATTATTATATCATTAATCATAATATTTAATTATCTATTAATTATTATTATATCATTAATCATAATATTTAATTAAATTAAGATGAGTTAATTATCTATTTAAATAAATTAAAAAAAATTACAATTGTCTTTTAATTCACTCTTCAAGTTAATCAGCTTTATCTAATTATCTATTTAATGAATTAAATAAATTATTATCATTCTCTTATGAGTTTTGAAATTAATTTTTTTTATTAATCTCAATTAACTATAAAAATAGTTAAGTTAATAATGTAATGTCGTTAAGTATCCACATATCTTGAGCAAATCTACTATTGTTTATGGTAGCTATATTTATATTGTGTTACTTCGCTTAGTCTACGGATTATAATCTAATTTAAATTTGAAATTAGAATTTAAATCTATATTTTTTTATTGGAAAAATGTTCTTAGTCTAATTTAAATTTGAAATTAGAATTTAAATCTATATTTTTTTATTGGAAAAATGTTCTTAGTCTAAGGTTTATAATCTAATTTAAATTTCAAATTAGAATTTAAATCTATTATTTTATTGGAAAAATGCATATATTAATAATAAGAAGAAGAAGAATTTTGAAAGAAAAATGCAGAAGAATTTTGAAAGAAGTTACAAAAGAAAGGATTCAACAACAAAACAAACCAACATGAAACAATAGTATGTGACTAAATAGCTGCAATTTGCAAATTATAATATGATCACTTTTCTTCAAGATTATAAAGAACTTACTTCTTTGTAAGAATTTCCAATGAGTAGAGATCTATGGTGGTTCTTAGCAATAGTTGTCAGTTGGGACTGCACTTGAACTATTTGTGTCTTGAGCTCAAATCAACATGAAACAACTGTATGTGACTAAATAGCTACAACTTGGAAATTATAATATGATCACTTTTCTTCAAGATTATAAAGAACTTGCTCCTCTATAAGAATTTCCAATGAGTAGAGATCTATGGTGGTTCTTAGCAATAGTTGTCAGTTGGGACTGCACTTGAGCTATTTGTGTTTTGAGCTCTAAATTATAACTGAATTTTTCTTTCAAGGTTCTAACAAGTGTTGACTGCTGGAAGATAATGTTAGAAAATAAAGCATGCATAATTACTTCTGAAGGTTAAAATTTATTAGATAAAACTGCTTTACATCAAAGCTTCCAAATATACAAAAGGATACATAGACGAATGGATTCTAAAATCATATTTTGTGAAAATGTGACCCTAATAGTGTTGATTTCCATTTTAATTTTCTATTAAATATAGCAGGGATAAAGGTCAAAGTTGTTTACCAAATTTCCTGAGCATACTTGCACATCCAAAAAGCATGTTTAATGGTTTCTAACTCACGAGAAAAAGGACATCTAATTCTAACTTGTGACAAAAAGGACATCTAGAAGATTGGATAGGGAGAAAGATGAGGTGTTCTCCCACAAATTTTTTTATAGTGATAATTTTTCATGCTAGAAATTGTGCTTTAGCTTCACCTTTGGGTTTTGAAACATCAAGGCTCAAACCAAACCACTTGGATTCAGATCAATTCACTATCCATCTTAAATTTAACCTTGGTTGCATTTGGATTGGTGGAAGAAGCTTATTGTAGATTAACTTCAAGGGGAAGTTTTCTATATTAAAATTTGAAGCCACCTCCAATATTTAAAAAGATTGCATGAAATGGGAGTAGAAAGTTTCAATTGAAGATCCAGAGGGACAACATCAAGCACCTTATGGATGATATTGATTAGAGAATTAGACATATTGAAATCATGTTTGAGTTCCAAGTCATTTCTCCAAGCCAAATGTCCCTAAATTTTGTGATGCTTTTTTTGAAAAAGATCTTTCTATGCAAATGAGAGTTAATAGCAAGAGGTTGCTCATGTAAACAAATCAATCTATTCCACCAAATAGATGAAGCAAAGAAGCTTATCATGTGACTATGGTCTTGTCCTTTCCATTCAAAAAGAGGAGACACTTTTTGCCACACTCTCCATATGCTTAGAAATTGTCTAAAAGCTTGAGGTGTAAAGTATTTTTCCATAAGAATTTTATATTTCCACCCAACCCATTTCCAAGAATTATTGGCTTTAGTTGTAGCTAGTATGAATCTATTAAGAGACTTTCATGGGTCTACTCCATGAAAAGATCTAGCAATCAATTTGGCTATGAGGAAGATCCCTTGTGTAAGGGGATCAATCACTCCTAAACCCCCTTTATTTTTTGGTTGAATACAATACAATCATGAAGCAACTAGATGACCTTTTTTATTATTCCATTTTCCTCAAAGAAATCCTATAATTAAATGGGTTAGTTGACTATAGATGCTTTTTGAAGGAAGCCAATGTGACGAAATGTAAACATGATTGACTACATATGAGAATTTTGTTTACAATTTGTGTGTGTCCAATCATAGAGAAATTTATTTGACCACAAATTGAGATTTATTTTTAATTTGTGTGTGAACTATTTCCCCATTTCAGATAATGAAACTCCTATCCCAAAGGGGACATATCAAGGTATCTTGAAATCAAACATTGGATGTTGAATTTCCATTATGGGGGAAGCCAAGGAGCTAGTTGATCAGATGAAGTCGGAGAATTCAATTTTGTTGAGATATTTGGGAGCTAATAGTTGAACAAAATAGGTCCAATATTTTGAGGGTGTTGCTAAAGCTTGTCTTGAGAGTTTTGAATGAATAATAAGCTATCATCAACAAAACCAGAATTAAGAGAAACTTCATCACTTGGTAGAGAAATACCTTGATGAGGTTCTGATTTTTATATGAATTAAAAGGTATCTAAGAGCATCATCCGTGAGGACATAGAGGAAGAGAGCTAAGGGACAACCTTTCCTTACCAATCTTTGAAGAGGATGGGTTTGAGAGATTGATCCATTAATAGCTAGAAAAAAACTAGCATCAACAAAGAGGATTTTTATGTGGGAAATGAGCTTGGGATCAAATTCTAACCATTTAAGCATTTTTAATATGAACTGCCACTTAATCCTATCATAAGCTTTGTAAAAATCCAATTTGATGAGGAGGAAATTTTGTCTAGTTTGTTAAGCCCATTCCATAGTTTCCCAAGCTAGCACCAAGTTATCAAGTATGCATATTCCTCTACAAAACCAATTTTCTTAGGCCTTACAATTTCTTGCACTATATGTTTAATTCTTTTAGCAAGAGAGTTGGCTATAATCTTGTACGATGTGTTAAGAATCTAGTAATTGGTCTCCACTCTAAAATGTTGTTCTCATTTTTTCCTTTAGAAATTATTTAATCAACCCTTGATTAATAGAGGGACCCAAGGATCCTTGTGATAAAGATTCTATATAGACCTCATAGAAGTCCTCCATAATGAATGACCACATTGTTTTATAAAATTTTATAAGTAATCCATCAATACTAGAACTTTTTGAGTCATCCATATCCTTCAAAGCAATTTCAAGCTCTTCAAGGGTGAACAAGCAGTCTAAGTAGCTTTGTTGTTCAAGATCAATCTTATTTGGAATGTAATTTCCAACCATATCTTCAATAACGTCTTAAAGTTGATCACCTACGGTGGGATCCATAAACAACTATTGATAGAGTTGAAACAAGATAGATTTGATATCATCTAGATTGTCATGTTTGTGGCCCTCTTGATCATATATAGACATTATTCTTTCTTGAGGATTTTTGTGTTTGAGATAAATGAAAAAGAATTGTGTTCCTTTGTCTCCTTCTTTCATCTAATGAATCCTATTGCTTATTTGAGCACTTCAACCTTAGTAAAATTCAAATCTTCTAAGTTTCGTTTCAACAACTTGTCTCCTTCTTTCATCCAATGAATCCTAGCCCTTATTTGAGCACTTCAACCTTAGTAAAATTCAAATCTTCTAAGTTTTGTTTCAACAACAACCATAGCATGTTGAAGAGAAATGTTAGTTGGTGTTGAATTTAATATAATTCTTCTTTTTTCCAATTGGTATCTTAATGATTTTTCCATTCTAGATATTTTTCTAGCCATTATTTTCCCATAAATCTCAGGAAGGTGGTGTAATGGATAATAGCTTCATTCCACCATTGTAACCAACGAATTTTATGTTGAGTTCTAGGGGTTTCGTTCCAAATGGTGATAAGAGAAGCAAGGTAGTTAGGATGGTTAAGGTGAGAGGTGTTGAGCTTGAAGGGTGGTCTAGTGGGTTGGGAAGGATAAGAAAAAAATTGATAGGTCAACAAAATTGGGATGTGGTCTAAAAGGGAGGCAGTAACATCAGCTTTAATAAGTGTGTTATTCCAGGAAGGAACAGTGGAAAGAGAATAAAACGTTAAAATATATCAATATGGCTAAGTTTCATGAAATTTCCCTCTCTTGAGTTGGACCAAGTGAACCAATGATGGAAAGGAGAATCTCTTTTGTCTACAATGGGGTCCGAAACTCCCATAGTATTCCTTGTTAGAATCCAAGCATCAAATTCTTTTAGAGAAATTTTATGAGGGATGAACCAATTTCTATCATTGTGATTTTCTACCATGTTGAAATCACCTCCCAAACCCATTCAACCATGGGGAGGTCATTAACCATTTATTCCTAAAGTTTGATTCGAGAAGGGGAATCATAGGGAGCATAGATGGAGAAAAAACCAATGGATCTTCCTCAGAGCAAACATTTAAGCACCACACATAATTATTATTGGAATCAACTCCTAAAGGAATGATAAAATTTGCTAACTAAATTGTGATTCCTAACACTATAACCCCACTTTCATCACTACAGAGAGTGGTTTTAAACCAACCATCCCTCCATAAGGATTGAAGAGAAAGTTGGAGGTGAGTTTTTACAATTTTTACTTCTTGCAAGAAAATTGCATTTGGCTTGTGTGTTTGCAAAGCTTTATTAACATGAAATTTTCTTGAGGAGATATATAAACCCCTAACATTCCATGACATGACAAAAAAATTCATTGAATTTGAGTTAGGGAGTGTTGGAAAATGGTCAATGCTACCCTCATGATTTGTGACATGGACTAACCACCTCCCATGGATTTGTTAACTCTGGAGGTTGTATCAGGCATTAAGAGGTCGATATTTTGGTGCAATGAAAACCATGGGGTCAATAATTTGTATTAGAGCCAAAGGTGTCAGGTTCAAATCCCCTCAGCTTGCATTGAGGGGGAGATTGTTAGCAAATGGTCAGTGCTCCCATCAAGATTCATGACATGGAATAACCACCTCTCATAGATCCATTAACTTTGGTGATTGTATCGAGCATTAAGAGGTTGATATTTTGGTGCAATGACAACCATGGGGCCAACAGGGAGTCCATATCCTCTAAGTCTATAACTTTGAACTAATTCTCCCATAAGCAATCATGTTGTTGGAGTAGAATTAATGCCCTAAAGAGGTCCTCACTAGGGGATCTAGACCTTTGTCTAGAGGGCTTGGAGAGGGATATTTGGCTCTAGGAGCAATAGGTTGATTCCCATGGTTTTGATCATTTAGCTACAAATTTGAGTTTCCCTTTCTTTTTTTAATCATCCTCCATGCTTCCTCAAGGATGGCATCCTTGTAATATGAAGGTTTATTTGAACGAGAACTTGGAACCAAAGAATGAGGATTATGCAAAATATTTACCACAAGAGAAGGATGACAGTCTAAAGCAATGATGGAGGGCCTTGATTGAGAGGGGGAAGGGGTTGGTGATGGTTGAATGGAGGGTGCAAAGGGGGAACGTTTACATGAGGGGAGACTTCACAAGAGTGGTGAACTTGAGCTATGAGAGGGGAAGAAACTAATGAAAGGGTTAGTGAAGAAGGGGAGGAATTGGTTTTAGGTTTATGAATAGGGAAATCTCTTATTAAATGCCCTTCTTTGTGGCAATAAAAAATAAGCATTAGGTTTCTTGAGGTAAGAAATGGGTTGAGAAAAGACAAATCCTAGACCAATAAGTTACAAGGTGTTAAGCAAAGTTTTGTTTAAGTCAACTTCAATGTAGGCCCTAGGGTGAACACAGAGACTTGAGTACTTATCAATATTATTGTTTTACCATAAAACTCCACCTAATTGGGCTGCTATGTCTTAGAGGAATGGATGGAAATCCAAATTAAGAAAGAGGAATTCTACCCATTGGGTATTGAGACTTGGAGGCTCTTTTAGGGTGGAATTAAAAATCTCATGCCTATAGATAAAAAATTTGTCCACATTGTCCAAGAACCATAATGTAAAGTAGCATGTGCATGTTCAATTGAGGAAAATGTGTATGAAATGTAACCCTTGCCTAGCCCTTTGATAGATTCACTCCTTTCTCTTTATATTTATCGAAACATGAGAGTTGAGGTCATCCCTTGAGGTGATGAAATCCCTAGGTAGGCCCCTTAAAAAAGGAAACAAAATTACTTAATTTTTATCCTCAAGATTGCCCTAAGATGCAAGAGGAGAGCATACATAAGTAGATCTTGGGGATTAAAAGATAGTGGTTTATTTTAGATCCAATCCAAATGTGAGATTAATTTTAAGCCCACTTTCAAATGTGAGTCCAAAACACACCAAATAGGATAGTCTAAGGAAAACTATGATTTTCTAATGGATCAAAAAAAATATGAGCACTTGAAATATAAAAATAGAGGGTAACTTAGAAAAATTGTGCCCAATTTATAATGCCAAATCTAAAAACCCTTGATCCAACACAAAGAGCTCCAAGATAGATTTTTTTAACTCTTAAATTTTCAATCTCTACACACAAAGACCAAAAATAAGGCTAGAAAAGAAAAACAAGATCACTTATTTCTAATCTTCAAGATCACTTGAACGTGCAAGACAATATCATAAGTAGATCTTGGAGATTAAAATAGAATATAACTCATTTTAGATCCCAAGTCAAAATGTGGATGGTAAATTTTAAGCTCAATTTCAAATGTGTGAAAAGATGTCAAATAGGATGGTCTAAAGAAAAAATTGATAACACCAATAGATTCTTGATGATTTTAGAAATGATAATATAAATATTTAAAAGATCAAAGATGAATCTTATGATACAGTAAAATAGATTTAAATAAAATTTATGTTTATCACAATATTGCAATTTAAGATTTTTTTATTTTTTATATAGTCTACTAAATTCAATTATTTTGCAATTTGTTTTACACCCCTACTAAAATTATGAGATATTTTCAAAAGTATAAAAAATATCTAAACATTTCCTTAATTTGTGCCCTAAAAATCATATTTATGAAAAAAACCTAATTGACATAGATATGTTAATTCCATCACCTTTTTACCTTAAAAATTAAAATCCAAAGAACAAATTCTTATTTAATTTTTGATAGTTTTCCAAAAATATAAATTATTTTGAAAATTCACTCATTTGCAACGTAAAAACCATATTAATTAAAAACCATAAAACAATTATAATTCACTAACTATTGATTATCTACGTCTGATATTTTTATTGTAGCCTCCTAAGATGATACCCAACCTTCAAAAAAAATATTTTAGAACAATTCTAAACTGTTTAAAAGATATGATGAAATATTTAAAAACTTGGGTTTTGCCTTCATCTTGCAAAATATTTGATTATATGGGAAAAATAGGTTTTGAAGGGACCCAAAACCATTTACAACTTAAGGTACATAATTTTGCTCAAGAGATACTATGCTAAAACACCAACAATAGCCCAAAACCTAAAACATCATTAGAAACAAAATGTTGCTCGAAAGATAAAACAGTAAACTATCTGCAACACCCAACAACAACAAAACAACAAAACAATAGGAAAGAAATCGAGACCTAGCAGCAAAAAACACACACAAAAAACAGATTGACTGACAATCAGGACAATATTTCATATTGCTTAAGGTGTTGGCCACCTCAAGCTCCTGGCTCCTATGCATTTCAATCATGTCCAACAACTCTTTTTTCTCAGCTTCAAAGGCCTTCTAGTCAGCTGGCCCTTTAGCAACAAGGCATTTACCATCATCTTTCACACCTTTTTTCCCTTTACCTTTGGCCAAATTTTCCTTCTTCATCAACTCAGAAAAATACAGTTGGTCCTCTCTAAGCTCACTAATCTTACAAAATGGGACAAGCATGGAGAAGTTTCTATATATCCGCATTGGTGTCCAATACCTTGGCTTCTAAACCAACCAAGAATTACTTGCATAGGGATTTGAAATCATAGTATAAACCCTCAAGATCCATAATTCTGTCAATCAAAATATCCAAAGTTGATCCTTTCAGAATATTCTTCAAATTCTCCTTTAAACCCCCTATTTTAATGTTAACCTTATTAAATTCCTAGAGAGTCCATTTTGTTAATTTAAAAGTTCTTGTGTCCCATGCCCTCTCCATGTCTAGAAGCTCAAACATAGAGGTGAAATCATCATTGAGATAGTAGAAGTCCTCAAACAAAGGATTAACCTTTAGAGCCTTTGACTTTACATGCTTCTACTCAACATCCTCCTCCTCCTGAACCTTATTTTCACCCTCTGATTCCACATTGGGAGAGCTATGAATTAGGAAATCATTGATTTCCACCGCCTTCTCCTCCAAAGCCTTCTCCTCATAGAGCACCATGGAATCCTTAACAATATCTTTTGAGGATTGGTTCTTCATCTTGACAATGCATTTAGAAACCCTTCTCGTCTTATCCTTGGCCTTTGTAGCCATCACATTCTCCTGCAGCCCCTCCTTACCACCAACCTTAGTATCACCTTGGCCAATGTCCAAAGCTTCATTTTTGGGTGTGGAATCGCTAGAGCCTACCTTCATATCCTCACCACTAGAGTGGGAATCCAACTCATTCAGAATAAAGCACTTAGCTGCCCGTATGATTTTAGGGTTACCCTTCTTCCTCTTTTTCAAGTAGGTAGCCACACGAGATGGGGTCCCATCCTCATCCTCTTCATTCCACTCCTCTTCCTCAACAATGTTGGTATCTGAGCCAGAGGAGCCAAAAGCCTCACTTAGAATCTTCTCCTTTCCCTTAATTGTAGAGGTATGGATAAGGACTTTAACATGCTCCATAATTATTAAAATAAGACCCTCAAGAAGGATTAGAGCCCTCCTATTTTTTAAGTGATCATATATAGAGACCTCCATGGAAGACAATAGAAAAAATGGAAAGGAAATAAACAGCCCATGTCTAAAAGGTTTTAAAAGAGTAAAATGATGGCCAAGGATTGCAGTGAACCTACCTTCCAAAGTCACATACCGCATTATCACCTCCACAATATTCGCCCATACCTTCTTGAGAGACTTTCACTCATAGCCCCAACTTTCCATTTTGATGATTTTTTTCGTTCATCACCTTTGAAGAATTGAGCCATTGCATCCTCATTAAAATCTTCTTATCTTTATAGAATTTATGGCCAACCATAGGCAACCTAGTCATAGTAGCAATCAACTCCTCATTGATATCAATGACCAAGCCCTCTATCTAAAGTTTGCGGTTATGCCAACAAGAAACAAACTCTGTTGAAGCATTCAAGTCATGCTCATGCAATCTTTCTAAGAATGGCATAAAATTTCCATGTTGGAGAATCTTCCAAATTTTCTCCTTTCTCAGACTTGCACGAGAATGTGTCTCAATTATGCTTCTATCGTATTCCATTTTCTCAAAAACTAGAAGCAAGAAACCCTAGCAATTATTGTTTGTCTGATAGCCAGCAAGCCGAACAACACCCACAAAGTGTGTGAGTCAAGAATTGGTACTAATGGTTAAATGATCCACCACATAAACTCGTCCTTGAAACCATCATTTCTCATTAAGATCCTAGCTACTTCAGGAAGGAGAGAGCCTTCCTCCCATGTTCGATACTCATTTAGTCGGACAACCTCATTGGCAAAAAAATATACCAATGAATTATCTTCTCAAAAAATGTGAGATACACTAGTCTCTTCACAAGAACTTAACATCATTATAGCATCCTTTATTAATTGATCAATATTCTAGCTGGGTTTATGGGTGCCACGTAGATAATTGATGATGTTTAAAGAGTCACCTTCTACCCAAATTTTAAAGTAACCCATATCCACAACGTACTTGATACTTATAAATGCATCCTCCACCTCAACATAGTGATTTGTCCTATTTCCCAACAGGAGTTCCATCATGCCTAAGAGCCTGCCATCCTCATTCCTCAACAACCCCCACAACCTATAGGCCTAGGGTTACCCTTGGCTGCCCCATCAAAATTAACATTAACCCTAGAATTAAGGTAACCCCAATCATCCTTAGGATCAACATTAGGTGTAGGTGAAGAATACATTATTAGAGTAAGTGATAATGGTGTAACTAAATGATTATGAAAAAATAAATAAATTTATTTTTAACTAAGATTATCTTATTCTTATAATTAAACTTTAATAGATAATAAAAGGTGGAAGGAACCACACCCATGACATGGATCCATGGAAAACCCAATAGGAAATTATACACTATCTATGCATTACACAAAATAATGTATTGAGAGGTGCAAGAGTAAGGGGAAAACTAATGACACAAAGTGAATCATGTCTCACATTATCAAATCCTTTTATAACATGGTATTAGATCTTTCTAAATTTAATGAAACAACTTGGGCTACATCCAAATATATTTTATTATAGATATTCAAACTAAATCCACTATCAACCAAAGCTATTTTAATTTGTATATCTCCATAGTTTATTATAATTTATAACATTTGGTAAGTGGCATTGAATAACTTGGGGCATGGGAAACTCATGAGGTTCTCGAGTGAGATATTAGAAAAAAATTATGAATAGGCTCAAGTATAGTTAATACATGTATATGAGTAGTGTCATATGGTATATTAATCTATTATAACTTGTCTTTTCAAAACATCTTGATATATATTAGATGTACTAATGAGATCCTAGAGAGAATTTTTTACAAGAGTATTCCTAAGTTGATCAATTAAATCATGGAATTAAGTGATTTTTAGTCAACTTAGGCAAAGGAGGTGATATTGGAGTACTAAAAGGAAAAACGAGCTTGTTAAAGATGTAAAATTTTAGCCAAGCTAGCTATCATTTGATAAGTATGTGTTACTAAATAATATATGAAAAAATAGATGTTGGGAAGTAGGAGATTTATGGAAAGGTAAATCAAGTAGGTCATGCACTACAACAAGAAGAAAAGATAGAATTGTATAAGTAGTGAAACCCTAAGTGAATTTACAAGGGAAAAAATGTGAAATATTAGGAAAGAGCCTATTGCTATGATGTGATGACAACTAAATTATATCTAGAAGGAAAAACAATGAAGCACAAGTGGGCATCATCTTATGCAAAAGGAAATGATAACAATGTACTAACATATCATATACCATGATAAAGCAAAGTGTACATAGATAATAAGTGGTCTAACATCATGTGCATATAATTGAAATATATCCCCTAAAGTACACATGCATGTAAAACATTATAGGACATATCTTGAAGAAAGTTAGTAAACATATATGTGAGAAAAAATGTAACCTTAAAAAGAAACCCTAGGAAAAGGATAACATGAGGAACCAACATAAAGGTATTTATCACTTATGGCATCATCCTTGGAGAAAAGATCACAATCATTGAACCAATAAAAGGAACCCTTGGTGATTTTTAAGATCTAATATGAGGGTTAGAAAAACAAAAACATATTAGATCCAAAACCCTAATATGAAACTAATAAACCCTAAAATAAAATCCATACCTATATGTAAGGATGCCACATTCACCAAAAATCTGAGAAAATAAAGCAACCTTGCATAAATGACCTAAGGTAAATTAATTAATTAAGCATGGAGAACAATCAACCCTAGGAACAAGAGTTGGGCAATATTTATCTAGAATAATAAATTGAAATAAATTATAGAAATTGAATAAGTAGATAAGGGTACTTAGGTTTTATTTCGATACTAATTTTACTATGTCAAATGTTTTCAATCGATTCTTCCCTATAGTAGAAAATTAGGAGATGTTAGATGACTATGCATGATTCAATAAAATGTATGTCTAACTATGCAATCACTTATGTGATATGTGGAACTATCTGCATGAATGCAAAATCAATCATCCAAATTATAGATTTTGTGCTTGTGCATGAATTTGAACTAATACTATGGATATGCATTTCTTGAATTTTGGTCCAAAATCTACTCAATTTGATTCATATAACCTACGTAAAAAATGGTGTGGATATAGAATTTTGTAAATGACCAAGAATATTTCTCCCTTTTATCTTCCTAGATAATTCAATAACTTGATACTTAAGATGATTAAAGACATCAACTAGTCATCTAATATACTTAGGATGATATACATATATCAATGCTTCAAAGATAATGTAGTGATTAATGGAGGTTTCTTGCTTGGTGCTAGATATGCACTAATTGTTCACTAGATATTCTAAATAAATTAGGGCTTATTCTTAAAATCAACCTAGTGTGTAATTCACTTTTTTTACGCTTCAAGTCAACTCATAATGGTTAAATGGAGAGGAAAATCTAGATCCAACATTTTAAATTAAAAAATAGTTCATTTCAATAAGTCACAAAACTATCTTGAATTACTTTTGTAATGGAAAGTTTGAAGTAGGGTTATGAATGTATAATTTGAGGATCAAATCAAAGCCCTGTGAATATTTATGTAGATGGAATCAAGAGGGGACTGGGTTATTTGTCAAATTGTACATGGAATACATAATTTTACACACTACGCATTATATGAGAGACAAAAGGATCAAAGTGAATCCAAAATAAAAGAAAAAAGTACAAGATATATAATTTATACTATTACAATTATAAAACATCTTATTTAAAATATAAAAGATTATATGTTTAATTTGAAAAGTCTGTAGTTTTAAAAAATAATCATATATATCTTATATCTTGACAATTTATGCTACATTAATACACTATGTATTTTTATTAATATTGTAGATACATAATTTTATCATTCAACTTAACTTATTCTGCACACTAACCAATCCTAATCCCAAAAATATTACCTATAATTGGTGTATCCCCTATCTAAATTAGAAATAGATTATTCTTATAAGCCTTATGCCTTCCTAGATTAGGTCATATGCAGCCATGTCTCTTGAAATGGGTTGTAGAACAGCCTAGTTTCCCTGATTGCAAATATGCAATTTTCTACTCCCAATGCTGACTATTCTAGAAGTGGCTGCTATGTCATCAACTTGTGCACCAAAAGCATAAAGTTATGGTTGGGACCATGAATTTAAAAAAATCATCCAAGCTCATTAGGACCTAATAAATTTAGGTTTAGAGTAATTAATCAAAGTTACATTATTCTCAATCTCTATCTCATTTACATTACTGTTTCCTTGTCTACTTAACATGTTTCAGGGTCTACTCCATGGTGACTTTCTTCCCTTCCAGACTCCAAAAGAGCAGTTAAGATAAACATAAATTGGGTTCATCAAGTTCTTATACTCAAAAGTGCGTCTTTTCTTACCTTTGGGTTATGATGAGTGATAAAGATAAATTGTACATCAGTCTCAATTCTAATTCCCAATTTTTTACCGGTGATCCAGAGATTTATATAATCACATTCCATAAGTTTTTGGGGTTGGCACCAGCTGGTATTGTACCAGATTTTAATTTTTTGTCAGTGATGCAATTAAATCAGATTGAATATGGATGTTGGGTGCATCAGGCCAAAAACTTACGAATTTCACTTTTTGATTCCCAGGAGCTCTAATGGGTCGATCTGGATGATAAAGCTAGATTTATTAAATCCTTGGGTTCGTGAGCACCAGGTGATTGGATGTGCATTCATGTCCACTCTCTTGAGTAACAAGGACCACCAACCATGCAAGATGCTGTTCCATATGTCCCCAACTGTAGATCAACAACTAGTAAGGACTCAATCAGATTTCGAATCCAAAGATGTGTGTTGTCTGTTGTGCAGGATAAGACTATTCCATGCTTGTACTCTTAATCAATCAGACATCAACATGCATTGAATCAGTTGTTGGAATGTTTGGCAAGTATTTAGGGGAGAGGATTAGTAGTTAAGTTCAAAATTATGTATGGTGATTTAAAATCATTTTATTTTTTTATAGCAGTTTATTTGACAAGGTTCTTATTTATAATTAAGGTTTCACATTTATATTCTCAAATATGATGTTGTATCAGTATGTTTTTTTTCAATGACCCATAAAAGCCTCCAAAAAAGAGTAGACAAATAGTTGTGCATTAAGCTATAATAGTCATATATCATTTCATGTTTTATTGGCGGTTCAACATGGAATCATATGATTTTTTTTCTTATTAAATCTAAGGAATACATTTCAACATTTCATTCAATCATGAGTACTCATGATCAACACTAACAACTTTAAGGTCACAACTAGATTGGTGCTATAATATTAAAAATATCAGGCATTAAATCAACAAATGTTAGCACAACTATATTGAAATATGTTAAACTACTAGGTTCTCTCCCCTACTCCAAAGACATAGAAGAAGTTGTGGACATTTGATTATTCGTAAACAATATGAAAATAGATGAAACACAAAATAGTCAAAGATCGAATTTAACTATAACTTCCATGTCTTGGCCATCTAAGAAAACCGATATTCAATTAGTTTAATGGTTGATTGCATTTATCAAGTATGGTATGAATTGAATATGATTATAGTTTGGAGGTGGTTTGCTTTCCTCAAAGAGATTCAATTTCCTAGGGTGTTCTATTCTTCTATATTATAAATCCAATGTTTGTATGGGAAGGAATATTGGATGGTGAAAATCATTCATTTTTTAGATTTGTTGAAATCAAATTTGATGGCTTGAGATGTTATATATGGAACTAATATTTGTTCTTGAGTTCAATGGTCTATGTGTCCAGCTAGATAACAAGAGGGTAGTGTTCTAAGTGTTTCATAGTGTAGAGAAATGTCTAAAATAGCATGTTCCCCAAGGGTAGAAAAATCTTGTATATTCTATTAAATTTTGTAATAAACAAAATTAAGTTAAGAATTTTTTTTTTTAATGGGTTAATTATAAAATGGCCCTAAATGTGCTCTACATGATGTAAATATCTTAGAAACAAACATATTAGTCACTAGACCATCCTATTGTTGCATGACTATGCATCTTTGTATTTAAGAACTCCACTTAGGAATGAGTCTAATGAGATACAATAACAACTCTTAGTCAACACAATGATTCTTGATTTCACCTTTCGAAAACAAATAGTTCTTTTGATCTAATATGACAACATAATTGCAAACATACTTACTAGAAAATATTATTGAAACTTGATTAGACTATCTCCATTATAATTTACAGAACCTTTGAGAAAGAATAAAACTTTATACATAATTTTCTTTACATCTAATCTTTATAATTCTACAAGACTTTACAATTCACAAACAAACTTATAAATTAAAAGTATAACTCTAAAAATCGATAATATTAAAATATGAGAACCACTCTGAAATATGCAAAACATCATACAATTGGAAAAAAACAACACTCGAATTTAACTGATTGTGTAAGAACAGAGCTCCCAAAATTCTCAAAACAAAAACTACACTAAAAATGTCTGATAAAACTACGATTTCTAGAAAGTAAAGTTACCAAATCCAAAATAACTTCACCACAGTGTAGGTACGTAGCCATTGAAAAACCAAGCAAATTAAAAAAGATTGATCCAGTTCAGAGTAACCATGAAGATTAAACCTTCTAAAGATCAGGGGTCAATGAAAACTCCAACAATAACCCTGTAGTCCTCCAAGTGGGCACTGACATCATGCTAACTGGTCGATGACAACATTAACTGGACAATACAGTTGTACAACTTGACAGAAAGTGGAGTGGTAATCTTTGAAAACTTGGCAGTCATCCAAAGCTGGTAGGGCCCAAAGATCATGCATTGCTCAGCAGTCAAATCGAAGATATGTGAAGGTACATGACAAACCATATGTATAGTACTGAAGAACAAATATAGATCGCTCAAAGTACATGGGAATCAAATGTACAACGTTTTATGGTAACTAAATATGGAGACTTCCATGGAAGGATATAACAAAGGAAGTCCATTTACAGCAAGTTAAAAAGAGGAGGTGAAAGTACTCAATCCCATGCGGATGAATTGTCTCGCATGACATTAAAAGACTCCTTAAAAGCCTTCAACTCTTCTCTACTTAAAAGAAACTTTAAAAGACATTCTTTCACCTTGAAATCTATGGAGTGCTTCTTAGAAGACTGTGTACAGCAACTTGGTAATGCGTCCAGTTTGAGAAACAGAGATTCTTTCACCTTGAAATCTATGCAGTTTTTTATAGACGACTGTGTACAGCAACCTTGTTTTTCAGTTATGGGAAAAAGATTGGTGCTTAAATAAAGTTTCTTGTTTTTTATGATTTGGCTGTCAATTTTAAGGTATAATTATATTGTTGAATGTTTTATGAATGGGATAGTAAGTGGGGTTCGATTTAGGAGGAAATTTTATGGTTGATCATATTCGAGTTAGAGTATTATTTGGATGGGTGATTTTTTGGAAAGTTTCAATGTGATGTAATAACTATTAAGTACATCATGCATCTTCAAGAAAGATAAGTTTTATTGAACCGCTACTCATGAAATGTATGTCAATGAATTTGACTAAAAATTATATAGTTGAATCTTGATAAAGTATCATAATTTGATACTATGAAAATAAAAGCTCCTACTTACCAATTGATCTTAGAGTTTTGGGTCTTTCCATTTACAATAATAGCCATTAAATTTTCCAAAGAGGTTTGACAATTAAGTTGCCTATACACAAAAAATAAGGCTATTCAATTTTCCATTGTTCATTTTGGACAAAACAATATGCTAACCTAGCTTTCTCAAGCCTTTTTGACATATTAGTGAGTTCAAAATGACTCACTCATTCACTGAAAATTAGCTTCATCCAAAACCTCCCCTTTGCCCAAGTGAGAGTGTTCTCCATCTTGCGAAGGTAGGTAGAGAATCAAGCATTGAAATAATTGTTTAATGTGTCAAGACATGCAGTGACTAAGTCCAAGATGTTTTCTGAAGTGAATATAGATTTCAAGAGTTGATCTTTATCCGAAAGAGGCTAAGTTTACTTCAAAAGAATGACTGGCTTGTGGTTCTATGAAGGTAGATGAGATCATGTTTTATGGATAGAATAAAAGTTGTTATAGTAGAAAGGAACTTTGAAGAAACCATGAACTTGGTAAAGATTATGGAAGCAAGGTTCAATGATCTTTACAAACTGGGAGATGAAATAGGTCAAGAAAAAAATCAAAATTTAAACTTGTAGGAGATGACAAGATGGTACAATAGTAGAGATTATTATTTGGTAGGTAGAGAGAAAGACAACCTCATAAAAGGTGAAGAAAGAAGTTCAACCCAAGAGGTTGTGAAAAAAAGAGAAGTTGAATGCTTTAGCATATACACAATTTACTTGTCTAAGCCCCTTTTAAATATTTCACCTAGAATCTTAAGGACTTGTAACATAAAAATTATTACCTTGGAATAATTTAGACCATGTAGAGAAATCGATATTAATAGTTCCTAATGAGAATTTCTTGTTTGTGTCATTGGTGTTTGTGTCCAATGAGAGTTTCTTTATTTATCGATGTTTGTACCCAGTGTGAGTTTCTTGTTTTGTGTCGTTGTTTATTCCCAATGAGTATTTATATTCTTATGCATCATGTGATGTTCATTGAGTGTTTCCTTCATTATGTGTATGTTGTGTGTATGCTCCTTGTATGGTGTGTATGTAAGACTTATCCCATGTATTTAGTGTGAGTGTGTTTGTGGCTCGTGAAACTATCTCTTAGCATGATAGGAGTGGACCTAAGGGTACCACATGGTTGGGTGGCGTGAAGCCACTATTGGTGATTCAAGGATTTTGGGAGGAGCTCTAGGATAATGAACCAAGTTAGTAAAAGATTTTCAATTCATCATTTGTTATTGTTTGTTTTTGTAAAATATAATTGAAGGACATTTCAATCCTCCTCTCAAATTATAATTTTTTATTGAAATCTCTGGAATGGAGTGTGTAGACACCTAAAAAGTCTTGATTGATATTATGCATCTAATTTTGATTATCTAACATCATTTCTTCCTAAATCACCTCAAATTAACCAATTAATTAAATAATCAACATTATTTAGTTATATTCAACAAATTCAGCTATCAAATAATTAAATTTATTAGATTAATTCACCTTTCTTCTAATTAATATTCATCATATTTAATTAAATCTCCCTAAGTCCTCTCATTTGATTAAATCAATCAAATCAAATGTCACAATCCCCTAACCCATTCCAATTAATTAATTATGAATTAATTAATCCTAAATCACTTTTTAATCATCATTAATAAATCCTCCAGCTTTTAACTCCTCAAGAGTTAAATCAACCCATGGTCAACTAACCAAGTTGCACATGAAATTCATTTCTTTTAATTAAGTAATTCCTCTATTTATTCTCATAATGGCATATTCCAAGGAGTATCCCTTTCAACCACCTCTCATTCAATTTCCCTCCAAAGGTTTCAAAAAAACCTTTCACATCCTCATTTCCTCCAAATGTTTCAAAAAAACCTTTCACATCCTCAATAACTCCTCTTACATCCTCTCACATCTCCAACCACATTCATTCAATTCCTCTTACAACTTCTCAAATCCTCAACCATTCTCATTTATTTCTCTTACATCCCCTTTTCATCAACACATTTCCCAAAATGTGCTCCACCTTCCTCCTGTGTACCTTGATATCTATCTTACTCTAAATGTGTGAAATGACTAAGAAATGTGAATGACAAAATACCAAGGACACATCAAGATTAGCCAAAAGAGTGATACAACGAAAATGAATGTAAATAAAATGAAACACAAACAATTTTACCTCCCTTGTTGTTGGTATCTCTTTGATTGACCCTTACTTGTAATGGTTTGTGTGCTCCTTAGATGATTGTTTGAGTGACTAAAATGCAAGATTCAATGTGTAAAATGATTGAAGAGATGGCTAAATGATGGTAAAAGATTAAGGATTCAAATGGGCAGCATATAGTTATGAAAATATAAAGTGTTTGAGAAGGCAAATTGGCAGCATAAAGTTGTTCAAATGAAGAAGTGTTGAAAATGCCCATGAGGGGGGGTATTTATAGGAGAATTTAAATTCTCTAGAGAATTCAATGGTCAAGATTGATCCAACAAGGCCAAGATGAAGGGCTATGGTGGGTTGAGAACCCACAAGCCCTCACATCTTGACATGTGGAGGGTGAAGTGGACAAGAGGATATGAGGTGTAAGTAAGGTGTCAAGAAAGTACATGAGGTGGAAAAAGGACATGCACCTTGGGGAGTGAGAAGATTTCCACAAAAAGGGATTCCTTGTCCCCAAGTGGGAGTGAAAGGGACATTTAAAGAATTTTGGAATTCCTCAAAAGTCTACATGGGAAAAGGAAAGGTGGTTGGGGATATAAATGTGAATTAAAAATTCACATTCCTAGGATAATCTAAAGGGTAAAAGGTGGGCTCCAAAAAGGTGGGACTTGGTCACATGTGGATATTGTGACAAGTCCAAGGTTGGTCACATGTGGAGATTGTGACAAGTCCAAGGTTCTAGAAGCCTTGGAAGGATGGAATGTGAATTAAAAATTCACATATAAAAGAGGGGAATCTAGGAAGAATAAAAAGAATTAAAAATTCCTTGAGAACGATTAGGCTTAATTAATTAGTAATTGAAGATAAATTAGGGCTAATTAGGATTAAAAGCCAACTTAAAGTTGAGAATGTGTGACACATCCTAATCAAGGATTAGGCATGTGCACATCCCTAATGAAGAGATTAGGAGATGGATTATGATTAGATGAAAATGACATGTGAGGAATTAAATAAATGTAATATTTATTTA
Source organism: Sequoia sempervirens (assembly GCA_007258455.2). Taxonomy (NCBI): domain Eukaryota; kingdom Viridiplantae; phylum Streptophyta; class Pinopsida; order Cupressales; family Cupressaceae; genus Sequoia; species Sequoia sempervirens. The sequence continues at coordinate 510,140,135 of VDFB02105785.1, forward strand.
ATTTATTTGATGAAAAGAGGATTAAGGAGGGTAAGGTATTTAATTATTAATTAAATACCTTAGGGATTTGGCAGAATTAAAGATATTAATTAAATAATAGTAATATTACTTAATTAACTCGGATAAGAGGATGTTTAGATGAAAAGTGATAAGATTTGGATAAATTAAGTGTCAAATTTGGATGTCTACATTTTGCTTCTCTTTGAGATGGTGTTCACGAGAAGTAGCATCATTTCAAAAGAAATATTAAATATAGAACCTAGAAGAAAGATGGTTAGATTGGAAAAGATGCTCAGGTCATCAAAGGGATGACTAGGAAGAAGGAACAATGGGGGGAGTAAAGATGAAGGTTAGGGATGAAGGATGCCCCTCGAGAGGACATGCGGGTTGAAGAGAACACGTGTGTGCTCTCGAAATAGATGATGTGATGCAAGGGGAGATGAGGAAGATGATGCAAGGTGATGGGGAAGAGAGTAAGTGATATGGAGATGGATGAAGCACAAATGGATTTGAGGACAAAAGGTGATGTTGCCCCAGTCAAGGTACAAGCCAAAATGGGTTGATGATGGATGGAGTGTTGTCAATGAAGGATTGAAGGATCCGAAACAACACGAGGATAGGGAAGGATACATCCCACTGAGTGGTATTGATGAGGGAAGGATACATCCCAAAATACCACTAAAGGATAGGGAGGAATACCTCCCGATGATGATGATGAAAGTGTTGTTGATGAGGGAATGATACATCCCAAAACAACACCAAAGGGATAGGGAAGGATACATCCCACTGAGTGGTATTGATGAGGGAAGGATACATCCCAAAACACCACAAGGATAGGGAAAAATACCTCCCGATGATGATGATGATGAAAGTGTTGTTGATGAGGGAATGATACATCCCAAAACAACACCAAAGGGATAGGGAATGATACTAATGGATGATGATGATGGGTCAAGGCTGATAATGAGACTAGGGACAAGACCAAGGATTTGATTAGGTGATTTGTGTGAGATTGAACAGATGAGGAGAGGATTGATATGTGAGATGGGGAGAAGGATCTTAAGATTTGGTTAGCTCAGATTAGGGGTTTGGTTAAGCTCAGATTGGGATAAGAGCAAAGCTCAGATTAGGATTGGATTGAAGACTAGAATGAGTGAAGGATATGACTGGATTGATGCTACACCGAGTTCCGGAGTTTAAAGGGGCGCAAAGTGTTGACAATCAGATTTTTTTCCCAATTTGGCAATTTTCAAAAATTGTCAAATTTTGCCATTTTAGGAAACCTTATAGATGTATGTTTGAGAGTCCCAATTTTTTCCCAGAAATACCCATTGGTGAGATAGGATGAATTGCCAACTAACATCCCAAATTTGAGATATGCATTTTGAGTTATGAGTGAACAATTTTTCAAAATGCTGGAAAAAAACACTAAATTAGGATTTTGAGGGTCAAGATGAAACTTTGAGGCCCCAAAAATGGGCAAAAACGGGTTCCAACAATTTTTAAAAAAATATATGGCCTTCGGAAGTGTCGGGGTAAAAATCAAAAATCAATTTTGAAAATTTGAAGACATGGGTTTTGTTCGTTAGGAAAAATATGAGGCGGAGTGAGGAATCGGTTGTTTTAAAAAAGGTCGAAAATTAGTGATGAAAAATTGGAGAGAGAGGGAAAAAGGCTGGGGCCGAGGAGTTCCGCCCGCCTGCTTGGCCAGGCCCCTATTGCTCAGAGGCGTTCCTTCACTGTGAGCCGAGCCGCGCCTTGTCTTGGCGGTTCCGCCGCCTGTAGCGAGGCAGTCGCTTACGCTCTATGTAGAGGCGATTCGCCCATACTACTTGTGAGAGGCCGAAACGCCCGTATATCTTGTGATTACTGCCACCAGAGGCGGAGCATTGCTTTAGGCGAGGCGGTTGCCACTTCTAGCACATGGAAACATCCCCCTTTCTGGCCGGCCCAGTGCTGCCCGCCCTGCTGTGAGGCAAAACCTACTCTGGCCAGCCCGATTCGCCTAGCTGCCCGATAACATATATGCATGAAGCCCGAGAGCGAAGGGAAAAAAAAAAAGAGAGGATGGGGGGGAAGGGAAGAAGAATGTAAGAGGTAAGAGAAAGGATGAAGAGATAGGAAAAATGATGGGGGATGGGGGGATACATGCAAGATGATGAAATAGAAAATGAAATGCAATTCTAAATGCAATTTATCATCTTTGGAGCACTAGTTTTTGCTATAGCATAAGACACAAGATGCCTGAGTATGTTGAACCCAGGCGTAATAGTGTCTAATGCATGGAATAAACACAACAGACAAGAAGGCTATTCCAACACCCCAAAGCCATGATGACCTTGGTCGGACCAGGCATTGAGATAACCACAAGCACAAAAGGATGCCCCAACATAACACAAGACTTCGGGGATCTTGGTGGGTACTATGTGGGACAACCAAGAAGACAAAATAGACATAAAAAGATCAGGATATGCCCCTATGTTGACCAATCAAAACACACCATAATATGATGGATTATGGTGGTCTTGACAAGTGATGATAGAGAGCTCAAATGATAAACAAAAGCCAAAAGCATCAAAAGATCGCAATCAATGTCAAACGTCCTTTGCTATAGGATCAAAAATGATGGATGGGTTGATGAGGTATGTTAGGAAGGATGCATCATGTTGAGACCGATGATGGATACTAAACTAAAAGATCGTTATGATGTGGGATGTTCAAAATTGATTGGATTTGTTGATACAAGTGGATCTCATTTGTGAAGAACCGACTAGATAAGGGCATAGCTTGATGGCACGACACAAGGAAGACAAGACATGGGACCGACACACCCTAAGGACCTAGGGGCTCGGGGGCCGATCAAATATTAGCCTTGCCTACGTGAAAGCGCAGAGCCCTCGTAGTTCAGTGAAAGGTGGATGACTGACCAAGATGGAGACATTGATGGATGGTAAAGATGGGATGGACAAAAGGAGAAAGACCGATGATAGATGATAGAAGAGCAAAGTGAAGATTGATGATGGAACCCCGGGGGCGGATCAAATGATCGACCTTGCCTACATGAAAGCGCAGGGGCAACGTAGTTCGACAAGACCAAAGGAAAATAATGGATAAAGGAGGATGGATGATGATAGGATAAGTGGCTAAAAAGATGGGACTGATACGACAAGATAGGATAGACCTGTTGGATTGGATAGGATGATGACGATCACATAAAGCTCAGGGATGGGATAGTTAGCCAAAGCATTAAAATGACTTGGGAGGATGATAATGATAGATAGATGAGTGATGAAAAGTGATAGGAGGTTTGAAAAGATGTGCAAGAGAAGCAGGGGTGATGACGATGAGATAAATGACATTGGGTTGCATGGGGGGAGGCCTATAGTCAGATACCAATGACAAGGGATTGTGAAATGGGATGAGAGGGGATGAGGATAAAGATGGAAGATTGGATAAAGATATAGGATAGGGATGGGGGATGGGAGGGATTGTTTGGATAGATGGGAGCATAAGGATTGGGAGATGAAAGGGATGCTAGGATAGATGGGGAGATGGAAGGGATGCTAGGATAGATGGATAGATGGAAGGGATGCTATGATAGATGGATAGGGAGATGAAGGGATGTTATGATAGATGAATAGGGACAGAAGGATTGGGAGATGAAAGGAATGCTAGGGTAGATGGATACGAAGATAAGGATGGGGAGATGGAAGGGATGTTGTGATAGATGGATAGGGAGATGAAGGGATGTTATGATAGATGAATAGCGACAGAAGGATTGGGAGATGAAAGGGATGCTAGGATAGATGATGTCTCCAAGGATTATGTCACAAAGGAAGCAGATGCCCCCACTCTAGATATGTCATATATGAGGAGGCATGAGGGATAGAAGACAAGTGGATGGGAAGATAAAGGAGATAACTAGATAAGGATAGGATGGGTGACTAAGGAATGTGATAGAGCATGGATGAAGGGAATGTATACCAATAGATGTCCAAAGCATGCATAGATAGGTGCCCCCATTTTGATCAAGATCACAAGAAAGATGGAGGGAATGGGAGATAAATGAGATATGATGGAGGGATTTATGGATAACAAGAAGACGGGTGCATGGCTGGAAGTATAGCGGATGGAGGGAATGCATATCAGGAAGTTTACCCCAAGTGCAGATGGTGATTTACGCATGACGCCTGTTTGCCAGGTTTTCATCATGGTACTTATCCAAGGCGCTTGTTTGCCAAGTTTTCACCATTGGACGAATTATTTTTCTTTACTATTTTATTTTATTTTATTTTGAATTTTTTATTTTTTTTGGAACTTTTTGGATTTTTTTTGGACTTTTCTGAATTTTTTGGATTTTTTGGATGTCACGCAGAAGGAGATGGATAAGGATAAGGAAGTGGATAAGCATATTTAGAAGACATGTGATAAGGATCAAGGTGTTATGAGCCCATGTTTGAAGTGACTATTGGATGTTGGTACAACCTTATTAGGATAAATGGATTATGCATGACGGTGGATTAGAAGGATTTGATGGGGTTGATACATGGGATAATGGATAGGATGTTGGAAAGGGTATGAATAGAATGATGGGGTTGATACATGGGATAGTGGATGGGATGCTGGAAAGGGTATGGATAGAATGATGGGGTGGATATGTGATGGGGGGATGTGTTTAGGACCAACATTGGCACATGTGGTGGTGGATGTGGAAAGATAATAGGATTAATTGATGGAGAATGTGGGGATAATGGAGGAGACGAAATGGTGAATTTCGGGACATAAGGACCCAAAACAGACTTAGGAGATGAAAGGGGTGTATGATTAGCTTTTGGATTAGCGACTTTGGATGTTCTTATAGATTTTTTATTTGATTGCATTGCATATTTTTTCTTTGGGATCCACATGGTTTTGATCTTTGCTTTGGTAGGCCTTTGTGGCGTATGGATTTGATGTATATTTAGATTTTTCGTCTCTTCACCAAGTCTTTTGGAGGGGACATGGGGAGCCGTAGATTCATGTGGATGCTTGGATTTATGCATATTCTCTTTAACAACCAAAGTGCTTTTAATAGCAATGGGATGGGTGTGAGGAGATGGATGATGTGGAGTGATGGAGGTAGAATTATGAGGATTATGTGTAGATGGAGGATAGGTAAGTGCCTTTGTTGATCCTGACTATGGGGTATGTGAGAGGGATGTTTATGATAGATGAGATGGATAGGTGATGAATGGATGAAATGATGGATAGGACGAGATGGAGGAGGTGAGTTTGGGATATAGGGGCCCAAAATAGACATAGGACCTGGAGGAAACAAGGGCATGGTAGATGGAGGATTGGAGATGGTAGATGGAGGGATGTAAGGACCCAAAATAGATGGAGTAGATGAAGGAGGAAGATGGACGGTTGTTTTGAGGTGATACGATAGAGGAGGGACGACAACATATGATTTGGTGGAGCGATGGGAAGAGCTGACACTTCTTTTGGAAAAGGCTCGTTGAGGACGTCTACAGGTTGTACCAACATTTTTAGATTGCGAGTCATGAGTAGTACATCCAAGACCTTGCAGATACAAATTTTCTTTAGCTTGGATGGGCTCTATAATACTTTGCTCATGAAGGCCTAAACCTTTTCCTTGATAGTTCATTCTCTTGAGTATTTGATCTAGGACAGGATTTTTGTTATTCTGGAAGAATGATGTGAGTTCATTATTAGGTGGAAGAGGAGGGTCGGTGTATATGCCTTGTTTTTCTTCTGCAAGGAGACCACCATGGAGGAATGTGAGAGGACCAAGGGGATATGCAAGCGGTGTGGGGATATCATTTTTAGGCGATGATGGGGGATCATGAGAAGGAGATGATGGGAAAGCGACATCAGGAGAGGGAGTAGGGGCCATGATAGGATCTGGATTTATGGTAGAAGGCTCATGCGATGGAGAGGGAGATGGAGCAGTGGAAGCCTGAATGACAAGGGGGTCATGGGATGGAATGGATGGGGGACTGTGATCTTGAGGTGGACTAGATAGGATGGTAGGATCTTGATCTGGAGAAGGGGATATGCTGGAATGCTTTGGATTAGACTCTTGGCGTGACTCATTGTGGGTGGGAGGCATGATAATGGAGTCTTGTTGGGACTCTTCAAGTGGGGAAGATGGAGGGATGGAAGATCCATGAGGTTCATTGGAATTGGTTTTAGTGCTACTAGGAGTGGGAGGAGTGGATTGGATTTGGGTGTCTTCGATTGATTGGGTAGATCTAGGAGTAGAGGGAGATGGGGGTTCAATGGATTTAGTGGGTTCAATGGTTTCAATGGTTTGAGCAGTACTAGGGGTGGTAACATCAATAATAGGTGTGGTAGGGAGAAGGGTCTCATCACTAGTGACCGTGGATGATGGATCTAGATGGCATGGTTCCATGACTTCAAGATGTGGAGTTGGGGATGGCTTCTTTGTAATGAGTCCTTGGAGAACTTCTAAAATTAGAGACTTGCATATGGTTGGCTTGGCTGGGGTGGTAGAAATGAATGAGGGATTATGGATTGGTAGATTAGGGTTAAATGGAGGAATGGGATCGAATGTTGGATTGTGAGTAGATAGGGGATTAGGATTGGATGGAGGACTAGGAGTAGATGGATGAATGGGATTGGATGGAGGACTAAGAGTAGATGGAGGACTAGGATTGGATGGAGCGTTAAGGTAATGATATTGGAGTGGTGAATTAAGATAGGGGGACATGGATTGTGGATTAGGACAAGAGGATATAGGTGTAGTGGGACAAGAGGATGTGGGGGATGGATTATAATAAGGGTATTGGGATGGTGGATTAGGATGGGGATATGTGGATGTAGGATTAAGGTAAAAGGGTGTGGATGTAAGATTAGTATGGATAGTCTGGGAAAGAGGATTAGGATAGGGGGTCATGTATGGGGAATTGTAATAGGAATATTGTGATGGAAGATGAGGATAAGAGGAGGTCGATGTTGAATAAGAGGATGATGTAGATGGGGAAGGGGAAGGTACTGTATACCCCTTGTCAAAGGTAGCATAAGGAACATGATTAGGCTTAATTGGATTTTGGAAAGTGGGTGGAGAAAGCTTACTAGAGATGATAGTGTCAAGGGGATCTATGTCGTATACCTCTTGATCAACAAGACTTTCGTTATCGTCATCCACGTAATTAGGGTTTCCCTTGACCACTATTGATGGAGGATGAGGGTTCATGATGATGACAGGATAAAGAGGATGGATAAAAGATTTTGGATGGGGACAGATTAAAGCTCAAATCGGGATTTAAGTCAAGCTCAGATCAAGATTAGACAAAATCTCAGATTAGGATGATTGGATGATGTGATGGGATTGATTTTGATTTTGATGGGATTCGGTAAATGGATGATTGGATCAGGTAGATGATTTGATGAATTTGATTAAAGTAGTAGATCAGTTTGATTGGATAGGATCAAATGATTAGATGATATTGATTGGATAATTGTGATTGGATGAACTCAATAGGATTGGGGTGCTTGGATTGATTATTTGATTAGAGGAATGGATTGGTTTGATTAGATAGGAAGAAAAAAAGGTACCACTAGATAGAGCTCAAAAAATTGAACAATTTTGGTTTTTGAATGAAGTTGATCCGATGCACGGTTTGTAAATGACAGCCCCGGGAAGTTAAAGGGGCGTAGCCAACATTCTGCAGCAAGTCAGGGGCATAGACAGCTTTCTGCAGTAAATCAGGAGCGCTACCACCTTTCTACAGTAAATCAGGGGCGCTACCGCCTTTCTGCAGGGGCATAGGCAACTTTCTGCAGTAAATCAGGGGTGCTACCACGTTTATACGAGGGCGCTGCCGCGTTTCTGCGTAGGGCGCTGCCGCGTTTCTGCGAGGGTGCTACTGCGTTTCTGTGTAGGGCGCTACCGTGTTTTTGTGGGGATAAAGCTTGGTTTTTGATGGCAAAGGCTATGGCAAGGACACAAAATGACAAAACAAGTCCAAAGTATAAAAAATTTGACAGATTTTTCACGAGATAACACCTCAAGCAAGCACAATCCTATGATTAATATTATGGGTATGGCAAGGCAAAGTCTTAATCTAGGATGCACAAGGCTTCTAGGGACTCCTCGATATACTCTCGGTATGTGAGGCACAACTGTGAACACCAGTCCGTCACAAGCGTGAGTCGGGAACCCTAGCGAGATACTGAAAGGCTCGGACCAACTCTTCACGTCTATCTAGGTATCACCCTAGCTTCAACGCTCCGCCAATTACGACGCAACTGGATTGGGGTACAACTTTCGTTCTCCCCCCTTTATATACCCCGCCGGTACACGTGGTTGGAATCGTCCCGTGGGGTGATGAAATCCCCAAGCAGATCCCACTAAAAGGAAGACACTAACTGTTTCCAACTACTCCCCAAGCTCACACGAAGTGCAAGGGGAAAGTGAAAACAAATCAATGCCCCCTTGGGTAACACAAAAATAAGCAACCACAACAAACAATGAGGTTTAATCCCCCTAATTAGACTATGTTCTAAAACAGTAAAAATAGTTTTTGAAAATCTGATAAAAGGGATAGTCCTGCAAGCAAATGTTAGTTGTCTTCTTCTTTGCTCTTTGATCAATAACGCTCTAATACGCTGCAAAACGTTAGTAAAAAAATAACAATATTCTTGCCAACACAATGTTAGAGAGTTATCACGTGAAAATCACAAAAAACTAGAGCAAGAACGAAGCCAAAAATGCCTATTTTACCTTCCAAACTGTGCTGTTTTGGGGCGCTACAGCGTTCTGCTGAGGGTGCTCTGCGTTTACCAGCGTGTAAGTGACTGCGCGTTTTGTGGAGAAGCGGCTGCTGAGAATACACGGCGTTACGCTGCGTGGTAACTGGGGAACCTTGCCGCATTTCTAGCGAGAAGCGTACGGCGTTTCCTACGAGGCCGGTATTTGCCAGACTGCGTGGAAACTGCGCATTTTCGCGTGGGGCTACCCGCGCGTTTACCAGCGAGCTACCCGCGTTTACGTGGGGGCTTCTACGTTCTCGAGAGCTACCGCAGCACTGCGAGGCTACCGCGTTTCTGCGAGCTTTTCCTGCAAAATACTTAATCTAAAAGGGAAGTTAAATGCAAGACCCGTTTGTGGGTCCCACCGGGTGTGCCAGAAATGTGTACCTTGATATCTATCCTACTCTAAATGTGTGAAATAACTAAGAAATGTGAATGACAAAATACCAAGGACACCTCAAGATTAGCCAAAAGAGTGATACAACGAAAATGAATGTAAATAAAATGAAACACAAACAATTTTACCTCCCTTGTTGTTGGTATCTCTTTGATTGGCCCTTGCTTGTAATGGTTTGTGTGCTCCTTAGATGATTGTTTGAGTGACTAAAATGCAAGATTCAATGTACAAGATGATTGAAGAGATGGCTAAATGATGGTAAAAGATTGAGGATTCAAATGGGCAGCATATAGTTATGAAAATATAAAGTGTTTGAGAAGGCAAATTGGCAGCATAAGGTTGCTCAAATGAAGAAGTGTTGAAAATGCCCTTGAGGGGGGGTATTTATAGGAGAATTTGAATTCTCTAGAGAATTCAATGGTCAAGATTGATCCAACAAGGCCAAGATGAAGGGTTATGGTGGGTTGAGAACTCACAAGCCCTCACATCCTGACATGTGGAGGGTGAAGTGGACAAGAGGATATGAGGTGTAAGTAAGGTGTCGAGAAGGTACATGAGGTGGAAAAAGGACATGCACCTTGGGGAGTGACAAGATTTCCACAAAAAGGGATTCCTTGTCCCCAAGTGGGAGTGAAAGGGACATTTAAGGAATTTTGGAATTCCTCAAAAGTCTACATGGGAAAAGGAAAGGTGGTTGGGGATATAAATGTGAATTAAAAGGTGGGCTCCAAAAAGGTGGGACTTGGTCACATGTGGAGATTGTGACAAGTCCAAGGTTGGTCACATGTGGACATTCCTAGGATGATCTAAAGGGTAAAAGGTGGGCTCCAAAAAGGTGGGACTTGGTCACATGTGGAGATTGTGACAAGTCCAAGGTTGGTCACATGTGGAGATTGTGACAAGTCTAAGGTTCTAGAAGCCTTGGAAGGATGAAATGTGAATTAAAAATTCACATATAAAAGAGGGGAATCTAGGAAGAATAAAAAGGAATTAAAAATTCCTTGGAGAATGATTAGGCTTAATTAATTAGTAATTAGAAGATAATTAGGGGCTAATTAGGATTAAAAGCAACTTGCAAAAGTTGGAGAATGTGACACATCCTAATCAAGGATTAGGCATGTGCACATCCATAATGAAGATTAGAGAGATGGATTAGTGATTAGATGAAAATGACATGTGAAGAATTAAATCAAATGTACATATTTATTTAATTTATTTGATGAAGAGGATGAAAAGAGGGTAAGGTATTTAATTATTAATTAAATACCTTAAGGATTTAGCAGAATTAAAGATATTAATTAAATAATAGTAATATTACTTAATTAACTCGGATAAGAGGATGTTTAGATGAAAAGTGATAAATTTGGATAAATTAAGTGTCCAAATTTGGATGTCTACACCTCCAATAGAATTGTGACAAGTGTCACATTATCATTGGCTCCCATTTTATCCCACATTCACCAAATTCTCTCATTCTTCAACCTTTGAGTTCTATAAATAGAAGCATTATCTTCATAATATGGATCCACAACTTCAAGCATTATCATTATAGCCATTTTCATACTTAGCATTTCAACATTTTCATCTTGTTTGAGCATAATTTCATCATTTGAAGTCAATATCACACTTGGAATCACATTCTACATTGGAGATTATTAGTGGGATTGGGAAAGGGCATCTTTTTCACATCAAAGGAGCACCAATCCCCCTATAGGATGAAGGTTTGCTTAAGTTAGACTAGATTACATGTTTTGTTTTGTTCATTTCAAGTTTTTATCATGTTTTCTTGTCTTCTTGATCAAAGAATCTCATAGGGAGTGTTTTGTTTGGTTTTCTAACATGTTTAACACTTTTTTTATGTTTCTTGTTAGTTGATTGTAGATTTGAACTCACAGCTCGTGTTTGTAATTTAACCATATAAGTGGTATCAATTATGTGGATACCTTACATGTTTCAATGTTAGAATTGTCCACACTTTCATTTTGTATTCATTTTAAACTAATTGGGATGTTGGATAAAAAGAATGTAGATTACACTTCAATTTGGGCTTTAAAATAAACTTCACGTTAGAAAATATGAAATTTGATCATTGGAAGTTTTAAGTTCCCTTTTTATGTTTTTTAGTGTGTTTGGTTAAGAGGACCCACCTCATTGAGAGGTCGTTTAGGGGTTTTCCACATGGTCTTGGAATGAACAAGAGGCTTAGGTCACCTTCTCCCTTCCCCCTAGTGTTGTTTTTCTTGTCTTGGAGTCTCTCTTAGTCTCCTAGCCCTTAGGAGTCATCTCATTTGTAGGCTAGTGTGTCTTGTGTGATTGGGTGTCAAGGACCACTTTGGTTCCTTGATCGTTTTCATTGCTTAGAGTCCATTTTTCATCATGATCCTTTCTTTATAGAACCTACATGTTTTTCATGTTCAAGGGACTAAAATTGAGCTAGGGTTTGCTCACTAGTTAGGACATTAGGGCTAGAGTTAGGGCTACAACACTAGGATGGACTACAACACCTATCGGGAATCTAGAACCAAAATAGAACACTTGTGATAGACCAAAACTATAGCACAAAATGTGGACACTTGTGCTAGTGTCCAAACTAGGTGCAAGTGTCCTATTTGGGTGCTAGTATCCTATGGTGCCTTATTTCCATTATTTTGTCTTTTGTTTGGTATTTTTGTTGTTTCTCAAGGAAACTTTTTATACAAAATTTGTTCCCCATGGCCTTGAGAGTCTTCCCATGTTTTCACTTTTTCATTAAGTGTCAGATAGGGATTTATCACACCTATTTTCCTTGGGATGCATGTTGTTTCTTGTCAACAACTTGTTGTCGTTCCGAGTTGGTGGAGGGCTTGTACCTCCCAGTAAGGCAACCTCTTGTGAATGCTTTCCTTAGTCTTTATATATTGTTTAAGATGTTTTTTGATTGGATTGGATTTGGTTATTACCCTCATCCTACTCCTAATTCTAGAAACTAGTGATTGAGCCATCTTGTCGAACTTGATATTAGATCCTAGTCACATTTCACCATCTAAGTGGGTTTCTATGGTGTTAATCCATGTTTGTAAGAGTGTAGTGGTTTGCATTTGAGGTAGATTCTTTCGCCATCCTACCCTTGTGTTGTGTTCACAAGAGAACATGATCATGGGTTAGTACTTGATCTTTGTTTGGGTGTCATTTTCCCCTTTTAAAGGTTCATCATGATGGATTTGTTCCCACAACTAGTAATTCTTCCACTGGTGCCAACATGCTTGTAGAGATGGCGAGCTCATTCCCATGGATAGTTCCCTCATTTCCTTGTGTATCACACAACACTTGTGTGCATGTTTTTTGTAAGAGCGGCATGATATTGTCACAACTTAATTATTGTTATTTTTGTTTCAAAAATAAATGTTCAATTGACTAATGTCCTAGGTGTGTGGCCTGGGGCATTACATTGCACACTAATGAATCCTAACACCTAACAATTACCTATAAGAGATATATCCTCTATCTTAATTAGGAATAGATTATTCTTATTAGCCTCATGCCTTCCTAAACTAGTTCAAATATACACCCATGTCTCTTGGAATGAGTTCATGTCAACATAGTTTCCCTGATTTAAGATATGAATTTTCTACTCTCAATGCTAAGTAATTTGGAAATATTTACTATGCCAGCTTGTGCACCAAAAGTATCAAGTTATGTTTGGGACCATTAATTTAAGAAAATCATCCATGCTCATTATGACCTAATAGATTTATATTTAGAGTAATTAGTCAAAATTACATTACTCTCCATTTATATCACATTCACATCAATGTTTCCCTACATGTTCCTTGAGGACATGACCCTCTAGAAGTCTCAAGGATGTTTCCTAGTTGTCCCCACTTAAATTGTTTTACCAAAACATATCTAGGATGGGGAGATTAAAAGGGGATGGCATGGGGATGACCGAGGACATCTAAAATGTCCCCCAACCATCCTAGGGATGACCAATCATCCCCACATCTGTAGGAGGTGTTTTTTTTTAAAGCCACAATTTTTTACAAAATAATTTTATATGTTATTTGTGGGCCCCCACACCCCTCTAAACCCTAACATAATGAAAGGACTCCATATGTAACATTTTTTCATTTTTACATGGAAAAAAAACTATAGCCTAGTTAGACAGGCAAGCCAACAAGTTTGAAGGTGCAATTGGAAAAAACAAATTTAGAACTAGCACTAATAGTGAGGAGTGAGGTAGAAACTAGCAAGAGAAGTGAAATAGGTGTTTTTAATATTTCATTTTTTCAAAAAATTTCAAATTTTAAAGGATGAAATGTATAAAAAAATACTATTTTCAGTTTCCAAATGCCACTTGCATATTGTTTCACAAAACAAAAAAACATGAGCAATAGTAGTGAGAGTAGTGGGCATGATGAGATGGGAGAATGAAATGAAAGCCAAAATATAAGAGTTCCAAGCTCACTTGGGGGTTCATTAGGGTGTGGAAGTGGTATGGGTGAAGGGGGAGAACCAAAAACCCATTTTATTTTCCTTCCAAAGTTCTAAAAACTTATGCAAAAGACCCTTTTAATTCCAAAAAAAGTCTTCTTTAATTTGTGATAGCCCTAGACAAAGATAAAAAAGATACGAGGGGTAATAGAGTGTGGTTGTATCACATTTCTAAAATCTATTTTAGAGGGAGCTACACAAAAGTGTATTGTCATCTATTGAGATATACAAGACAAGGTATGAAAGTTTGCAAAGAGATAAAGGTGGATGAGAGGGTAGAGTGTCATAGATTGCATATGGATGTAGAATCATGGTCTAAGGAGTTGCCAATGTCAACACACTCCCCACAATTAGCTATGCATATGCCCTCTATGGTTGGTAGTGGTAGTGGTAATGGTGATGTTTCTACAAGAGGGAAGATGAAGACTATTACTAGTGAGCATCCAAGTACAATTGCAGGTTTATTCAATGTGCATGTACAAGATATGTCAAAGTATTCAATTGCCAAATTTTTATATGCCAATGCCATCCTATTTCATGTAGCATGTTCTCCTTACTTCAAAAAAAAATTCAAAGATGTAGCTTCAGTTGGTCCCTCATTCACCCCATGAAGAACATAAACTACACACTAAAGTCCTTGACAAAGAATATTTCAAGGTGATTTTAGTGATGAAGGACATAATACAAAGTTGGATTAGGATGGGTTTCTATATTGTCATGGATGGATGAACTGATATTAGGCATCAACTACTTATCAACATCGTAGTCACACGTTCAACAAACTCTTATTTTCTTAGAATTATTGATTATTAAATTGGGTATGTGCAAAATCATGATGGGCCAAAAAGTGGCTATATGATGGGTATGTGTAGGGTATGTGGTTGGAGACTTTTTTAACCCAAAATTGACGAAATAAAAAGGGTTTTTAAAGGAGATTCTCAGATTTACACCAATATAAATTATGCTTTACTTTGAATTTAATAAATTATTATTATTCATTTTCTATTTGAATTACGACTAAAGTCCTGATTGATAGGTTGATTGAAAAACATCTATAGCTTTCAAATGATATAATTTTTTTTGAATCCGAAACATGCTTCACATTCTATGCTTCACATACTATAGGATTAAAAAAAAAGGATTTCATGAAGTTTTGACCAAGTTAAGGTTGTCAGACATACAATTTTTTTTATTTTTAAAAGTTGTAATAAAAAATTCATAATTAATTATTTACTTGGAAAAAAATTACAAAAAAACATGCATCACATAGGACATGAGTCCTCTACTTATATCTAAAATCTTATAAAAAAATATTATCATTTTATTGTGGTTAGGGTGGTCAACGACACCTAGTTCTTTTTTTTTCCCTAAAATTTAAGTACTACTGCATTGAAATTTCAAATTTTCACAAAATAGATTTTTATTTTTAAATAAACTTAATAGTTTAGAAACTAGATTCAATTTACTACAGATTCTATTATTACATATTTTTGAAATAATATAGATAACTTATTCAAATTTTTACATCAAGTTGTCTAACTCTGATTTTTTTGAATTTTTCGCTACTTAAGGGCTTGTTTCTTCCATGATGATCTTGCACATACCCTTTTGGGAAGCACAAGGATGCATAATTCTAATTTCATATTTTAAGAGATGTCATAGAGGAGGTTGGGGCCTCAATGTTGTACATGTGGTCACTGATTCAACATGTGTGCGTAAATTAGTTGGTATGATGGTGGAGGGTGCTTACAAGAACATCTTTTGGACCCCATGTTGTGTTCATGTGTTGAAAAATACATTAAAATACATATGAAAGATAGATTGGGTGCAAAAAGTGGTGATAGAAGCTAGATATATTAAAATTTTCATTTGCAACCATCACACCTCACTTGCTCTCTTCAAGAAATTTTCAAAGAAAGAATTATTCAAACATGTGGAGACAATGTATGTTAGTTATTTTATTTTGTAATAAAGGATGCTTGAGGCTCTACAATTAATTATGGTTAATTTAGAGTGGAGTGGATGGTCTACCACAAACAATACAAAAGGAAAAAAATAAACAAAAAATTCTTAATGATGATTGGTGGTCCATTGTGAGGTAAAAAATTGTTGATTTTTAATAACTTGTTGATTTTATTAGTAAATTTTTAATTTGATTGTTGATTTTATTAGTAAATTTTTAATTTGATTGTTGATTTTATTAATAATTTTTTTTTGTTTTAATTTTCTAACTTGTTTTTTTTCAAATATTTGTTTGTAGATATATTTTCTCCTTCATTTTACCTATTATGGATGTCATTAGATATGTTGATACGAGCTCTCATAGTCTTAGAGAGATTTACAAGATATTTGATAACATGCTTGAAAAAATGAAGCAAGTAATTTGTAAAAAGGATTCTAATTTGGGATTATATGAGCAACACAATAATCCCATTGTGACATGACAATGGAACACTATGAATACCCCGCTTCATATGACAACCTTCGCTCTAAATCCCAAGTGGTATGCACCAAAAGCTGGTAGGTTGTCTCCTTGCGATGATGTAGAGGTGAAAGAAGGGTTAATGAAGACCCTTCAAAATATGTATTCAATTGAGGAGTTGAGTTTACTTCACACATAATGACTTGCCTTTACTAATCTTTGTGGTCCAACATTCGACAAACTAGAGGCAAAAATAGATAGAGCTACATTAGCTCAAGCTAATTCTATTGGATGGTGGACATGGCATAGCAAGGATATACCAAAGTTGAGGATGCTCATTAGTCACCTCTTTTCATAGGTTGTTAGTTCCTTTATTGCAAAGAGGAATTGGTCCACATAAAACTTCACTCACTCTATCAAGTGGAATAGGTCGATCTCTAGAATAACAAAGTTGGTTGTCATGCATGGTGCTTTGCAACTCCAAGATTGTCAAACTCAAAGTATCAACAAACTCTAACTTTACAATAAGATGTTAATCTAGAGGATGCCACCCAAATTTATGAGGAGACACATGAGGGATTGGTTGGAGTTCTACTAGATGAGGCAACCCTTCATAGTGGCAGTGACTCAGAGTCATATTCTGATTTTGTTACGACCTTGGGAGATGTCAATTAGAGGCAACCTCATACTTTCAATCACTATGTTTTTGTTACTTTGTCATTTTAACATTTGTAGTGCAAACTTGTAGCCTTTGGACATTTTGGTGTATTGCTTTTTGGTTTTATGTCATATGCACATTGACAATTAATTATGAAAGCAATTAAATATTAATTTATTTGACTCTCCTATTATTGTGTTTTAAGAATTCTATAATGTATACCATGTATATGATGCATTATCATTGTTATCAATATTATCATATGAATATTTGAAATTTCACTACATTTTTAAAATTATGTATTTTAACGACCTTAAAAAAATCCATTTGAAAAATGCATCTCCCTATCCAGACATCCCCTATCTCAAAAACTTGATGGAACATAGATGTTTCCATCTCTACTTAACATGTTTCCGGGCCCTCTCCATGGACTTTGTAATTTCTTCCCTCTCAGATTTCAAAAGAGCAGTAAAGATAAGTTAAATTGGGTTCATCAAGTTCTTGTACTAAGATAAATTGTACATCAGTCTTAATTCTACTTCCCAAACTTTTGCCAGCGATCTTGACGGCTTCCAAATGATTCTCGTGCCTGAATTTGCCAACTGGAATTGTACCAGATTTTAAATTTTCCTCAACGTGGTTAAATTAGATTGAATATGGATCTTGGGTGTATCAGTTCAACACATACGAATTTCTTGGGTGTGCATTCATGTCCCCTACCTTGAGTAACAAGGACCACTAACCATGTGAGGTGCATCAGTTCAACACATCGTATATCAGCAACTAGCGAGGACTGCATCAGATTTCACATGGTTTTCGAAGTCCTTAGTTATGAGAGATAACCCCACGCATCCAACTAGAGTAGACAAAGACCACGTTTTTCAAATCCAAAGATGTGTATTGTCTGTTGAGCAGGAAAAGAACGATGTCAGCATGCATAGAATCAAATAGGGGAGAGGATCCAGTAGTTGTGCACCCTAACTTCGTGCTTCTAATTATCCTATGTGGAAATTTCAAATCACTCCCAATTTTTTACAGCAGCTTACTTGGCAGGTCCCCTTCTTATAACTAAGGTTTCAGGGCCACATCATCAAATATGATACCACATCAGCATGCTTTTTGTCAAGGTGTCCAAAAAGGCCCCCAGAAAAAGTGAGACCAATACTTGTGCATTCACAACATGTTTTATTGAGCACTGATGTGGAATCACATGATTGGTTGCTTTTTAGATCAAAGGAATACATTTTGTTTGATTATGGGTAGTCATCATCAACACTAACAACTTTAAAGTCACAACTATTGGTCCAATATTGACAAAAATATTGGGCATGATATAAACAACTACTATCACAACCATTGAAACATGCTCAAGTACGTCCTCTCCCCTATATCATGAGTCCATACTTGTACTCTTGATCATTCAGATGTCGGAATGCATCAATCAAATATCTACAAGTTTTGAAGGGAGAAGATATAGTACTTGAAGTATTTTAATTTATGGTGATTTGACAAGGCTTCTGTTTATAAAGAAGATTTCAGGTCATCATTATCAATTATGATGTCATGTTAGCATGCTTGTTATTCAGTAGTTCATAAAAATTCAAAGAAAAGGTAGACGAAAAGTTGTACATTAAGTTCTAATAATTGAACATTGAGACATGTTTTATTGGTGGGTTAATAAGGAATCACATGATTTGTTGTTTTTTAGATCTAATTTTATTCAATTACGAGTACTCATGATCAACTCTAATAAATTTAAATAACTTTAAATGTGATGAATATGTCAAACATGAATGATCCTATTGAGAAGAATCTTTGGTTTCCTTCAAACAAGTAAATCTAAACTCTATAAAAGTAGTGGAAGATGGTGGAATCACAATGCATGTCTCTATAACTTGATATTTTAGATGTCAACATTGTTTATCCCATAATCTTCTTAGATGGTTATTTTTGTATGAACATTTATAGATAAGGCACATAAAGGAGGATCTATAGTTGTTTCAATATCATCCACATGTGCAAGTTTCTTTAAGGGAACATCATGATCATATGAGGTTCAAGATCTCCATATAGTGTCGATTATGTTCTAAACTATAAAAGGTATCGAATATGCTTTAGATGATATAAATATTCTTAGAAACAGGCATAGGCATATTAGTCTATAAACCATCTTATTTTTGTTTGACTACGCATCCTTGTATTTAAGATCACTTCACTTAGAAATGAATTCAGAAAGATAAAATAACAACTCCTAATCAAGACAATTCCAAAACAAATAGTTCCTTTGATCCAACATAATTGAAAACATACTAGAAAGTATAATTGAAACTTGATCGGACTATCTCCATTATAATTTGTGAAATCTCTTAAATAAATGTAAAAAATAAAACTTTATACATGATATCTTTTACATGTCTCTTTATAATTCTACAAAATTTTACAACTCACAATTGAAAGTTTAGTTCTTAAACTAAATGAAAACAAAATATGGATACCACTTTGAAATACGCAAGATATCATGCAATTGAAAACAAAATGCTCAAATTTACATGTTTGTGTAAGAATAGAGCTCCCAAAATTCTCAAAACAAAAACTACACTAAAAATGTTTGATAAAACTACAATTTTTGGAAAGTAAAGTCACCAAATCCAAAAATAACTTCACCACAATGTACTCATTGAAAAACCAAGTACATTAAAAGAATTTGACCTAGTTCAGAGTTACTGTTAGGAATTAGTGTTCACATGGTTGTTTAGGTTAGGTTTATTAGTATGTTTAATAAAATAGAGTTAAATATATGTTAATATTAAGTTGTTAAGAAACAACTTAATATTATATTATAGTGAGAATTTGTTTGTATTAGAGAGTTTTTTTAATCTCATATAATTAGGAGTTTGTTAGTCCCGTAATTATCTATCTAAGAGAGTGGTTATAGGAGGTAGAATAACTTTCCTATAATATAGGATATACAAGTCCTATATATATATGTAATTTGTATTGAATGAAAGATATATAGAAGCAATATTATTTTGTGTATAAAATTTTTGGCTTCTATCACTCCGCTCATATTTCTTACATGGTATCAGACCAATAACAAAATCCATGGGACTTCCTTCAAAGAAGATTGAATCCCAATAGAAAAATGAAGAATATTATTTGAATCAAACTATTGCATAGGCAAGTTGGTAAGAGCAGTGGTATATGGTTTTGATTTTAAAAATCATGTTCTTTTATATCAGTTATAATGCAGCCTTAGTAAAATGGTGATATCTCATTCATTTCTTAACGAAATTTAAAAAATTATAGTGTTTTAGAAAGTTGATGAAGAAGACAATAAAAGCTAGAAATATTTTGGAGATATTTTTTATATTTAATGAGCAATTTGAAGCAAAAAAATAGTGACTGTGAGTTTTGACGCGATTTGTTGCTTGTTTATGAAATTAGAAGTTTTGCCAGTGAGAAATTCGCTTGCAAAAGGACATCTCGTAGGTGGTGATGGTGATGTTGCTGCTGAATAAGTAATTGGAGTAACAGAAAACCCTAGCTCTATTCTTATATATATTAAGGGGAAAGTCTCTATCATGCATCTTCTAGCAAGGTTGATGCAACATTGAAATAGAGTTCATTGTTTCCTCTAAGTCCATCAAGTCATTATATAAATGTGAAGTATGTGACTATATATCCATTACATTATTGTTTGATTATTTGAATTTCATACAAGAGCATGATGAGTCTGTGTTACAATGCACACTAGAAGGTTAGACTACCTTGCACTCTGCCCGTAGGTATGGTGAGATGAGATGCATTGAAGTAGTTCTTGAAGTTGGAGCAACTGTTAATGCCCTTGATAAAAACAAAAATACCTCCCTTCACTATATAGAACTGGTCATGAACACAAGGAGTGTGTAGAAATTTTATTGAAGAAGGTGTTGCCATGACATTTCAAAATGTGAAGAATCCCCAAGATAACAAGGCATCAATGTTAATAGCTCCTCTAGAAGGAATTATAGATGAATGGAAAGAACATGGAGAGAGATATATTGCAAGGAAAAAAGATAAAGTGATTCGTTCTTATTTATTTAAATATTAATGGTAATTCCTAGACATATATATTAAAAAGGAAAAGGTAGTATTATTTATTGGTTTTATATATTCAATATATCTAAGAGTTTACATATATATTTTAAAATAAATTATGATGTAAAATAATATTTTTGGAGTGCATGATCGGTGGTACTCGACACTCTTTGTCAGAAGTTCATATCAAGGGGGGAGGATATATTCTTTCCTCAAAACTGGAGAAATGAGCCTCAAAAGAAAAAATTTCTAAGTAGCAAAGTAACTAGAGGATGGAGGCATAGGAGGTTGGAAGACATTCAGTGACCTCTCGTCAGTCACTAATGATGAGCCCGCAAAATTGCATTAGTGAAAAAATTATTTGTGTTAAATGACTAAAGCCAAGATTAGTTTCTAAGCATGACAATGACAACCATCTCATATCTTTTGTGATTAGAGTGGCAATGATCTACAATGGTGGTTGCATATGTGACAACAAGGACTTGGTTCACAAGCTAGGCAAGTTGTGGCTGGACATGTGTATGTTCCCAATCACATTTCTTGATTGTTAGTGAATGGATGTGCTTGTCCCCATTCACGAGGTAGTGAAGTGATTGGAAGTTTTTATCCCCAGTCACACAAGTTGGTGATTATGATTGGATGTATTTGTCCCCAATCATAATTGTTGTGAGCAGATGTGTATGTTCGTGTTCATGACTTTGATGTTGAATAGATGTGTTTGTCTCTATCCAAACTTGATGTAAGAGCTTGGATAGATGTGTTAGTCCCTATCCTTAGTTCCATGGGTAAATGTGTTTGTCCCTATCCTTGGAAAGTACACTAAGTGTAGCGAGGCCAATTCCACTATTGCTTGACATGAGTAGATGTGTATGTCCCAACTCTTACCTTATATTTTTGTTGAACTACTGAAAGTGGTCATCAAGTAATGTGATGTATTTTCTCCCCATGTTCACACTAAGGGGGGTGTTAGGAATTAGTGTTCACATGGTTGTTTAGGTTAGTTTTATTAGTATGTTTAATAAAATAGAGTTATGTGCGTTAATATTAAGTTGTTAAGAAATAACTTAATATTATATTATAGTGAGAATTTATTTGTATTAGAGAGTTGTTTTAACAAATCATATAATTAGGAGTTTGTTAGTCCCGTAATTATCTATTTAAGAGAGTGGTTATAGGAGGTAGAATAACTTTCCTATAATATAGGATATACAAGTCCTATATATATGTAATTTGTATTGAACTAAAGATATATAGAAGCAATACTATTTTGTGTATAAAATTTTTGGGACCCCCGAGGAGGTAGATTAGTTGGCTCCCTCCCAACCCCCTATGAAAATAGAGTATAGGATTCTATCACTCTGCTCATATTTCTTACAGTTACCAGTAAGATTAAACCTTCTAAATATCTAATGAAAACTCCAATAATAACGCTGTAGTCCTCCAAGTGGGCACTGACATCATGCTAGCTGATTGATGACAACATTAAATGGATGGTACAGTCCTACAATTTACTAAGATGACAGAAAGTCTAAAACTTTGCAGTCATCCAAAGCTGGTAGGGCCCAGAGATAATGCAGTACTCACCAGTCAGATTCAAAATGGCTCAAGGTAAAACATCCACTGGTGTACAACGCTAGCAGAACCATAGATATTGCAACTTGCTTAGCAATCGAATCAAAGATATGTGAAGGTACATGGCAAACCAAATATACAGTACTGAAGTACAAATATAGAGCGCTCATACATGGGAATCAATTGTACGTCGTTTAATGGTAACTAAATATTGAGACTTCCGTGGAAGGATATAACAAAAGGTGTATTTACAGCAAGTTAAGAACAGAGGAGGTGAATATACTTAATCCCATCTGGATGCATTGTCTCACATGACATTAAAAGACTCCTTAAAAGCCTTCAACTCTTCTCTACTTAAAAGAAACTTCAAAAGACATTCTTTCACCTTGAAATCTATGTTGTGCTTCTTAGAAAACTGTATACAGCAATTTGGTAATGCGTCCAGTTGAGAAAAAGAGATTCTTTCACCTTAAAATCTGTGCAGTATTCTATAGACGATTATGCATAGCAACCTTGTAATGCGGTTCAAAGAGAGTTTCTGAATTATGATATAATATTTGTTGAATGTTGGATTTGATTTTGGAAGAAATTTTATGGTTAATCACGTTTTGAGTCTGAATATTATTTTGGATGAGTGATTTTATGGGAAGTCTCGATGCAATGTAATGACTATTAAGTAGATTATGCATCTTCATGAAAGATTAGCTCTGTTGAACCATTATTCATGAAATATTGGTAAATGAATTTGACTAAAAACCTATGCAATTGAATCTTTATAAAGTAACATAATTTGATGTGCTATTAAAAAAATAACTCCTACTTGTCAATCAATCTTAGAATTTGGGTCCTTCCACATACTAATGACCACTGATTTTCTTAACAGGTCTGAAAATTAGGTTATCTATACAAATAAATTTAAGGTTATTCAACTTTCTTTTGTTCAATTTGAATAAAACAAAATGCTAACCTAACTTTCTCAAGCCTTTTTGACATAATCGTGAGTTCAAAAAGACTCCCATTCACTAAAAAATAGCTTCATCCAAAACCTGCCCTTTGCCCAAGTGAGAGTGCTCTCCATCTTTTGAAGGGTAGTAGAGAATTAAGAGTTGAAAGAATTGTTTAATGTTAAGAGGTGTGGTGAGTAAGTCAAAGATGTTTTTTGAAGTGAGTAAAGAGTTTGATCTTTATCCAAAGGAGGCCAAGTTTACTTCAAAATAATGATTGGAGGTGTTCTATGAAGGTTGTTGAGATCATGTTTATGAATAGAATATAAGTTGTTATAGTAGAAAGAAACTTTGAAGAACCATGAACTTGGTAAAGTCTATGGAAGCACTTGGACCAATGATGTTTATAGACTAGGAGATGGAATAGGTCAACAAGAAAATCAAAATCTAAGCTTGTAGAAGATGACAAGCTAGTACTTGAACATAAATTAGTTGTCAAAGAAGAAAATAATAGAGAGTATATTCTTTGGTAGGTAGAGAGAAAGAAGTGCAACCCAAGATTTTTTGAAAAGAAAAGATGTTGAATGCTCCAACATATGCATAATGAACTATCCAACAAAAAAGGTGAACATCTTTTACTTGAGGAAGAGATTAGAGGAATCAAGGCTTTTTTATCTTCAACTAGGAACAAGGTCCGAGTTGTGAGTAGACCATAGAAGGAGAATAAATCATGAAAGGAGGATAGAAATATAATACATAACAAAGATACATATCATTTAAGGAAACGAGCTTCAAAAGATGAAAATCCATAGAGGAATACTTTTAAAAATGAGGAGAGAAGACATGATTAAGAATGCACAACAGGAAATTAAAGATGGGTATATGCATGCCAATGAAGGAGTGAGAAAAGCACAAGAGAGCACAAAAGAATAGCTAAAAGGAGTACTAGGAAAGGCACATAATGAGGAGTAGCTTTGAACAATGCCAAGTGTAGTAAGAAATAGAGTTACTACAAATGAATTAACAAATAGGAAGAATAATGAAGACTAAGATTCAAAAGTTTCCAAGTGAAAAAAATGATAACAAAAAGGTGGAAAGAAGAATAAGTCATTGAATGGAAATAAAACAAAGAACATAAGATTCCAAGTTGGAATTCATGGATGCTAATAGAAGAAGAAAATAAAAAGGATAAGAAGGTGCAAATAGAGTTAGGGATACTTTAAAAAATATGAAAGGTTTGTGGAAGAAGATGGGCACCATAAGAAGGAATCAGAAAAGTAAAATAGTTGAGGTGGATGGTAATAAATGGCCCAAAACCCACAACAGAATGGAAGGAAAGTAGAAAGAAAAAATAGATGTCCAAAGTTGTATAGTGCTATTTACCTCATTCTACTTTATGTTAGCTAGTATTAGTTGGATGCATATGATTTCTAATTCACATTAATAAATTCTAACATCAAAGCTTGATGATAGTGCATTACACTACCATCCCTTAGAATTTTATAATTAATTCTACTTAAACATCCTTGTCAATACCTATTTAACATTCAACATTTCTCATAAATCATATTTAATTTATTTCTTGAGTAAAAGTCATAGAAGAAATATTGATGCACGGGAAAGACTACAAGGATGAACAAAAATAGATCCTTGATCAATTTTATTCATAAATGTTGAAGGTAAATACATGTAGGAGACAATTTTCTTGCAAAATTTGTCATGTATTGGATTCTAAATTCTAGTACTATTATACAAAATTACCAATCTATTGGCATCATTTCCTAATAAGACCTAAACTAGTCATATACAAACTGATATACAAAAGTTGATCTGCTTACAATTTTTCAACATCTTTTGCAAATGGCCCTAAATTCCCTTTTATAACAAGGGAGCATACAAGCCTCGGGCCATGGGATAGATGCCACATTTTCATTTGACCATCTTGTCCTTGGATAAAAACTCAAGTTACAACTGCTTCATAAAGAAAGCAAATACTTTACTAAAAGAAAAAAAAAATTGCATGTTTTGTTGGAGAAGATCTTCGCTAATTCCAAAATGACAAAAGAAGGTGGAAATAAATTTACTTCATTGAACCCGTCCATCACCTTATACATTTTCAAATTTTCCTGAGGAGAAAGATGACTAGGCTGCAAGAGACAAAATGGACCCCATCACTAAAAAAGGAAAAGAAGAATATGGAAAATACCTTATTCAACATACTGCTCAAGCCACAAGCTATATTCTTCTTCTTATTTCCAATTAAATGCCAATAAATTTTGCACCTTGTTATTATGTGTATGATATCTGGCATCAGTTACAATAACTCTTGCCTCTTTTACAAAACTGTTTAAGTTAGTCTCCAATTTAAATAGATCATCTATTCAATTGTTGAGGAAAGCTAACTCAGGTTTACCATCCTTATAAATAAATGATGATAATGAAGGAATGATGCCTGCAAACTCAACCTTCCATATATTCAAAGGCTTAATTGATCACGAGTCATCTATAATTCTAGGCATTATTCATTTCTTCATGCCTTCAAACATCTTCAACTTTTCCTTAAACTATACGTCCAATTTGGTTGGAAAGGCAGAGATATCTGTTGGGTTCAGTGAAGCCCAAATTAGCATGTTTCCTTCTTAATTCGAAATAGTTTCTTTCTTTTGATTAACTTCTATTGGCATGTGTTCGCCAATTTAGAAGTTGTCTATTTCGAATGGTTTTTTTCCATTTAATTGGTTGTAGACTTGTTTTATAAATAATGTTGTTGGTTGAATATGTAATCAATTCAAAACTTGTTAATAATAAGAGATAATCCCTGAGTGTGGACGTAGCCATCAAATTGATGGTGAACCACGATAAATCTGGTGTTCATAATCTTGTGATTGATTTTTAATCTTTTATTTTCTGCAATTTATTTTTCATTTGATTCTGCAAATTATATTCAACAATTGGTATCAAAGAAAGTTGGAGAAATTTGGTGTAGGAAATTGTGAAGAACTTCTGCAGCCATGGAAGATGCGAACAAGTGGAAAATAGAAAAGTTTGGAGGACAAAATTTCGGCCTATGGAAAGTGTGGATGGAATCCCTTCTCATCAAGCAAGATTTTTTGAATGCATTGGCTGGAAAAACCAAAGGGAAAGGCTCTTTATCTGATGAAGAATGGGAGAAGTTGGACAAAAAAGCAAGAGCCACAATCTTCCTGTCACTATCCAACAATGTCTTATTTAATGTCTCTGCAGAGAAGACTACACAGGCATTGTGGGACAAATTGTCTTCAATGTATGAGATGGCTTTTGCTTCCAATAAGGTATTTATTTTGAATAAGCTGTATAATTTAAAAATGCGAGGAGGGGTTATGTCAAACCATTTGAATGAATTTAATACATTAGTTACCCACCTGATTTCTGTAGGCATAAATTTGGATGATGAGATAAAAACTATTTTATTACTGTGTTCTTTACCCAATAGTTGGGAAGGTGTTGTGATGGTAGTGAGCACCTCAGTGGCTGCCAAAAGCAAGTTGAAATTCGATGATGTTGCAGCCACTCTTCTAAGCGAAGATATGTAGAGAAAAAATTAGGAACCCTCGTCTGGTGAGGCATTAATGGCTGTAAGTGTTGGTAATAGAGGTAGAAGTAAAGAAAGAGGAAAATATAATAATCGAAGGAGGTCAAAATCTAGATCGCAGTCAAGAGAAAAAATAGGTGCCTGTTGGTTTTGTGGCAAGCCAAGCCACACAAAGAAAAATTGCTGGAATTATAAGAAGGCACAAGAAACAGTCATTAAAATCAAGCAAACACTGCAGCTGAAAAAGACGATGGAGTTTTAATTTTGGCTGCTGGAGACATGATTGTAGACTCATGGGTACTTGATTCTAGAGCTTCTTTCCATGCTACTTCGTGCAGGAAAGCTTTCACAAATTTCAAAGAAGGTGCTTTCGGTAAGGTTTTTCTTGGTGACAATAAGGAGTGTGAAATTGTTGGTAAGGGTGATATAGTTTAAAATTTAAAAAATGGCAATCAATGGATTTTAAAGGATGCTGAGATATGTTCCTTTATTGAAAAGAAATTTATTTATTTTCAATCAATTAATTGCTTCTAGGTGTGATGTTGAATTCTCTTTAGAAAATTGGCAAGTAACAATAGGGATTTTAGTGATTGCAAAAGGAAAGAAGTTGGATAATCTTTATATTTTAAAATGCCATGATGAAGTGGGAGCTGCCATGACAGTCATGGACAACAATTCAGAAATTTGGCATAAGAGGCTCGATCACATGAGCAAGAAAGGGATTGAAGTAATGCTTCAACGAGATCAGCTTCCCGACTTGCAATAAGTGGATTTGCAGTTTTGCGAACATTGCCTCTATGGCAAACAAAGTTGGGCCAACTTCTTGAGGACAGGCCATGATCAGAAAATCGCTCTTTTGGAACTCATTCAATTGGATGTTTTTGGTCCTACGGAGGTAACTTCATTTGGTGGTGCAAATTACTTTGTCACATTTCTTGTTGATTATACTCAAAAAGTTTGGATTTACATGTTGAATAAAAAATCAGAAGTTTTTTCAAAATTTAAAATTTTCAAGGCTCTTGTTGAAAATAAAATAGGGCATAAAATTAAATGTTTGAAAACTGACAATGGAGGAGAGTTTTGTTCCTCGGAGTTTGATAATTTCTGTGCAAACAATGACATTCATAGAGTCAAGGTGGTCCCATTCACCCCTCAAGAAAACGGAGTAGCTGAGCGGTTGAATCAAACAATTTTAGAGAGAGCTCACTGCATGCTCTCCAATGTCGGTTTGGGAAAAGAGTTTTGGGCAGAGGCTTGCAACACTGTAGTTTATTTGATCAACCGTGCCCCATCATCTCGTTTGGATTTTGACATTCTTGAGGAGAGATGGCTTGGGAAGAGAATTTCATATCATCATTTGCGGGTGTTTGGCTATGAAGCGTTCGTGCATATTCTGAAAGAACAGTGAATGAAACTTGATATCAAATCAAAGAGGTGCATTTTTCTAGGCTATGGAGAAGAACAATTTGGTTTTAGGCTGTGGGATCCTGTTGCAAAAAATATTGTTCATAGTCAGGATGTTGTCTTCAATGAGAAAAAATTCCCAGGTTTGCAGTCTCTGGACAAATCTTCAAATGAATTTTTTGAAGTTGATTTATTTGAAAATTGTCGTGTTAAGAAAACTACTGTTTCTTTCTCCCAGCCCTTAGTAATTTCATTAAACAATAGTACCCCTATTTGTTCACAACCATCTAATTTACATGCTCTACCTTCACATGTTGATGCCCCTATTTATACTACCACTCTGCTAGTGCCTACTTTGTTTAATTCTCAGCCTTCATTCAATAATACATAGTCCTCAAATCCATCGTTTCCTATGGATTATTCAACCCTGCCCTTAACATTCCATACACATTCAAATCAAAGTCATTCGCTGCCTTCTCTATTTGCTATGCAGCCTTTGCAAGGTCATTCACTACAAACAATACACCAAGCGTAGCCTTTAGAAACTCTTTCGTACCCTCTTGGAATTCAATCATTGCCTCTTCAGGATAACACGCTGCCTCCCTTATTGCATACACAGCCTCCATTGATTCATACACTGCCTCCAATTATTAACTCGCAGCCTTTGATACACAAGGCGTTGCCTTCTAATAATCATTCGTAGTCTCTAATGCATAATTCACAACCTTCATTGTTTCAAGTGTTGTCTTTTAAGGATGGATCGCTGCCTATTACAGGCCCCATGCACCCTATAATTGGTGAATTCCTGCCTTCACAAACAATTACGCAACCTCAAGTAGTGTCTCCATTAGTGCATAATCAAGGGTAGACACTTGGTGGATATGTGCAAGAACAGGGGAATGTAGGAAATCAGTTTATTGGAGGAAACTTACAACATAATGGGGAAAATATACAACCACAGGGTAATTTGCAATCAGATAGTGTTTCTCAATTGAGGAAATCAACACGAAAGAGGAAGCTACCAATGAAGTTTAGTGATTTTGAGTTATTTTCTTCTGATAATTATAATTATGAATTATTGCTTTGTGGTGAAGCAAAGCTGGCGACTTTCAAACAAGCTTGCAAAGATGCAAATTCAATTAAATGGATGGAGGCGATGAATGAAGAAATGGAGTCTTTGCATGCTAATGACACTTGGGATTTGGTTTTGTGATAGGCTGGGATTAGAGCGTTAGAAATAAAGCAACAAGTTAAAAGAGTGCAAATAAACAACTTAAAACAACCTACACTTCAAGATTAGCCTAAGTTGGAAACAAAACAAGACAAAGCCACAAAATGAAACTTTATACCTTGCGTTGAGTTGATCCTTTGGTTGGCCCTTCGATCTTTGATGTGTATGCTCCTTGGATGGCAAGATGCAAGCTAGATGAGGATGTGAAGATGGATGCAAGTGGATGAAAACAAGAAAATGGCTAAGTGTTGGTTGAGAAACAAAACTGCAAGAGTTTGGCTAGATAAAATGATCTCAAAATGAGAGAAAAAGAGGGGTATTTATAGAATTTTTGGGAAACTAGGGAAATGGACTAAGATTGATCCACCAAATATCAAGATGTAGGGCTAAGGTGAGTTGAGAACTCACAAGCCCTCACATCTTGACATGTGGCATGTGAGATAGCCCTAAAAGGTGAAGTGGACATGAGGTGGAAGGAGAAGGACATGACATGGAGAGGGGTACAAAGTACCTTGGGATTGGACAAGATCTCCTCATAAAGGAGGTACTTGTCCCATGAGGGTGAGAGGACATGTGAGGAATTAAAAATTCCTCAAATAGTCCCATGGGGAAGAGGGAAGGAATTTAAAATTCCTTAAATACATTGGGGGATTACAAGGTGAATTAAAAATTCACATAGGGAAGGGAGATGCCTTGTCAAAAAAGAAAAGCATTCAAGAGGGTTGACCAAGGACACATGTCATAAAGGACATGGGGAAGAGAAAAAGGAATTTAATATTCCTTGGAAGGATAAAAGGAATTAAAAATTCCTTGAGAGGTTAATTAGGCTAGTTAGTGAAGGATTAGAGGATGGTTAGGTGGCTAAGAGAGATTAGAGGCCAACTTGCAAAAGTTGGAGGATGTGACACATCCTAATCAAGGATTAGGCATGTGCACATCCTAATGATGGGATTAGAAGAAGGATTAGGATAAGATAAAAATGATGGAGGATGTGACATGAAGGGAATTAAATAAATGGAATATTTATTTAATTCAATTGATGGAAGGAGGATTAAAGAGATAAGGTATTATTGATTAAATACCTTAGGGATTTGGCAGAATTAAAGATATTAATTAAGTAATAGTAGTATTACTTAATTAACGAAACTAAGATGAAAGGGGATGAATTTGGATAAATTAAGTGTCCAAATTTAGACATCTACAGGTTCCTCTTTTGCCAAATCGGAAGCCTCTAAAAAATAAATGGGTGTATTGTGTCAAAGAGGAAGAGGGAGGTCATCAACGTTATAGGGCCAAATTAGTTCTCAAGGGTTTTTCTCAAGAAAAAGGCATTGATTTCAATGAGATATTTTCACCAGTTGTGAGAATGACCACCATTCGAGCAGTGTTAGGCTTGGCAGCCATTTGGGATCTTGAACTTGAGCAATTAGATGTCAAAGCTAATTTTCTTCATGGAGATGTTGAAGAGGAATTATACATAGAGCAACCTGAAGGTTTTGCAAAACTGGGTCAAGAGCATTTATATTGCAGATTATAGCAGAGTTTGTATGGGCTCAAGCAAGCCCCCAGGCAATGGTATTTAAAATTTGACAGCTTCATGACTCAACAACAATTTATTCATTGTGATTCAGACCCGTGTGTTTATTACAAGAAGCTTCCAAATGGTGAATTTGTCATTTTGTTACTTTATGTTGATGATATGTTGGTTGTTGGCAATAGTGTGAGGATAGTTCATGAGTTAAAACAACATTTATCTCAGAGATTTTCCATGAAGGATTTAGGGGAAGCAAAGGGGATTCTTGGGATGAATATAATCAGGGATAGGAAAAAGAGAGAACTTAGATTATCTCAAGAAAAATATATTCTAAAAATCTTAGATAGGTTCAATATGAAGAATGCCAAATCTGTGAGTACTCCTTTGGTTGATCATTTTAAGTTATCCTTAGCTATGTGTCCTAAAATAGATGAAGAAAAAGAACACATGAAGCGTGTCCCTTACTCATCCGCAGTTGGCAGCTTAATGTATGCCATGACTTGTACTCATCCGGATATTGCTCAAGTAGTGAGAGTTGTGAGTAGATTTATGAGTAATCCGAGTAAACAACATTGGCAAGCAATATAATGGATATTCAGGTATTTGAAAGATACTTCTAACCACAGTTTATGTTTTGGTGGTAAGGACATAAATCTACGAGGTTATGTTGATTCAGATATGGCTGGAGATCTAGATAAAAGACATTCTACCACCGGTTATGTACTCACTTTTGCTGGGGCAATGATCAGTTGGGTTTCTCAGTTGCAATAGGTGGTTGCACTTTCTTCTATGGAAGCAGAATATATTGCTCTTTCTGAAGGGGCAAAGGAAATGATTTGGTTGCAGAGATTGATAGGTGATTTATGGTTTCAACAATCGGTTTTCACTCTCTTTTGTGATAGCAATAGTGCTATTCACTTGTCAAAGAATTCAACTTTTCATAATCGAGCAGAGCACATAGAGCTGCGATATCACTTCATTCGCCATTGTATCAAAGAGGGGAAGCTGTAGGTGGAGAAAATTGACACAAAGTTGAATCCAGCTGACATGTTGACGAAAGTAGTTCTGAGGGAGAAGTTCGAATTCTGTAGAGCTTCTCTCAGATTTGTGCAACTCTAACATTAACTCTGCAGTGGTGGGATATCTCTGAGCAACAATTTGGTCTTCAAGTGGGAGATTGTTGGGTTCAGTGAAGCCCAAATTAGCATGTTTCCTTCTTAATTCAAAATAGTTTCTTTCTTTTGATTAACTTCTATTGGCATGTGTTCGCTAATTTAGAAGTTGTCTATTTCGAATGGTTTTTTCCATTTAATTGGTTGGAGACTTGTTTTATAAATAATGTTGTTGCCTGAATATGTAATCAATTCAGAACTTGATAATAATAAGAGATAATCACTAAGTGTGGACGTAGCCATCAAATTGATGGTGAACCACGATAAATCTGGTGTTCATAATCTTGTGATTGATTTTTAATCTTTTATTTTATGCAATTTATTTTTCATTTGATTCTGCAAATTATATTCAACAATATCCCCCAATAATTCAATTCTTGTAAGAACTTGGGCCAAGTTCTTTGGGGCATTTCCATCAAAGCTAGTCATATTTATCATTTCCTTTATTACATTGGCTCTAAGGCTCCATTTTCTTAAGACTTCTTGGAAGCTATTTTAAATTTCCTAATTGCATAAGATTTGCTTAACCCATCAAAAGCAATCAAAGCTCTTTCAATTTTATGTAATAAAAAGAAATCCTATGACCTAATAAGTCATGAATCATATTAGTAGCCACTTTATTTTCCTTCTCCTTGGCTTTCTTCTCATTTTCCCTTCTTTTCTTCAACTCTTATTTCAATTATTTAATCCTTAGAGACAAAGAGTCTCTCTATCTTGAGCTGAGAATTCTCCTGATGTAGATGGAGACCTGATGGAGCTACAGTTTGTTTTGAGGCTGCAACTTGTGGTGGTGAGATCCTAGCAACCACTTTATTATACTCATCCTCTAACTTTACATGCTTAGCATGTAATGCCTCATATGATTTTTTTCCTCTTTGTAGTATCTACACTAAACATACCAGTATGCACCACCAACTGTGTTATTTGTAGTGTTGTGGTGTCAGAAGTTCTTTTGATAATCACATTACTTGTGATATCCCCAATTGTCTTGACCAACCTTGGCTTATTTGTTGTAGGGCCCTTGCCCATATAGCCAATGTTTGTAAATTGGGGCTGAAACCCAATCCAAAGTAGAATTGATATCCTTGCTCTTCTGAAGTAAAATCCCCTTCATCTTGATTTCTTAAATTGTATCCACGACTATAGCTAAAGTGAAATCCCATCTTGGCAATAAAAGAATGCCACTTTCTTTCACTAATCTTCTTCCTTCATCAAGAGTGATGTTGGATCTATGAAAATACATTTCCTAAATAACTTGTTGGGTGATCTCCTCATGCCTAGATGGATCAACCCCTTCCTTTGCTTTCTCCAACTTTTCATTGAGCTCTTTCTACTTGATTTTGATGATATAATCTTTAAATTCCTTTATATGGACAAATGTATCATCATCCATGAACTAACTACAGGCTTTATACCTTACATCATCTTAAATAGATTCTTCATCATAAAATTCAATAACTTGTCTGTTTTCATGCACTTTTTCTTCCTCTTGATTGATTTGGGGAGATGGGAAGCATTGATTAACATCCTCATGGGTCATCCCACAATAATGGGTCCCAAACTTGGGACATCCTGATTTTTGCCTGAAATCACATACTTTTTAAAAAACTAATGATTTAAGCCTTAACGGATTCTATCTAAAGGGTTTTAATTGAAGAGGGTTAGATAAGACTCGCTTAGATCAAACCCCCTTGGATAGAACCCCTGTAGTCTTAAATCATACCCACAATGGAGTTGCCTTCACACCTACCAAAATGCTAGCAAAAAAATAATTTTTCTTTACATTTTGAGGGATTAAATAAAGTCATTTAGAAATTATGTTTTGTAACTATGTAGCTCTTATCATTATTATCATTATTGTTGTTATTATTATTATTATTATTATTATTATTATTATTATTATGTAGCTCTTATTATAAGCTTTCTAAATAGTATAATTTTAAATATTTTTAATTTTATTATTATATTTATATTTTATTTCTTGTGAATGTTGTTTTTTCAGTAAACATCAAGGTATCTGATTCACAACACAAAAAAAATAAAAAATAGAGAAATAAATTCTAAAAAATATGTTTACACTAGGTATTGATGTTTTTGTTTCAACAAAAAATAATAATAATTCCAATACATACAAAACAAGTTGTGTGATGACATACACCTATGTCCATATTATAATTAGTTTGACTTCAAAAATTAATTAAAAAACTATGCAACAAAAAATTATGAAAAATATATGTGCACTAGATATTTATGTTAAAAATTTGTATTTTATAAATTATAATTTTATCCTTTCAATAAAAAAAGTTATGTGTGATGACATAAACATCAGTTTTTAAAAATATTGTTAACTATAAAAATTAAGTTATTAAAAGTTATGTAAGAAAATTCACAATTTATTTCTATTTTATTTTTTTAAATATATGTTTAGAATCTACATACAAATCCTCACAAATCACTAGTTCGCATCATCTCCAAATTATTAATGGTTTAGTTTTTATAGGTTTCATAAAGTGAAATTTTATAAAAAAATGTCAATATTAACATCCTACTTTGGCCAAAAAGTGGGACATAGTATTGTGGGTTGACCCTTATCTCTAGGTATATTCTTAGCAGACTCCTCCTACATTGTATCTCTATCCTTTGGTTGCTCAGAATAATCAACCAAAGGTTGACCATGCACTTGCACTGGTTGGCTGGGGGTTGCATGTATTGATGACTTTGTAGGAAAGGATTGTTGTTGAATAGGCTTCTCAACCTCCATTTTCCTTGCCTCTTCCTCTGCCAATTTCATCATATTACTAAAATTCCAATCATTTAGGGTAGCAAACATTTTCTCCATTCTTTCCATGAGATTGGTGTACTTGGAAAATGGACTAACATAAGCAGGATTAACTTTTATCCTCTTCTCTTTAGCTTGCATCATGAATGTCCAATCCCTTTTTCTTTGTTTCACCTCTTCATCATCTTTCAGGTTTTTTATCACATCATCTAACATATGAAAATGATTATAAAATTGGGATCTACCCCTCCCAACCCTTGCTTTCCTAATAAACCCTTTAGGGTCACAATTCCTAGTGGGTGCACCTTCATCCCAAGATTCTGCAAATTTGTAGCAAACTTCTCCAAACCCTCACCAGTGATGATAAAGTGAGAGAATCTCATATAGCCAAGGATAAAATGATCACTTCTTAAACAATCTATAATTGACCTTAAATCAAATTCATCCATCTGCCACATTATCTCCATGAATGCTAATTTGTCTGATACAAAAATTGGAAGGAAATGGGGCTACATTGGTGTACCATATATCTTGAATATTGTTTAATTGGTATGTAAATACTAGTCTCCCTAGTTGTGGTCAATCTTTAGTGCAAGATCATATTGTTGTGGCCTTAATAATTTCATAATGTTTATTAAAATTCTTTTTTGTGGCTTACAACCAAGATTATCTAGTACACTCAATGCAAAAGTGTTTTAAAAAGTCAAAAAGTTGGAAGTGTTGCAATGTTGCTTTCATAAGTGTGTCTATACTTGAACTAACAACCTTCTTCATTTTGCATCATGAGTTTTCAAATCGAATGGTTGTTGCCATGCCTTTGCCGCACTATACAAGATCATGTGCATCAACAAGGAATACTATCTGAAGTGTAGACCAACCTTGGGGTCTTTTAAGTCTATTAATTATTTATGGATTCCTTCAACAATGAATGGAGCATAGTCAAAAAAATTGTTGGCATCCCTATGCTATATATCAATTGCCAACATCATCATGTAGATAGGCATTTTTTATCTTATAGTCCTCTCCAAGAACTTGGCACAAGGCAAAATATGTGTTGATAAAATAATTCTCAAAAATATCATAGCTGGAAGGATCAAATCTCATTGGGAGAAAATCTAACATATATTTTGTCTACATCCCTTATTTTGTGTTTTGGGAGCCATAAAACCCTATAACTATGCTTGTCCTTCTCATATTGTTGGCATAAGGAGCCAAAATCAATTATGACACTGGTAGAGGGATTTTGATCAAATGTCCCAACAATTTGCTCCCTTGAAATCTCCAACAAAGGATCACCCTTCTAACTCATGATCATTTTGTTCTTATCATCATACAATCATGCCAGTGCTTTAACCAATTCAACATTTACAAACACATTTGTAACCACTAATTTTCCCAAGTTTGAGGTCCACAAATTTGATACCGAGTTAGGAATTTTACTTCTTTTGTAGGTGTACTCAAATAGTGTAAGGTACGGATCTCAAATAACAATAAATAAATTGTAAAGTGTTAAGAAATAAATTCATTTACATTAATTCAAGAGGATTATTCTCATTACATGACAAGTCATCACTTGACTTTACATTGTTACTTAGGACAATTACATGGAACATTGAGGTACAAGGTTGACTTAGGTTGTTCGTTGCCAACAAGTCATGACAATATAATGAAAGTACAAATAATGTACAAAATGCATTCGAAACATCCACAAGATGTACAATTTGGAAGTACATATACTGATAACAAGTCTATACAAATGTGGAGATGCAATAATAAAGCCTTTGACTTCCTTCAACTCTCATATAACCATCTACAAATTAGTAGATGAGAACATGGTCCAGGTGCATTTTATGCCCAACCACGAAGCTTACACTTCCCCAAAGAGTTCTTCCTGACATGAAGAACCATTGACCCTGCACAAGGTGCTTAGAAAAAAGAAATCAATGTACATGATGGAATCTGGTGCATGCCTAGTATAACTACATTCATTTTTATTTACTCTAGAACATGCTATGATCAATACCAGCATATGGAAGAGAGCAATAATATAAAATTAAACCATCTATTTCTATGGTCTATATTTGCTTGGTCAACCATGTAGCCGGATACAACTATATAATGGTAGATTCAGAAAAGAAGAATCTACGCTCCCTGATGTCCACATTCGGCACCAGCCTAGGAAGGTAACTTTCCACAAGCACTTAAGAAAACTATAATTTTCATAACAATCGTAGCAAGAGAACACCCAAGAATACAACAACATCACAGTAAGAGCACACTTAAAAGTACAGTAGCATAGACGATAATCACATAAAAATGATTATTCATTCTTTATCCTTTCAGAAAAATGTTTAAAATACCCTTCTTTCATTAACTCACAAACATTCTTGCATTAAAACGGTAAATTGTACCAATATTCTATTGAAATGCAAATCATCCATTTTACATAAGACTAGATATAACATGAAAATCGATCCTCGATGTCATTCTCTGAATTCTGCCAAAAATAAAGCACCTCTAATGAAAATGAATACCTTTAAACTTCCATGCAATATTTAACTAATTGACTCTCAACTTAAAACTTGATTTTAAACTAAAACCCAATTATTCAACAAATCAAATGATTTCACTTCATGTTTGGTTCTATAATGATACTAGATTCATTTGAGAGTGCTCATCGTTGATAAATATTTAGAATGAGAACCTGGACATATAACATTTGCTTATCTACCCTAGAACCAAGTACTCAAATTCCAACTTCACAAGACAATGTGTTCTCATTTATCTACTTTTATCCTTATCCCATTAACTTAGAAGTTTGGGACAAAGACCTCCCAATATTTTTTCAAGACTTATACTTTTCATAATACAACCTCAGTCCCATGAGCCACGTTTGTTAAAACACAGCTGATCTCTACTTAAGCATAATCTTAACTATCTACACAAAATAATTGCTTACATACTTTGGCTTAATCCCTTTCTATAATACATTCACTATGATCTCAAGGAATATATGACTTTTACTTTAAAAGGAATTTGATCTTTCATTGACTTTGGGGCTCTTCTTCATATTCTAGGTGTATTTATTCTTAATATAGTTGGTCGATGTTATTAGCAAAGAAAAGATACGTAATAACCACGTAGCTTCCAATATAATAGTAATTGAAACACAATCTGTTCAAAATAAAAATAACAAGTGCCACGTAGTGGCGAGTACTTGCCTTTGTAGTATTCTAATTAGAGATTTGTAGAGTTGGAATAAAAATAAATGTCAGTTTAATTAATGTGAATAAAATTAAATGTAATTTGTTTTTAATTGTTGTGTTTTAGTTTTGACTTTTGACTTTTGTGTTTTGTTTGATTAATAGCATTGGATTTTTTATATGTTTTGGTTATGTAATGTAAATATTTATTTGATGTTAAATATTTGAAAATAAAATAAATTGGAATAAATGTTTATAGTTTGGTGTTATTTTTTTTCAAAAAAATTAAAGTTGAATACATTTGAATATTTATATAATGAACCTATTCATTGAGAGAAGGAAGTAGTTTATGAATTATTTGTGTACTAGACATAACTATGACTGATAAAGTTAAGTTGAGTTTGTTCTTTAGAATAAATATTTGCTAAACATTAAATAATCAAATGATTTATTATTAAAAACAATTCTTAATTGATTCTAGTTGATTTTGAATTTGATAGTGAAATCTTCATATTATAGTTGAAGTTAAATATACTATTAATATACTAAATATATTATATTCTAATTTAATATTAATAATTTATAAATTACATTATATAAACTAAGTAAATAGGTAATATTATAATACTAATATATTTTAAAATATTGTTATAATTATTAATATAGTGATTTACTATTATTATATTGATTATATTATTAGTAATAATATAATAATATTAATATTATAATTAACATAGTAGTTAATTAAGATAGTTTATTAATATATATAAATGTGGATCCCTAAATCCAAACTTGCACGAATCAAAATAAACAAATCACATTGTTAGCTTAAAATGCAAGGTTAGAATAAGAATCCCCCATAAAATCAATTTGCATTGTTAAAGAACAAGGAAAAAAATGAAATGAATGAGCAAATACAAACAATAACTATTCCTATTCTAAAACAAAGCAAACACTTGATCTTATAGGGGGATTGGTGTTATTTTGATGTGGAAAATAGCCCTTTCCCAACCCCTTTTTGATAAGTTAAATGATAAAATGCTTTGAAGATGGGGTGAAGTGGACAAAATTAGTTCTCAATTGAAGAGAGTGACTTTGCATGAGAGTGTAGATGGGTTGATGAAGAATGAGGCCTTTCATTTATAGATTTTTTAAGTTGGAAGAGAGCTCAAAATAGAGCAATGTGGGATAATGATTTGGCCAATGGGATGAAGCCACTTGTCACATTATGATAAGTTGAAGAATGTGCAAGTTTTGGCCAATGTGCCAAAGAGGGGGAGATTCAAATTTGAAATTGTGAATTAAATGTTGAGAGGGGGACATGAAAGAGAGGATTTATTGCAATGTTGGAAGGGACAAGTCAACTTGTCTTCGTATTCAAACTTGAGGGAATATTCCACTTTTATTCCAAGTTGAAAGAAAATGATGAATTTATAAATAAATTAAAATGATTTATTGGTGCAAGTGGGAAAAGCTAGAGGATGTGATGGGTGGTTAGATTAGGTTAATTTGGATTAGGTTAAGTTAGATGATGTTTAAGATGCTTTGACCCATTTGACTTGAATATTTTGATTTATTTAAATCAAGAGGGAGAAATATGAATTTTGAGATTTAATTAAATAAAGTCTTGATTTATTTAATCAAAGAGGGAATGATAGGCTTAAATTAAATAAAGTTAATTTATTCAATTTAAGTGGATAATCCTTAGAGATTGAATTAAATGAACCTGATTTTCCTAATGAATGGATTTAATGAACTTGATTAATTTAATGAGCGGATGAATATGAACTAAGTGCATAATGCTAATTTCATGTGTCTACAATAAATATTTATGAAAGGAGAACCTACAACATAAAATAACCTATATTATATATTATATAAATTAATATTACATATAATATAAATCAATATATTATCTACGGTTAACTTATTTTCCTACAAATTATTACCTATAATAATATAAGATATAAATAGAAATAGTATATATAAATTCTATAAGAAGAAGGAGAACATATATAATCAAATTATACCATAAAATATTAAAAACATAAAACCATGGATACAGATATTAGTTTAATGGAAAAAATAATACACTTTTTTTTTAATTGTGTGAATCCAAATCTCAATAGTTAATTGATTTTTGTAAGATTTTCTTTAATAAAAATATAACAATTAGGGGAGAGGGGCCTATAGTGGAGCACCCTAACTTCGGGTTTCTCAAAATCCTATGTGGAAATTTCAAATCACTCCCAATTCTATACAACAGTTTATTTGGCAACTCACGTGCTTCTATATTTCATTTTAGGGCCACATCATCAAATATGATGCCACATTAGCATGCTTTTTGTTGAGGTATCCAAAAAGGCCCAAAAAAAAAGTGATACTCATAGTGGTGCACTAAGTCATGTTTTATTGGTGTGTTGATGTGGCATCACATGATTTGTAACTTTGCATACTTTATGGATAAAACATGTTTTGCAATTGGATATTAAAGTGCTCCATTTTGAGGTCCACTGAGGACTACTTCTATCCCCACTATTGGACCCTGCTCCATTATGGGCCCCTCTCCCTTACATAGATAAAAAATTCATTCTTAAAAAAATGTCAAAATACGTAACATTTATTTACTTTAGAAAGATTTAATGAAATGATTTTATAAAGCAAAAAATGAAAAATCATTTTTTAAAAATATTTAATTTGCTTTATCCCCCAATAACACACATAACTTTTTTAACCAATCAAATACACAAAAAATAATTTTTTTAATTTGTAAAGTTAAATATTTTACAAGTTGACTTTACCAAATTGAATTTTATTTTAATTTTTGTTTAAATATTGTTTTTGATTGGTTGAAAACTAAATTATTAATAACTTAACTAAAAAAAGCCAAAGCCATTACAATAGTACTATGCCTAAGGCAAGTACTAATAATAATACCAATGTACAAATTTTCTTTCATTACAATATGTTCGGTATAAAAGCTCACGTTGGATTCCTATTTTGGCTTAAGTTGTGTGTATATATATATATCCAATACAAAAGTAAAAATATAAGCCGATGATACATACTTTAAATTTTGGTTAGCTTACGTTGCCTTCACCAACTGGCGCCCCCACTCCGCCATTGTTCCAAGATACTAATTGTTTTCC
This sequence comes from Sequoia sempervirens, assembly GCA_007258455.2. Lineage (NCBI taxonomy): Eukaryota > Viridiplantae > Streptophyta > Pinopsida > Cupressales > Cupressaceae > Sequoia > Sequoia sempervirens. Next base: position 510,181,496 of record VDFB02105785.1, read on the forward strand.
CTTTGTGGTCTTACTGGCCAATTAAACACTCTAGAATAAGTTAAAAATAGGGCAACTTGCAGTTTTTTTTATAAAAAATGTCATGCAACTTTTAAATCCGTATGAAAGCACGATCCCCTTAACAATTAGTATTTATTATCTAATTTGTTTACTCTTTAATTTAAGACTTCATTTAATTAATTTAATATCAATATTGTATATCAATTTAAAAAAATTTAAAGGGGTGTAATAGTTGAGAATTTATATTGGGATGAGGTCCTTCATTAAACTAGAAGCCCTTATCAGTGTTAAAAACAAACCCTAGCACTTGGCAACACACCATTCAGAAGCTCAGTATATGGACAAAAATAGAAGCCAAGAGATTTTTCAAAAAGTGCCATTAGATTTTATATTTTTACTTGATTTAAATTTGATTACCTAGGTTATTGGATTAGGATGAAAATTTGGATTTATGATATGGATGAGGGCATTAGGATGATTGATTAAGGTGGATGTTTGGGATTAGGATGAAAATTTGGATTTATGATTTGGATGAGGGTGTTAGGATGATTGATTAAGGTGGATGTTTGGAAGGGTGATGAAGGTCTCAAAATTTTATTCACCTTTGATTCACAATAGGATCTTTGAGTTTGATTTTGATTTCTCCAAAGGTTGGTTTTTGTTTTAGATTTGATTGGTGACTGTGAAAAGGTTTGATGTTGAATGAGATGAGGATAATGGATTATATTGAAGTATTAGATTTGGGATTAGTGGATCTTAGAGATTATGGATTGATTGAATTTCACTTAGGATAGGATAAGTTCCTAATGTAGATTGGAGTTTGATGATTATTCCTAGGATATGCAAGTTCTCAAGTATAAGATAAATTTGGTTGGATTTTTTTATTAAGGTCTTGATCTTTATTATAGTGTATATTTTGATAGGGTATATGTTATGGTTTTATTTGATGGTTGGTGATTTAGATTCGGGATTGGGATGATATATTGAAGTATGAATTAAATGGGGCAGATTTTATTAGGGTATGGAGATTTAGTGTTGAATGCACAAGACAATTGAGAGGGAGGATGAATTAGTTGTACTTTAAAACTTTGAAACCCTCACAAAAATTTAGATCCACATTAATTGAACAATTTACCCTTAATCTGTTAGAGTGATTTATCATGAAAGAAAATAACAAAAACATAACTAAATTAACATCATACACAAGGAAACACCAAATTTACATGTAAAACCTAATATGGGAAAAACCATGATGAGGATTAGCTCACAATATAAATTAATATCAATATCGAATACAATAGGACTCACTTCCGGAGGGCTCACTACCCAAAAGAAAGAAAGGCTCACCACCTAAGGCTAGCTGCCAAAATAGAAAAGAAGATAGAGAAGAGTGTTACAATGAGAAATCCATCTCAATGCAACAAAAAATCCACCACAGCATCACTAACACCTTTGCAATCTTTTTGAAGAATTGTAGACACCTTCTTCTCACTGCATTCAGTAATCTAACACATGAAATCTCGCATTGCATTGCACAAATTCACACCCTACAACTCTACACTTCACATCATTCACATCTCCTACATCTATCTTATCATCCCCCCACAACTCAACTCATATTTATATCATCTTCAACCTTAAAAAATTCTCCAACGTCATATATGCACCTCAACTATGTAAATTCAAATTAGGTCGACACCAAAACATTCCCGCGGTGGAAGGGAATGAAGGCAGACCACAACACACCTTAGCTAGGACCTAAATACACTCATACACACCATGCCACACTTCCACAAACACCCAATCAACTTCGCAATAGTAAACACCCAAGGTCGGTTAAACCTGTGTTAACACCATTAACACTTAAGTACATGCTTCCTCAAATCCAAACATGACTCACGAACAAACAACATGCTTGAACATGATCTAGAATATTCCCAAAAACCCTTAAATCCAACAAATTCCTTCACAACAACTTCCACTTAAAAAATGTACACACCCAATACACTCAAACAACACTACCATACATTGCAACATAAGAAACCAACTTGTAAAGCACCAAACCACAAACTTCATATGAAGAAAGATATTCATAAATTATTGGCACACTTCTAGATATGCAAGACCTGGAACCACTCTGTGGAGAAATGTAGAGCAAAAACATCTCTCCCAGACACCTCTACAATGCACAGTTCACACATTGGTGAACACACCTTCCTCTACACAACGATCCAACACACCAAATTATGTATGCAACACCTCTAATCAACATATCCAAACTACACAAGTAGATCTTCAACATAGAAGAAATGTGGAGCCAAACTAGAATGATATCACTACAACAAATCCTTGTGATTTGCTCCACTTTTTGCTCTGTTTTTTGCTTCCACCCACTATTTTAATGTATTTTTTGCTAATTTTTTGAAAACGTTGGTGCTATTTATCAGGATGGTGTTATTTTTGGTGTTTATTTGCACCGATTAAGACAAGTCGATGCTAATTTAGGCTCTAATTTTCACCAAAATTAGTGCCACCTTTAGCGCCAATATTAGCTTCGAGTGTGGTGTCGTTGTTATCGACACCTTTGGCTCCGAGTTTAGCTTCAAGTTGAGTGCCACTTTTAGATTCAGGTTTAGCATTGGTTTAGACACCCCTATGTCAAAGAGACTTATTTATATGTGTCATTGACGATGTAAAACAGTGAAATGTCAACAAGATACGGGCATATCGAGGAGAGAATCACTTACGTCACATCGACAAGGTATATTTACAAGTGCTCGACAAAACAAAACTCTTGGATATAACAAAGTAATGTCGATGAGACATTGAGATATTGGTAAGACAAATAAGATTGTCTCATCGACACTCTTCAAGTAATGATCAAAAGCATACACTGCTAGATTGTCAGGAAGGTGAGCAACATATGTGATAGAGAGGTATACACTGCAACCCCACAACAAGAAGCCTTGAGCAAGGCAGTAGTGTGGTAAACAGCTAAAGGGAAGGGAAAAACACCGCCATACCATAGCGATAATCACGAGTCTCCCCGACATGGCAGAGTTACACCAATATGGGTATGTGCAGGATCATGATGGGCCAAAAAGTGGCGATATGATGGGTATGTGTAGGGTATGTGGCTGATGACTTTTTTTTACCCAAAATTGATGAAACGAAAAGGGTTTTTAAAGGAGATTCTCAAATTTCCACCAATATAAATTATACTTTACTTTGAATTTAATAAATAATTATTATTCATTTTCTATTTGAATTATTTAATTAAAGTCCTTATTGATAGGTCGATTGAAAAAATCTATAGCTTTCAAATGGTATCACATTTTAAATCTAAAACATACATTCTATTCTTCTTCAGATACTATAGGATTAAAAAAAATTGAATTTCATGAAGTTTTGACCAAGTTAAGGTGGTAGACATATGATTTTTTATATTTTTAAAAATTGTAATAAAAAATCATAATTAATTATTTACTTGGAAAAAAATTAAAAAAATATGCATCACATCGGACATGAGTCCTCTACTTATATCTAAAATATTATAAAAAAATATTATCATTTTATTATGGTTAGGGTGGTTAGATAGACACCTACTTCTTATTTTTTCCTTGAAATTTATGTACTAATGCATTGAAATTTCAAATTTTCACCAAATAGATTTAAAAAAAAAAACCTAGTAGTTTAGAAACTATATTCAATTTGCTACAAATTTTATTTTTACATATTTTTAAAATAATATAGATAACTTATTCAAATTTTTACGTCAAGTTGCCTAACTCTGATTTTTCTAAATTTTTTGCCACTTAAGGGCCTATTTTTTCCATGATGATCCTGCACATACCCACATATAAAGAAATACCACCAAAGGAAAATATCGATGAGACAATGGCATATTAGCAAGAGTTATTAACTTGTCTCATTGACACTAGCAACCAACATCAGAGGAACATAAGATCTAATGTCAATGAGACATTGAGATATCAATAAGACAAATAAGATTATCTCATCGACACTCTTCAAGTAATGATCAAAAGCATACACTGCTATACCACTGGGAAGGTGAGCAACATATGTGGTAGAGCGGTATACACTGCAACCCCACAACAAGAAGCCTTGAGCAAGGCGTTAGTGCGGTAAACAGTAGAAGGGAAGGGAAAAACACCGCCATACCGCAACGAGTATAATAAGAGACAGCGGTAGTATGGTAGTTGTGGCATCATTACAATTTATAGCACTAAATGCAGCAAATCATGTTAGTCACAATCCATTTGAATAAATCATTTAAGGAATCAAGAATATAGCCCACCAAAATACTCTAAAACTCTAATAAACATACTCTAAATTTTTTGTCAAAATCTTGTTTTCAGGCATAGCTTGCTAGAATGGAGTTTTCATTTTAATAAACATACAATAAAACCTATGTTGAAACCTTATTTTTAGGCGTAGCCTGCCAAAATGGAGAAGTGTTTCAGTAAAGAATGGCAGAAAATGGTAAGGAGATGTGCGTGATAGGAGGCATAGGATTCATTTTTGTTTATTTCATTCCTGTCCTAATCAACAAGGGTTACAATGTTCACGCTACTATTTGTAATCCAAGTATTTAATTGACATATGTTTGCATAATCTCAAATTCCTTCAGACACTTTTGAAGTATCAATGTATCCTATATAGGGTTTAGAATGACTTCTTTTAATTTAAAAAAATAAATCATATGCTTTTGAAGTATCAATGTGTCTTATATAGGGTTTAGAATAATTTATTTTAATTTAAAAATAAATAAATGATGTATTTTCCTGTGATTAGATAATGTGGAGATCTCCTAAATCTTCCCTAGCACACTGTCCTCTTTCACACTGTGTTCATTAGTCCAGCTGCTAGGGTTTTGCATTTGACATCTTTAATATCTTCATGATAGTGGATTTTAAATAGATCTCAGTCTTTGCTTTAATCTTTATCATGGTAACCCTTGAGTTCCATAATCCACCTTCAATCTCTTCTAAGAACGTTGTCTTAAGCTAGACTGCATAGTATGCATATAAAGCAAGTCCTTCATACCTTCCATTGTTCCAAACCACCACTCACTGCCTTGCTTAAAATGCTACCTCCATAAGCACAATAGCATGTTTTAAAATCATGGCTGCTAGTGGTTGACCATTAAGGTCACTACTTTCATCAAGATACAATGATATTTTTGTCTTCAAACTTAAGGAATTATGCAAGATAACATTGTGAATTGTTTGTTGAGTACAATTTGATTATATTGCACATTTACTACTTTTCTAATTGCCTTTAAGACTAGATATTGGACCTTCAGTTGCAATCTCAAACAACTCACTCACTGTCACTTGAAGACTCCTTTCATGAGCATCCTTGTATAAAATCAAACTATGCCCAATAGACTACCTACTTACTTACTAATATAGGGGACTCATTGTTTCATGGTATTTTGAGTTTTATTAAGAAGGGGTTAATATGTGGCATTTTTATGTGCAGGAAGAATAGATTGTGATGCAACGTTTGGGTATGGACGGTTCAGGAAAAATTGGATTGCTATCAGTGTCATAACTAGGTTGGATTGTACCTTGAGCCAGTGTGAAACACTTCCGGGTGTTTTCACTCCAAAGAAGAACTTGTGTGTAGGAATTTCCAAATATCTGATAGAGGAAGTTCCTACATTCTAAAGATAAAATCATAAATATGCTTATCCAATTTCTGATCCAACCTGACATCTTTAATATCGGATAGAGAAAGTTTGTACATTCTAAAGATAAAATCATAAATTTTCTTATCCAACTTTTGATCTAATTTGAGGTCGTGAATATCGAATAGAGAAAGTTCCTATATTCTAAAGATAAAATCATAAATTTTATTGGTCCAATTGGAGATCCAATTTCAGGTCGTGAAGCTCTGACAGAGAAAGTTCCTACATTCTAAAGATAAAATCATAAATCTGTTTGGTCCAATTGTAAGGATTTTTCTTTTTAATTATACTTTCTGGCATTTGTCTTGATACAAATTTTTACTTTAGAATTATGGTATTTCTTTTCTTCTAATTTTTTCAACCCTTATTTCAGGGAAGAGCTCTGAAGATGGTTCCTTCAAATGGAGACTACACTTTTCCACTATAGGTTCCATCTAGAAACACCAGAAGCTCAGGTACTATCATACTCAGGTACAATAGAGTTTGAGGTTACCTTGTTCTCCTTGATACAAAATGTTGTCCTTCAATCCCTCTTAATCAACATTCACTATTATGGACTTCATCATTGTACCTTTCATGCATTCGATTTAATTTGTTATGTGGAAACATGTTGTCTCTGTCTTTGCAAGTGATGACTATTGTGTAAGCTTTTAATCTACATGACTTGCCCCTCATGTTCAATTCTTGTGACCTTATGATGCTTGGGGCTGCTTACTTTTAACTAGACTATTAATGAAAACTATCTTGGAATCCTTGATGATCAGTTTTGTCAGAATCATGGCTATGTTGATAGTGGAATGTTCTTATTAATAAGGATAAATCATTATCAATAAGGAGATTACCCCTTACCAACATACTCCACTATCCTTGCAAAGATTGATCTTTAATGCTTCATGGATGGTTTACTTGTGATTATCCTTCTCAAATGAAACAATAGAGCAACAGGTTGGGCTTAGCCCTTGTGGGAGCCACATTTCACCCCACATGCTATAACCAGATTAAAAAACAACCTAATTTTATCTATACCTACACAATGAGAAAACATGTTAGATAAAACTGAGCATATGATAGATATGTTTGATAAATTTCTTGTTTTCCTAGACATATATGGTATGCAAGTTATTTGAATGCGCATGATGATAAAATTATATGTTTATAGATGTATGCACATATTTTGACTGGCGATCCTTCATTGCTCTAACAACTCTCTACTCACTCAAATGCAAGGAACCTAGGAGCAGCAAGGAAGACATCAACTTGGAGGATTAGACAAGCGGGAAGACTGAAGATGATGTAGAACAAAGCAACTGAGATTCGTCATTGAGGCAATGACGGGTCCCCTTCCTCTTTATGTGCATTTTTCTCTTTTGTATCTATAAATGTATAGTTTTTTCAATTATATTCATTCAAATAGTCAGTTCCACAGCTTGTGTGGAATAACATACATTTACATTATCAATAAAGACTACATTTTTGAAAGGATTGTGCAATCTTTCCTATATTATAATCATTTGCATAAGTGCAATCTAGTAATGTAATCTTCTAATTTTGTTTATGCACATGAATGTAATGTAGCAGAAATAAAAATGTACCTTACTCTTCATTTGAAAATCATAAAAGCTCTACCTGATTGAGCTATTAACTTTTGTGTCTTCGCGAACATATGTTGATACAAAATGAATGGAACAAGTATCCAAGTAATCCTGATTTTTTCTACCAACAATTCATACCAAATATTGAACAATTTAAGGATATTGCAATACGTAATTTGTATCGACACAAATAATATTACTGAAGCATTTCAAATTTTAGGCCATAAGAATCATCCTTTTTTAAACATGGATTGTGTTGTAGCCAAAATTCCATCCTAATTATTTTTGCATACTTCCATTTTCACTCATCTGTTACATCCACCATATGCATAGAATTCCTATCATAGTAACTCAAATTTAATAAAATCCCTCACATGAGCTTCCAAATAAAACCCTTGATCACAACATCAAAGTGTATTCCTCCTTTGAAATACTCTTATGATTTCTCATAGCATATCGCCAAGACAACACCATGTCAATGAGAGTCCCTCCAAAGTCTCCCCGACATTAGCACAAAGCATAGATCAAAAATGTAGATGAGACGCCCCTATGTCGAAGAGACTTGTTTATATGTCTCATTGACGATGTAAAACAGTGAAATTTCAACAAGATACAGGCATATCGAGGAGAGAATCACTTATGTCATATCGACAAGGTATATCTACAAGTGCTCGACGAAGCACAACTCTTGGATATAGCAAAGTAATTGTTGATGAGACAGTGGCATATCAGCAAGAGACAATAACTTATCTCATCAACATCGGAAACCAACATTGGAGGAACATACGATCTAATGTCGATGAGACATTGAGATATTGGTAAGACAAATAAGATTGTCTCATCGAAACTATTGAAGTAATGATCAAAAGCATACACCACTATGCCGCTGGGACAGTGAGCAACATATACGGTAGAATGGTATACACCGTAACCCCGCAACAAGAAGCCTTGAGCAAGGAGGTAGTGCAGTAAATAGTAGAAGGGAAGGGAAAAACACTGCCATACCGCCATATTAAAGAAACAACATGCACTTTAATTAAAAGTCTCTTCAACAGTTATGAAATGATGATTAGTTCGATTGATGTGACTAACAAAAATATCGATGAGACTACCGCTATTAATGAAGAACTTGATCATAAAGGTGGCGTGAGCACCATTTATGAACCAGGGCTGGATGAAGTGTCCTAAAATTTGATAAATATGGCCTCAAAGAAGTTGAAATCAATGTGAATTGTAATTGAAGGATTTGGAGAACCAAGTTGGATGGCGGTAGGCAACTATAAATTTGTAGCATTTATCCAAGTAAGTGGTCTAGACTCAACTCAAAGTATTTTATCAATAAGTAGATGAAAAAATTGCATGAGTAGGGTTGAGATGGAAAAAGCCCCAGGCAAACAGAAAGCAAAAAGATAGAAAACTGAAGCTAGGTAATTGAATCAAGACTTAATCGATCAATGTCCTGGGTCTGGGCCAAAATCCAGAAGAATGGCACAACTTAACCCATTGTGTGTGACATTAGAAGATAAACAGAAAAATTTGGGAGATGTATGGACTCCGTGTAGGGGTTACAACCTCTTTATTTATCATTATAGGAAGAAATTATGGCATAGCCTAGTGTCAAACCTGTGGAATTTGAATTTGGGTAAACTTGTAGTACCCAACGTTTTTGTGAACGTAGAGTTAATCAAGGTTTTAGAAAAGAATTACAATCTGAAGATGAGAGCAATTCATTTTCCTGATGGGTCACAGTTCATGGTCATAAAGCCAGATTATATTTCCATGAATTTTCAGCTAGACACTTCCCTGAAAACAAAATTACGAATTAGAGACTTGTTGGAGGAATACCGCACCATGGACACAAGTTACAACAAGTGGAAATTTCCTCTACATAGGGTTAAAGGTGTAGGTAACCAAACTATGAGGTTCTCTAGTGAAGATAAGCCCCCATTCTTTGTGGCTTTGTTTGAAGAATACTTTCAATACACTTATTACTCAGTTGGACAAGTACTAGGAATTGATGTTCTTGAGAACATGAAAATTACTCCCATGGTTTTAGCCACAGACACCTAGAGCCATAATGCCCGACCCTATGATTATTCAAAGTATTTATCGGAGGTCATCAATAATGCCCTCAATATCATCAAGAATGACAGTGAAGCCATTAATTTCAAGGACTATTCTCTTTTCATGCACATGATATTATACGAAGGGTAGGTGATGGAGATAAGGGGTGAGGAATTAAGAATTAAAGACTTAGATAATGATGGAAATTCAAGGCATGTACAAATGTGGACATCTATGTGGGACAACAGGTGTGGGAAGTCCCACTACCCACATTTTGAGGAATATTTTGTCAAACCACTATACAAGATGCTAGGCCACAAATGTAACTACAACCTCTCCCCAGAGATCTTAAGATTTCTCCAACCAAAAGATATGGGTCATGAAGCAGGGATAAATAACAATTGGGGGGACTGGTACATGTTTGGGGCTTGTACTCTTATCAGGGTTTATGGATATGAAGTTGCACCTTATTTTTTGCCTAAGACTATGCTAGACAGAGTTGCTTATTTAGATATCTTAAGGCAATTGTCATTTTCAATTTTCATTCATTTAAAGAGCTATGGGAGGCAGAATTTCATGCCTTCCACTTTATGCTTTGGTGATTTCACTATTATCTCTGATTCAGGCTATGACTTGGTTAGTGGTAAACTGGATTATTATGGCTTGTCGGTTGGCAACAAAAGGGAAAAGTTTGATCTTGAACACTTCATTTGTGATGCAAATTTTTTTTTGAAATTGAAAGGGTATGAGCATAGTTTCCTTTTAGAAGATGTCATCATAAATTGTGAAGAAAAAAAACACATGATGAGAATGAATGCTTATAGTAGGGTTATGATGTTTGAGGTTTGGAAGGTGAAGAATAACCTAGGCTATGTAGGGGCTTTCCCTGAGGTACAAGATCCCATAGAAAGAATTAAACAGTTAATCCCCCATGAAGAAGAATTGATAAGAGATGTGCCACTTGTGGCATTTGAAAGAGGAAGGGGCATCGGTCCTAGGAGGCAAGTAGAAAATATCACACCACTAGATCACTTATCACCTCAGCCTACTCCTAAAGTGAGCTTTTCAGTTGGTTCCCCATCCATGGAAGAAGATAACACTGAGGAGGAAGAAGAAGTCTCATAGTTTAATGCTCCTGTTATACCCCAATATGAGATGCCATTGGAAAGAAGTGTGATCACCTTTGAATCCTCTGATGAGCTATCAGATGATGTGAGGCATCATGCAAGTCAGGAATTTGTTGCAGATGATAATTTTGTGCAAACCCTTGAATTTAAGTCCTTTATATATGAGTATAAAGGAAGATTAATAAGAGAAAGGTTAAAGGACATTGACCCTGAGAAAGAGGCTTACGCCTTGAAAGAGTTGCAACATGACGTTGATAGGGAAATGAGAAACATGATTGTTGAGAGAGGAAGAGCATTATTGCAAGAAGCTGTGAGTTATTCTCCTTCCTGGGTGGGATATTAGTTCAACCATTGTGTTTGAAAACTTTTTGAAGAGAAAGAATAAAACTTTGCAAATAACTGATGAAGCAGGTGACAGGGTCTATACAGGGTCAGGGTACAATCCTGATAATACCACTTTGCAAATTTGGGCTATTTACCCCCCAGGAAAGAAGCCTTCTCTTAATGACCATAATCAGATTTTTGGACATCTCCTAGTGCAAAGAGTAGGGGAGACAGATACCTTGGAGACTGCTGACTTGAATGTGAATGTAGCCAAATTCACCAAAGCCCATATCCAAAAGCTAGTAAGAGATAACCTGTGGCTGATAGAGGAAAATGATAGGTTGAAACAAGAATTAACCAACTACAAAGATAGGCTGCCTACTTCTCCAAGGCTTTACTCTCCTTTAATTGAACATGAAAGAAAAGTGTTAGAGGCCATATCTAAGACTGCTCAATGGAAGCATAAATTTCAAAAGGCTCAAAAGGAACATGAAGAACTAAAAATAAAATTGAAGGCTACTACTTTTGAAGTAGCATCAAGGATAATTTGTATGAAATTCAAATATATGTGCCACCATGCAGATGGTGTCTAGCGCGCTCACAGTGGAACATACAAGGCCCTCGTGGAGCATGGAAGACTACTTGATAGGATGAAGGAAATGGAATCCCATATCAAGGAAAAAGATGGAGATAATAATGATTTTCTCCAAAAATTTCAGAGCCTCGTGAGTACACATGAAAACTTCCAGAATATCTTGACATAGGAATTGAGTGACTTCAACCAGCCACTATGTATGGCCATGCCAAATTTCTTTGAAGAAACAAATTTGAAGGATTAGGAAACTTGGAAAAATGAGATCAAAATATTTGTCAAGCATCCTTGATGACATCAATGATGAGGATGAGGTACTTAGGAAAATGCATAAGCAACTCGGGAGGATTGCTAGATTGGAGAATGTAATGATAGACACTCTACAGAATGAAAACACTTATGCCCATGAGAAATACATTGATCACATGTCAAAGGTTAATTTGTTCCTTGCATGAGCTGTATGAGGAGGTAGTCAAATTTTGGTTGTTGTGGATGCATTAACATGGTGCTTGAGTCCTGAACAGATCTTAGGTGGTCACGTGTGCTTGCTGATGATTAACGGACTGTGGTGTATCCAACAATAAACTCTTTTTAAGTTTCTATGTTATGTTAATTATGCTTTAGTTAAGAAACAATGTAAATTTTATGAACGGACCCGAAGCTTGTTGCTTCCCGTACAAATAAGGAAACCAAGGTCCAATTTTGATCATCATATCATCATCATTTCAATCCATTAGAATAGATACTAGACCATCTCATCCACTTATTCATATCAAAATAACTCATGTTATGTATGCTTATATTTTGAGCAATATAATGGAGCAAATACATTATAACTTGTAATCCATTTTTAGTGTTCAATTGTTGTGTCGATTTTCATGCTTATTTATTGCTTTGTTGTCTCCAAAGTGGTATTTTCAAGTTGTTTAAATCTGCAAGATTTATCAGGGCACATTTGTTGTTATTGTGTGGATGCTTTGATTGGTTTCTGGTTAGCTATGAATTAAATTCCTTTCAAATAATTTACTTTAATTGGTTTGTATTAAGGATTAAAGTCCTCTTAGAGATTGGCACCCTCTTATGGTCTAAAAACCTATGCTTTTGAGACCCAACAGATTGAAAATAACTCTAAAAATTTAGAAGTCTATGAAACAGTGTATATATTCTTTTACTTGTATATATTCTTATACTCGTATATTCTATGAAACATTCCTTATTTTCTATAAAATAGTGTATATATTCTTGTACTTGTAAATATTCTTTTACGGTTATGTCTATTAAAGAAAACAGAGTTTGAATAAAAAATGCTTCACCCTTTTTATGAGTATGTGAATTATTGTTTAAGGAAAAATCTTATAGTGTTTACATTTTCAGTTTACTAGTTTCAAATATTCATTTGCTATGTATATAAAATTGTATGTGCTCTTTATCTCCAATGACATAAAATAGTAATGTCATCAAAATCAAGGTTTTCAATTTCAGCACCATCATTGTCCACACTTTTCATACCCTATTCACTTTTAAGTACAATCATCAAAATTTTATTTTATTTCTTGTCCCAATTAATCTTGATTCTTTTCAATGCAACACAATAGGTTGCATGTTAAATTTCAAACATTTTCTTTGAATTTTTTTGTATATATTATTTTATCAATGCATCATTATGTAACAATAATTTAACTTCTGAGATATACAATAAAAATAAATGAAAGCACATGTTTGCTTTGTCAAGGGAAATGTATGGTGAATACCCTATGTCTTTCAGATAACTGTGCAAGGGAAATAAGACATAACTGATTGAATCTGATTTTCTACTGTACAATTGTTTTTTTATGTGTTTTTTTACTTTTTGCATATGGATTACCCTTAGAAAGAGACTACTTATCTTTTCTTAAATGGAGCCTTTACATTTCCTATCTACAAAAGGAATTACTGCTTGACAATAGGTTCGTGAACTTCATACAAATTAAGATTGGTGTAAAAGGCCATCCCCACAAATGTTGTTGTTGGTGTAATTAATTATTTAATTACACTTTAGCATAAGTTTACTTAGGCATATTTTATTTCCTAGGTTAATTCTTGTCCTTATCTTGTTGAGCTATCTTTTTTCTCAAGATAAGATTAGGGTTGTTTTTTCTTGCTTTATTGCTTGATTGCCTTTTTGAAGGGTTTTGTATTATTTGTAAAACAATTACTTTCAATAATCATTATTCTGGTTTTTGCTTGCAGAAACTTGCTTTGAGGGTTTATAGAACATCTTTCTTTTTTGTTCTGAAAATCTGTTGCATGTGATAGGTGATTGCTTGCAGGTGATTCTTGGGGACTATGAAGTTGGTTTTTCAACTTCTACATGGTATCAGAGCTCCAGACTTGTTGTTTCCTATTTGTGATTTGAAGATATTCTCTCATAGCGTCTTTTTCTGTGCAAGGGTTTCAAGCCAGGATGATTTTTAGTGGATCTGGGGGTACATTATTTTTTTGTACATTTTTGGGCCAAACGGACGTTGCTATCACGATTAGAGCGTCCAAGCACCCCAGAAATGCCTTTCGTTTCATCGATTTAGGCAAAAGTTGAAAAAAAGGCAAAAATGTTTTGCCCCAAGGCCGTATGGCCCCAAGGCACATAGTTCAAGGCAGATTTCATCAAAAAAAAAATTAAAATTAAAAAATCAAGTTTTTTTAAAAAAACTTGCACTTCTAGTGTTAAAAGAAGCATCGCCCCAGTGCCACCAAGCGGCCACCAGGGCGCCGCCTGCCACCGGCAGCTCCTCCTCTCAACACTTTGCATTGTCGCTCCAGCCTAAGTCCCCATGCTACGCTTCACCCTCCGACACGGTCACGTGGGGATCGGGAGCCCCTACGCTCTGCCCCCGCCGACTCCTTAGCCCCACCAGCGGTCACATAAGTGACTAGGGGCCCGCGACGTTAGCTCCCTATCCTAGCGGCTAGTCCTGCATAGGACCTTGTTATTTTTTTAGCCCCCAAGGGCTCTGGAGGCTATTGTGCAATTTGGAACTGTTTTCACCAAATCGAGTATATTTTTTGCGTACAATCTTCATTTTTCAAAAATGAGATATCACCGAAAAGCTGATTCCGAGCCCGCTCTGATGGTGGAGGTTTGATTTCCTATTTTTTAATTTTTATTCCTTTTTCTTCCTCTAAATTCAAAGTTGTTATTTTCACTTCAGAGGCCATATCTTTTGCCTCGTTTATCGGTTTTTTGAAAACAAATAGGCATCAAAAAGCTGCTTTCAACCTCTTCTCAGATCTCAGACTTGATTTTTGTAGAATTTTCTCTAGGAATCTAAATTTTTTTATTAGAACTCAGCCTTTATTTTTTGGGTTATTTCTTGAGAAGCGTGCAAATCAGGAGTTTTTTTTGAGATCAACGAGCTTTGTTTTTTTCATTTGAGAATATATATTGTTGTTTTGTCATGGATTTACATAATATTGCACCCCTTACTCTATTAACTATTTTGGTTGGAAAAAACAAATGGAGATTCATTTGAAACACAAAGGGTTGTACAGGGTAACCATGGGTACAGAAATTGAACCTACAGGTGCTACTAAAAAGAGAAAGTGGTTTAATAGATGTGATGAAGCTTATGGTACATTATGTCTATCTCTTTCATCTAACCTTCTTTTTCATATTGAGTCTTGCACTACACCGAATGAGATATTGAAATATTCCAAGCCAATTTTTTTCGTTTTTCAATTTACAAATTACGAAGCAGAGCACCCGTTAAGGTTAGAGAATAAACCAAAACGTGCAAGAAAACAACTCTAACCAGAATGGCGCCGATGATGGCGAGCATTGGTCAAAGGATCTCTACTCTAAATACAAAAGGGAACTCAATGTCAAGTATGTGCTACCCAATCCAAGGCGGAGTGAGGGGCGACCATATGACAGAGTGATTACAGAATTAAATGCTTGAAATAAATGCTGAAACTGGAAATACTCGACACCCAGAATGTGCTTGCTAACCCAAGCTGGGAAAGTAGCTACCATAGGGCGGAGCTGTAACTATTACAATAACTTAAATGAATTTGAGAATTACAATCAGATTTGAACAAGAATGAAATGACTGCTAGTACTACTGTCAGTTTTACAAAGGATGTTCATCTGCCTACTGAAATCATAGAAATTTGAGAGCTTAACATTACATCAAAAGATCTCTTCTTAGTATGGTTAGAAGAGCCAAAACAATAGACCTTTCAATGTTCAAAATTACAACTCTGATTTTTGGATAAATCTACTCTCTTGAATTAAAAACAACAGTCTAAGGAATTCACTATTTTGCTCATATCTCTCTCTTAACTTGCCCAATTAACATGAAACCAAATGCAATAAGCTCTAACAATGGAGGCGCCTAAGATGAGACACAGGAAACAGATCCAAACAACCATAATTAATTATGCACGAGACCCAATGCAATCAAATGGTACAGCTGCAAGAAGGAAGGTGATCTGCTCTATTAAATTAAATACTTCTCTAAAAAATCTGCAAATTAGAGAATGATGGTGCCTAGCCTTAACAAGGGGAATGGGTTAATACCCAGATGCAATACTTTTGTCTTTTTTGATTTATGAATAAAAACATGAATTTGCTGTAACAAATAATGCAAAATGCTAAAAACCACTAATATGCAAATCAGATCTAACTATGCGATAAGCTGATTACAATGCATAAACTAAATGTAACTCACAAACTAGACTAAATCACCACTAGTCGCTATCTTTCAAGCGAGAAGCAATGCCCAAGCTAGGAGGCCTTCATTCCTCGAAGCAATCCCAAAGCCAATCCAGCAGCATAACATTCCTGTAGATAAAAGATCCCAAAATGATGAACCAAGTCTTCCTTATATAATTTCCTGCTGACTTCATGAAACCCTAATCTCTTCTTCAAGTCAAAACCCTAATCCTCTTTAAGGAATGGCGTCCTTTTCTTTCAAATTCAATATTGACCATTTTAATTAAATTCGATATTTTAATCATGGCGTCCACTTTAGAGCTTGGTTTTGACTTTAGAAAAATAAGAAATAATCCTTTATGAAGGCGCCACCCTCAAGACCACCTTTTTAAAACAACTTGAAGTCATCAGACTAGGCCAAGGGGGTCAACGTTATAATATAATATTAAAACGTGACTTTAATTAATTAATACAACTTATCTCTCCAAATGCGCCCCTAAGCCATCAATGAGCAAGCCAACTGATCAAACTGACATAGGAAGTCAACCATGCTGGACCCGACTGTTGAACTGCCAAAAATAGAATTTACTAAAAATAGTAAATTCCGGAAAATGCTCTGAATGTCGAGATGAACATACCCCTGCGAAGCTCTCTGAAAACCCAGAAAGAATCCGCCATTGAATCCATCATCTCTGAGCAATGACCTCCTCAAAAATAGGAAACCCT
The DNA here is from genome assembly GCA_007258455.2 of Sequoia sempervirens. Classification (NCBI taxonomy): domain Eukaryota; kingdom Viridiplantae; phylum Streptophyta; class Pinopsida; order Cupressales; family Cupressaceae; genus Sequoia; species Sequoia sempervirens. Next base: position 510,198,324 of record VDFB02105785.1, read on the forward strand.
AATTTATCTTCCGACTAGCCTTCGGGTTCCCAAAGAAAAGGCCAATGGTTACTGGAAAGATCAGGTTTGAGAAGGGGACATTACAATCCGCCCTTCCCAAAATTGCTTGTCCTCAAGCAATACCACCACAACTCCAGTAATTTGAAGACTAATCCATACGCAACAAGTATGATCCCTGGTTCCCAAATGCGTCTCAGGAAAAACCCACCATGCCGATGCTGCACCACTCTGATCACATCAATGAAAATATCATGCCAATGCTGCACTGACTCCCCTTGTAACTCCAAAGTGTTACCATCTATGATTCTCAAACTGAAAGATCTTAAAGGAAGGAAATCAAAATCATGCAACATCTCATGTCCACGATCCCCCGAATTAACAGTATCAACCATACTACTGTCAATCACCATTCTAAGCAATAGGAGAGATAGACTATTCAAATCAAAATCGAACTCCTCCCCATACCTCCACATGGTAACAAACGGGACCATGCCTGCAAGTGTGACCTCTACACATCTTCTTGCAAGGAGGGAAGCATTCCTTTGCAAGAGCTCCACAAACTCATACTCATGTCTCCGCATAAAGCTACCATGCCTCATCTGAATTATACTTGCACAACCATGAAGACTACAGAAAACAATCATAGTTCCAACCCCATGAGTCTCGAATGGTGAACCAAAGCATGTGAGCTACTGCTGTCATGAATCAATACTGAGAGTAAACTGTCAAAGTTTACATCATCAACCATCATAAGATGAATTTGGAGGGTAGGAAAAGTGTGAAGGAACAAATAATTACTGCTGATCAAGACTAGGATCAGCGCAGTGCAATCTGATTCTCGAGTCCTACCCAAGGGAAAACAACAACACCACTCCAAATCCCAAGCGTGAGCATGTGAGATGACCATCGAGCTGCAAAGTGACACCTCCAAGGTGGTTGGAAAACACACTAGATTCATCTCCATGAGAGAACTACCACCTCTTTGATCATGAGTGATGAACCAACTCTCCTGAATGCGAGAAACGCAACATGTAAAGTGGCTGGTCTGCCTCAAACCAGCAAGCTCGAATCTCAAAATCTGTCCTGGTCTTAGCTGGGCAACACATTCAAGAGCAACCAATCATTCATTTCTCCAACCCATGCTCAAAATATCTCTCCAATCCATTTGTTGATGAACAAATGGAACCATCAAGAAGCTGCTAAAGAAAAGAACGACACCAAAAAGTCTGAAAATTTGATTCTTGTCCCTCCATAATTTCTTCTTTCCACAAACTGTATGCTCCATCAACCATTGTTGAGAATCCCAAGCTTGAATACCCAACTGAAAATAATCTCCAACACTCCGGCAAGGAAACATAGCACATCTCTGAGTGCTAGTCAAAATCAAGTGCATACTTGTAAAATTGGCATCCCCTCTGATGAACCTTGGAAACCAAACCATGAAAACTTCAGGAACACTGAAGTATGAAACATAAGATGACTTCACATTCAACTCCTAGAACAGACTAGCATCCCTCAACCCAAGGAATGGATTGACAAGAGTGCAATCACCATATTTTGGTCCCTTTTCCAAAGTGAAGACTGCATCCTCAATTCCTCTTAAGCATTCTTTACTACTCAACATACGTGGCACATCGTCATGGAGTGATATCAAGGCATCCTTAGATTGGAGTTCACGCTTGACCTCATGCTTGGTCTCTTCACTACTTGACTCTTTTTTCAAAACAAAGAGAGGATTGTCATAAGTTGCTTCAGCACCCACTTCAAAGAAGGGATTGTCGAAGACTTGGAAGCCACTCCTTACGTCTTGCTGCCCCAAATCTGCACATGCAACTTCTGACTTTCTTGAAATGCTTTCAAGATCAAACTCCTCTTGAAGATAGTCGAAATCTCCAATCACTTGATTAATTTTTTTAGCTCTTTGTGCATCCTCTTGCTCCTTGAAAAGTTTGAAATCTGCAAACTGGTCTGCAACCTCTGTTAGATCCAACTGAGTTTCTTTCAACTTGTCCTTTGTTGATTTAAGCTCCAAAGTGAGCTCATCAACCATACTCTCCCTTTCTTCGAAAACAATGAAGGCCTTCTTTGCAGATTCAACGGCATGATCTCTATCTTCAATCAAGCCTAAGTACTCAGACTTCAAGGTCTCCAATGAATCTCTGATAAGTTGCAACTTGGGAAGAGCAACCTCATATTTCACTCCTCTTTGTCTCTCTTCAAGCTGAGCATCCCAAATAACCCCTTCAATCAGACTATGTGTGCGTTCAAATCTAGATAGAGCTCGCACTTCATCTTCAACGGAAACCTCAGGTTGGCCTTCACACTCATAAGAATGCGAAGATGGTGAATTGCCGATAGGCTGTAACTAAAAAATAGAACTTCGTTTCACGCTTTTGCTGCCCTCATTGTTGCTCCAACATTCCTGTACTTCACCACCAACTAGTGGGGAGTGCTCAATGTCTTGGGAAACATCATACTCCACTAAGCCTTCAACTCGTTGATTGCAATCAGCTTCATGCCTTGATAAATCAGATTTATGTTTGGTAATTCCTCCAAACCTTTCATCTTCAAGAGCCATATGGCCCTCAAACTCTGTTTCCTCTTCCATGTTACTCTGATCAAACTTGAAAGCAGCCCCAAACTTAAGCATATTAACACCATTGTCTGCTGATAGAGAACCCTTATCGAGTTCCATTTCTTCATCCGGATCAAAGGGAAATTCATCCCATACCGGTTTGTCATCACTAAGTGCCTTCACACCTGGATCCCAAATGGTGAGAGGCTGATTGTTTCGATCACAAGAAGAGTGTTCTTTGTGCAACACTTGGAGTGTTGATTCTTGGAATAGGTCAACTCCCAAATCACTAAAGCTGATGTCTTCATAAGTACCTTCCTCCAATGGTTGGGTCTGAAGTTCAAACTCAAAACCACCCTTAGCACTGTCACTGAAAGGAAGTAAGGAATCTTTAGAGCTAGCTGTTAGAAATTTTTTATCATCCTTATCTTCAATGAACCTTTCATCTATAGGTATGTTTCTGATCTCATCATGAACAATCATATGCATGCCATAAAGGTCTTCGTGATCACTTGTAATAAATTCATCTTGTGAAAACTCTCGAGGAGTTTGAACAGCAATAAGAGGAAAACTATCTATCACTAACTCTTCAACAAGAGGAGGTACAAACACCTCGAAATCATTACCAACATCCTTTGTGAAGCCCTTAGTCTCAAAACCTTCATGAGATGAATCCAAATTAGGATTCAAGTCTGCTGCGATATTCTTCTCACCGAACTGATCTACATCACTTGCTATCCCATGCAAGTCAAGGGGAGTATTATGGGGCTCTCCCGCACACTCCTCATCTGTCAAGGTTTCTTCATCCAATGCCCTATCATTTTTAGGCAAAATGAGCACCTCGCTTGTGCCATCCTCAACACTAGTTGACTGATTTTTCTCTTCATTCTGCTTACTTGTGGGCTGCAACCTACAAACAGGCATTTCTTCTACCTTTATTGCACTTGCAACCATGGCACATTCTGCTTCCTCCTTAATCATTTTTTTGATGTAATTGACCATAGCCCGCCTTCCAGGGTTATAAGTCACCACACAATCCAAAAAGGTATCAAATGAAATACCGTTCTTAAACTCATCTGTCATGCTCTGATAATCTCTGTAGAGTATGTCAGCCTCGTGTTCACATTTCCTCTTGAACTGGCTTTCTTTAGAAATCCCAATCAAATCCGACTTCCCAAACTTAGCATAAATCTTTCTGATTCCACTCCTTAACTCAGGATCCTTCAATAGCGTATACAGATCATGCATTAACTCAAGTAGAGACTTCTCTATAGTCATCTTTCTCTGTCAAGTGAACTCTGATGGGCACAGGATGGCAGGATCTTGGCTCTGATACCACTGAAATATTCTGAGCCAATTTTTTTCGTTTTTCAATTTACAAATTACGAAGCATAGCACCCGTTAAGGTTAGAGAATAAACCAAAACGTGCAAGAAAACAAATCTAACCAGAATGGCGCCGATGATGGCGAGCATTGGTCAAAGGATCTCTACTCTAAATACAAAAGGGAACTCAACGTCAAGTATGTGCTACCCAATCCAAGGCGGAGTGAGGGGCGACCATATGACGGAGTGATTACAGAATTAAATGCTTGAAATAAATGCTGAAACTGGAAATACTCGACACCCAGAATGTGCTTGCTAACCCAAGCTGGGAAAGTAGCTACCATAGGGCGGAGCTGTAACTATTACAATAACTTAAATGAATTTGAGAATTACAATCAGATTTGAACAAGAATGAAATGACTGCCAGTACTACTGTTAGTTTTACAAAGGATGTTCATTTGCCTGCTGAAATCATAGAAATTTGAGAGCTTAACATTACATCAAAAGATCTCTTCTTAGTATGGTTAGAAGAGCCAAAACAATAGACCTTTCAATGTTCAAAATTACAACTCTGATTTTTGGATAAATCTGCACTCTTGAATTAAAAACAGCAGTCTAAGGAATTCACTATTTTGCTCATATCTCTCTCTTAACTTGCCCAATTAACATGAAACCAAATGAAATAAGCTCTAACAATGGAGGCGCCTAAGATGAGACATAGGAAACAGATCCAAACAACCACAATTAATTATGCACGAGACCCAATGCAATCAAATGGTACGGCTGCAAGAAGGAAGGTGATCTGCTCTATTAAATTAAATACTTCTCTAAAAAATCTGCAAATTAGAGAATGATGGCGCCTAGCCTTAACAAGGGGAATGGGTTAATACCCAGATGCAATACTTTTGTCTTTTTTGATTTATGAATAAAAACATGAATCTGCTGTAACAAATAATGCAAAATGCTGAAAACCACTAATATGCAAATCAAATCTAACTATGCAATAAGCTGATTACAATGCATAAACTAAATGTAACTCACAAACTAGACTAAATCACCACTAGTCGCTATCTTTCAAGCGAGAAGCAATGCCCAAGCTAGGAGGCCTTCATTCCTCGAAGCAATCCCAAAGCCAATCCAGCAGCATAACATTCCTGTAGATAAAAGATCCCAAAATGATGAACCAAGTCTTCCTTATATAATTTCCTGCTGACTTCATGAAACCCTAATCTCTTCTTCAAGTCAAAACCCTAATCCTCTTTAAGGAATGGCGTCCTTTTCTTTCAAATTCAATATTGACCATTTTAATTAAATTCGATATTTTAATCATGGCGTCCACTTTAGAGCTTGGTTTTTACTTTAGAAAAATAAGAAATAATCCTTTATGAAGGCGCCACCCTCAAGACCACCTTTTTAAAACAACTTGAAGTCATCAAACTAGGCCAAGGGGGTCAACGTTATAATATAATATTAAAACGTGACTTTAATTAATTAATACAACTTATCTCTCCAAATACGCCCCTAAGCCATCAATTAGCAAGCCAACTGATCAAACTGACATGGGAAGTCAACCATGCTGGACCCGACTGTTGAACTGCCAAAAATAGAATTTACTAAAAATAGTAAATTCTGGAAAATGCTCTGAATGCCGAGATGAACATACCCCTGCGAAGCTCTCTGAAAACCCAGAAAGAATCTGCCATTGAATCCATCATCTCTGAGTAATGACCTCCTCAAAAATAGGAAACCCTAATTTATCTTCCGACTAGCCTTCGAGTTCCCAAAGAAAAGGCCAATGGTTACTGGAAAGATTAGGTTTGAGAAGGGGACATTACAGATATGGACCACTTTGGAGTCTTTGTTTGGGAATCAGGATACTATGAGAGGGTTTCAGTTAGAGAATGAGCTTATTGGCTTAAATCCTAGGGATTTTGACAACATCCAGGAGTTTTTCACCTAACTCAAGTCTCTTAGATTGCAATTGTCACAATGTGGTGTTCAAAAAGAAGACTCTCAGTTGATATTGTCCATTCTTTCTAAGCTTGGACTAGATTATTCAGTTTTTGTATCTACCTTTTATGCCACTATGGATGCACTTGGTACGAGATTCACTATGCCATCTCTTGATGACTTTGCTTCATCTCTCACTCGAGAGAAAGCTAAGTTAGCTAGCATGGGCATGGTGAAACCTTCTTCCTCATCACAGGCACTTAATGCATCACAGGAGCCCAAAGATCAGAAGGCTTCTACAGGAAAAGGCAAGAAACATAAACAAAAGGATTCCAAACCTCATGAGTAGCAAAAGGAGTCCTAAAATTCATCCTCCTCTTCTAAGGGGAAATCATCTAGGAAGGAGAAGACTCCATGTGCATATTGCAAGAGGGAAGGACATTGATGAGATGAAACATCTTCTTCAGAAACATCAAATTGATTTTCCTTCTAGGATGTCTACATCATCTTCTTCTCCTCATTCTTCTTCTTTAGAATAGCATGATAGGGGCACAACTGGTTTACATATTTCATCAGATATGAAGGGACATGCTCTTTGTGCTTCTTCAGGTATTGGATAAGGGATATGGCTTCTAGATTCAGGAGCATCTCATCATATGGCATCTTCACAGTCTATGTTCACTTCCTTTGAGTCTTGCACTATGTCTCCTATTTTGATGGGAAACAACACTTATACGAGTGTTACAAGGAAGGGGTCTATTAGTTTTGGGGACCACTCCTTTCAGGATTTCTTGTGTGTCCCTCACTTGACAAACAACCTTCTTTCCATTTATCAGATCACACATGGAGGCATTGGGAGATTTGTGGAGTTCACACCTAATTCAGTTATCATCAGAGACTTGGAGAGTAGAGCAGTTATTGCTACTGGGATAGTGGATCACTCATCTCGGTTGTAATCCTTCACCAATTTTTCTACTTATGGTGCTTTTGTTCCTACAGCTGCTCCTCACACTTCTAGTGTGCATCATCATTCAAAGGAGAGATTTGACTTCTTGAACATTGGTGTTCTCACTTCGGATCCTATTCTCGAGCCTTCCATTCCATCTCCTCCCCCTCCTATTGCTATTGTTGTGGCTACTGATGTGGCTTCTTCTATTTCAGTGCAGCAAGATCCAATTGATCATACATCTTTGGAGGTTTCTATTGAGTCTTTACCTACTTTGACTTCTTCATTGGTTGAGGTCACACCTACTTCTGTGGAGACATCTTGGGCTACACCTACTTCACCTTCAGAGATTGCTTTCATTCGGCCTCTTCCCTCTCACTTCTTTCAGGAGATGCAGTTTCTTCAGTTCTTTTGGAGTTACTTCATTTTGGGGGGGATATGTGGTCTCTTTCTTCCTCTCTTATGGGGGGGTTCTTTCATGTATCTTTGTGATGGATGGTGTCCTTGGGGGGTCTTATGGATTCCTCCATCTTTCATCACTTAGTTAGTTTATTGCATTCTATTTTGGGGAGGAGTTTTGTTCCCATGTGGTTTTCTCCTTTACCCTGTTTGATTTAGTTTGCATTGCACTTGTAAACGAGTACCTGATCAGGCCTTGTTGCCAGGACTCATCTCTTGCATAATAATTTTCTTCTCCCTAAGTTGCACTTATGGGGGGGTGTTGGTGTAATTAATTATTTAATTACACTTTAGCATAAGTTTACTTAGGCATATTTTATTTCCTAGGTTAATTCTTATCTTTATCTTGTTGAGCTGCCTTTTTGCTCAAGATAAGATTAGGGTTGTTTTTTCTTGCTTTATTGCTTGATTGCCTTTTTGAAGGATTTTGTATTATTTGTAAAACAATTACTTTCAATAATCATTATTCTGGTTTTTGCTTGCAGAAACTTGCTTTGAGGGTTTACAAAACATCTTTCTTTTTTGTTCTGAATATTTGTTGCATGTGATAGGTGATTGCTTGCATGTGATTCTTGGGGACTGTGAAGTTGGTTTTTCAACTTCTACAATAGTTTGGTATAGAATTATAATGGAAAATAAAAAAGCTTGCTAGGAGAATAAAACAAGTTTTCAATTGTCCAAGTACAACATAATATTACTGAAGCATTTCAAAGTTTAGGCCATAAGAATCATCCTTTTTTAAACATGGATTGCAAATAATTTTTGAAATTTAGAAGCCTTGGTCATTAACATTATTGTCTGCTACAATGTCATCTAGTGTATCATTGTCAATGTTCATATGCTCTTTCAAGTATTTAATATTATCATCATCCTCATCTTGACTTGCATCATCTTCATCATCATTGAAATTTGACTGTAGACCATCTCTATTGTTACCAGATGTATTTGGATCATCATTTTCTATACCATCCATATTGTTGTCTTCCATAACATCGTAACTCTGGATTGTTGTCTTCTTGTGCTTGAACATAACCATCTTCAAAATCATCATGGATGCCAATTTCTTCGATGTTCTCTAATCCCTCTCTCTCATTTTGTTGGTCATCATTGGTTTGCTCAGTATCCACTAATGCATTGTCAAATACATGCCTTAATCTTAGATCATAATGTATGGAAAATATCCATTTCGGGTCTAAAATATCTTCATAGAAAAATACCTACACATGAACGACATACATATATTACATGTATGTTATAACAATTTTATTGATTAATAAACACATGTATAGATTCGTAATAGGCTATGAAAAATTCGCAGCCACATACCCTACACATACCCATCATATCACAACTTTTTGGCCCATCATGATCCTGCACATACCCGAATGCTTCATACCATCTACACTTAAAAATATAACATTTAAAAGAGAGGTAATCCAACTCAATAATTTATTGTATTTTCCCAACATATTGTAGATTCCCTTCAATTATATCCTTATCTTTTGAGCTTGATCGACTGTATTGCTTGAAGTCAACCATGATGCCACAATCGAAGGATCGTCTCTTTACATCAACACTTTCTACACGATAATGTCGACCATATGCCCACAGTGCTGGATATTTCCTCACCTGTGAAAGACCATTTATTTCAGTGAAAACAAATATAATGACGAATATTAAAATAGTTAATACTGTCAAAACTGTAAGGAAACAACATTTTTATAAAATTCCAACTGTACCTTTCTTTCACATCCTCTAGACATGTTGATTTCATCTTCTGTTATGTTTGAATTTGTACCTGCATCTTCTATTTGATTTTGAATTTGTTCGGTAACCCATTCTAGTGTGCAATCTTTTCCCCATTCCCCAAGCAGATGAGGGGGAAGTGGAGTATTCCTTGGGTTCGATCTCTTCAACTATCTCCTTGCTTCTAACACTTCTTCTCTCTTTTTATCAATATAGATCAATCCATTTGTTCATAAAGTCCATGTGGTACAAAATGAACTTTTCGAGTATAGAACTTTCATCGACACCTATTACATGTCAACATGTTTATTTCAAACTCTAAATGTCATGCTGTTAATTTGACAAATAAATTACAGAGTAAATTAATGATTGAAAGAAAAACAACCACACTGATTGTGAATTTACTTACTAATTTGTACTTCAACACCATCAGATTGTGGCTTTTTTCCATCAATAATATATGATGCTTGTTCTTCATCCCAGATGCATGGGCCATCTTCAAAATCTTTAACAAGGAATTCACACAGGAAGAAAAATGCTTCATTCAATACATACCCTTCATCCATGCAACCCTCTAGATGTGCCTTTTGTCAGACATATCTTTTAAGAGTTTTCATATACCTCTCAAATAAAAACATCCACCTTGTTGATACAACACCCGCCAATCAATGTCATTGACTAGGTGTATAAGTAAATGGACTTGTAGGTCCATGAAACTTGTAGGGAGCTCCTTCTCAAATACACATACAATTTCTGCAATTTCCTTCTTCCACTTTGGCACTTTAGATTGATGGATCTCCTTGGAGGTCACCCACCTAATATAAGAATAGTAAATTAGTATGAACCTTTAGTCATAAATTAAAATGCAATATAATATATCTATGTCTCTCACACATGAACATTTCATATAACCACATACCTTGTAAATGCTGACAATCGACTTATGGCATTCCTTAAGTCAACTGTAAGATAGGAATCCCCCCTAATTGCCAATGGCATGATATGCTATCAAACACATTTATGAAAAGGTCATTAGTAATTTTTTCTCACACAACAAAATATCAAAATAAATTTAGTGCTTAATCAATGTTACCAGTAAATGTTAAATGTTGATATAGAACACCTTCATTAAATTATGAAAATCATGTGTTTTAAATCCTGTGATATGTCCATCAACTATAAAAGCTTTAGCCAATGATGACCCATATCCAATAGGTGTACTTATTGAACAAATGACATTTTTTAGTTGGTCTAGCTCTTTTTTTTCAAAATCCATGGAGCTTCTGCATATGTTTCATTTTCCCTAGTTGGCCACAAATGTTTTCTATCAAATTTGGTACGCAAAAGAGCAATATCTCTCCTCACAAACAAGGTGTCCTTCTCTTTTCCTGATATATGTTGAAATATAGAATCTGGGACATTTTTGAAGATGTGCATAGGATCTAATATGTGAGATATTAATAGATCCTTCCAGTAAGGGAGCTCATAAAATATGGTTTTCCTTTTCATTCCTTCTGGCATATTAACTACAACTTGTTTTGGTTCTTCAATTGCATCACCCCGATCAAAAAAATCCTCCCAAGCTTTCAATTCAGCATCTTCATACTTCTTAAGCCAATCACCTGGATCCATAATCATGGGAGGGCCTCTATTTTCAACTTTTCCATCAAATTGATTCTTCAGGCGATTTCTAAGCCTATGATCTAGTGGTAGAAAACCCATGTTGTTTGCGTAAATAAATTTATGTAGGTCTTTAGAATACCGCCCTTGAAATTGTTCCGTAGATCTTGGACATGCAAATATCCCCTTTGTTTCAAGCCCTGCAATTCAATAAGTAATGTTAATAATATCAAAAAAATAGTATAAAACTAAGTATGAAAGTTGGGATGAAAATAAATTATGAGTGTAAATACGTAAATATTTTATCTTACCAAAACAAACACCAAGTCCTAGGAAATCATGAATAGTCCAACATAGCACACCATGCAACATGAAGGACCTATTTGATGGAGGATGTGATATGTCATACATTCTTATGCCTTTCCATAGCAGTTGCATCTCATCAATTAAAGGCGCAAGATAAACATCCATGTTTTTACCTTGATGTTTTCCTAGAACAATGAGAGCCAACATAAGGTCCTCCTTTCTAACACTCATCCATGGGGGAATATTGTATACTATCAATCTGACTGGCCAAACACTATAATTTGAGCTCAGGAAAGAGAATGGGCACACTCCATCAATTGCAAGACCAAACCTAATACTACGAGGTTCATCTTTGAATTTTGTTGGCCATTTTTCGTCTATGTGTTTCATTGCTTTGGAGTCGGTCAGAATTCACATGAATCCATCTTTACTCATGTTCTTTGCATACCAGTCCATCAATTGTGCTAGTGAATTGCAACAAAACATTCGTTGAAGTCTAGGTATAATTGGCATGTGACGTAAAACCTTCTTTGGAACTGTAGGACCTTGTACATGTCTGTACAATATCTCTTCTCTTTTCATACAGAGCATTCTACCTTGTTTTTATATTCATCTCTATATAAAATGCAATCATTTTTACATGAATGAATTTGCTTATATTCAATCCCTAAATCAACCAACAACAGACGTGCCTCTCTACAAGTTGATGGCAAGACATTCTCTTCAGGGAATATTTTAGTTTTTAGTGCCTTGTAAGATTGCCAGAGATTAAATCAATTGAATGTTTGACTTATGATGAACATGTTTGATATGTCAATCTATACTAGGACTATTTATATACAATATATGGTTTTAAAATCCCCTTAAAGAAATATAAATGAAGTTGATGAATGTTTACGAATTATGTACACCAATTGACAATGCAAAGTAAGAAATAGATTTCAACTCACTTCAGTAGGGTAGTGAATCTTTTGTCTGACCAACCAAATAGTGACTTGATTTCTAATAATATTAATGTGCATGCCAATTTTGAGGTTCTACTTGCACCCGATTTGAACACGGGTGTCTTCGCTGCTTGCTTGATGGAGTCTTTGATGTTGTTATCATCAACATTATGTTGGTGGTAATTACCCCTGCTACCATCGTTATTGTCAACCATATCATCATTATTTCCATCATTGTTTCCATCCCCAAAGAAACTTGTAAGCATTTCATTCAATCCTTCTTCATGCACTGCATTTTCACTATCATGATCATCATCATTAAGGCTAGGTGGCATGTCATCAGTGTATGCGACTCTCATCAGCTCTTCAAATTTCTTAGGTGGTAGTGTTCTCTTCAATCTTGCTCTTCTCACCCTGGTATGCTTTAAAGGATGGTTTGGATCATTCCGTCCAAATCTTAATAACCCAACTAGATCTTGGGTATTAGTATGTGTTTCATCAAAATCTTCTACCAATCAACAAACATAAGCATTATTTAATGTTTGGCAACAATTAGATAAATCATAAATGTATCAATTTCAAAGAAATTTAATGAAATATGGCTTAAAAAATAAAAATAAAAATTGTATGAACATATATACATCAATTGAATAATGGAACATTATTTTATAGACTACCTTTTTTATACAATAATTTAAATAAAACACAATTTTGACAACATAGTTTATAAAACATTAGTCCACACTCATTTATTATTCTTTGGTTTTAATCAATTGTAGGAGGCATACTACCAACTGGAAGCTCATCATATATGTAATGTCTTTGTACAATTTCTCATTTGAATTGTTTCTTTCCATGACATACAAAACATCCACAAACAACAATTTTCTCAAAGTATTCATCCCATGTACTATAGTCCTGAACTACCTCTTCTTCAGTGCAATCATTTGTTGTGTCTGTAGTATCCATTGTCATTTCCTCTTCCACCCATTGTTGTCTACTTGATTTAATAGTTTTAGGTCCATGTCCACGTACATATCTTCTTCTTTTGCTAGTTGAACACTTAGGCTCTACATTTGCTCCAATCTCCATCTAAAATAATCAACAAAATGCATTAATTTATGTCAAGATTGGATAATACATTATAAATTTCAATAATACTATGAAAAAATATGGACTTATCACAAAATTCCATCATATCATTTTTTCCTAAGTTAAGTCAAAATTTTAGTACCTGATGTCCCACTTCATCTGTTGTGTCCTCATTTGATATGACACGATTTGTTGCCATGGCCTCGTCTCACCCCTATAATACACAACATAGTAAATAATGTTTAGTACACCAATTATATCATTTCAACAAGTATGCTATCCAACAGAAAACCTCACTTTAGTCATATATTTGGCATATTGATTTCTCCTCTATTTTGTAGCATTTGTGAATTCATAAACACCTTCCTCCTTTGGTTGAGGTTTCTTTCTCTTCTTACCTCTATTGTACCTGCAAATTTTGTTGTCTCATCTATTTCCACCCACTTTCCTCTTAACAATTTAGTATTTCTACACCATCCATGTCCTCTCTCCATGGCCTCCTCTGTGAATAAAAATGTTGCCATAGAAGCTTTCACTGCACTACTTCCAAGAAGGAAGAAGCAACTTGCGGGACTGCAGTAAACCCCGCTCTACCGCACTGTGCTGATGAAGGAGCCGCGAGATAGTGGTGGTCACCGCACTACCGCACGCCAATGGTAGAAGACTTGCAGGAGTCACCACAACACCGCCAGGAACAAAAGGAAGACTCGTGTGCCGCCATAGAAGATTTCACCGCAGTACTGCGAAGAAGGATGAAGCACCTTGCAAGACCGCAATAAAAACTGCTCTACCACACCAAGATGATGAAGGAGCCATATGATAGTGGTGGTCACAAAAACAAGGCAGGAGTTGGAATTATTTCCAACACTTTGGATCCTGTGATACACAACAATGAAAATAGTCACTATATAGCAATGATAAGCACTCAATTAGGTGCACTTGGTGCCGCCTTAGGCACCCCAAACAGATTACATTAATGGCCAAAAGTTGGCGCTAAAGTTGGTGTTAACTAACACCGACTAAAGCGCTGACTACTGAATCAAAATTAAAAAATTAAAAATTTCCCGCATGAAGGAAGAAATCAAACGACAAAAAAGGGAAAAATGTCATGTGAAGGAAGAGAGCAGGGTGCTACCAACAACTGATGAGAAATTTGATTTAGTTTGCGACACCATAGGTAAGGTTACAATTTTTTTTTCTTGGTTGAATTCATGATTTTTTACTGCTCTTTGTATTGCATTTGAATTCATGATTGTTTATTGGTTCGTGGCCTAACCTATCCAGGCAACCTCTAAATTGTCCCATCATTATAAATTGTAAAACCTTTGAGAAACCAACAAAAAAATTTACCCTACCCATTTGAGCTTTGGCTCGAAATATTATAGCATGAAGCCAAGATACCTCTGTATTCTTTCCCTAACCTGGGTATCAAGGAAATAGTGAACTTCTTCACAAATCTAGGAATTGGGTCAGTCACTGCTGAGCAACTACTAAAAATAAACACAAAAACTGCTTGGTTTTTCCTAGTTGCGCCATAATCACCAATGCCATGAAAAATTCATGCAAGATTGCATTATGAAAGAGTTTTCATGATAAGTTTATCAACACTAAGCAAACCCAACAAACATATTTTCCCTAGGTTATCAACACTAAGCAAACCCAACGAACATATTTTCCCACAAAACAAAACTTTCATACCACAAACTGGACGAAAACTTTCATACCTGACAGTGTGTACTTCATTTGCCTCCATAGACTGGATGAAAATAATTTGCCCTAGGTCACCTCAAAATGTCAAGCAATAGAAGGAAGTGAGCATTGTCAATAGACTCTAGCCACAATGAGGTAATTCATTGTCAATTTATAGATTTGTAAATGTTTCCATTATTTCTTTGAATTTTACTTTTTACTTTTTTATTTATAAATTTAAAAGAAGAAATATAATTTAAATATATATATAGGGACATGAGACTGAAAAAGATAAAGAGGAATTGGCTTCCATATTGGGGGTAGAGGCAGTGAACAAATTGGTTAATGTGGATTGGACAACGCTTGCCAGATACATAGAAAAATAATCTGGTAATGCCCCTCAAACATTGCAAACAAATCAATTGTGTCAAAGGGAATCAATTGATTCCCCAACCAGTCCTAGATCGAGCAAAAGATCCAGGAGGAAATCAGTGACAGTAAACTCTAAGAATGCGGAATAGGGAGCAGAGACTTCCAATGCCCCAGCCACTCCTGGGACACAAACTTCTTCCACCACGCCATGTTATCAACCTTGCATTGGTAGCTACAATATGCAAATAGAATACAAGGTGGTTTCAGGGGAAGTCCGAATGATGGATGTTGGGAAAATGATTGTGAATAGGTTGAAGGAATCATGCCTTCAACGGTTCAAAGACCATCTACATTTGTCATTCTCACAGATACCCATGCAACTGAAAAAAGTAGTTATCCATGACATGGAGACTGATTTTGGCACAGGTTGGTCTATAAAGAAGATAAAGCTATGAATGTCTCAAAATTGCAAGAGATTTCGGTGCATCCAAACAAAGAAGATAAAAAAAATCCCTCCTGAGCTAAGGCAGAAAAAAAAGGCCAATTGATGTAAGTGTGAAAGTATGGAAAGAGCTTGTAAAAGCATATGAGAAGTTTGATGCATGGAGGAAGTCTGGTGAGGAGAGTACACAGGTATTTGAATTTTCTCATAAGATTATATCAAATTTATTAAACGATATTTAAATTGTATTTGTGCATAGTTAAATTGAATTAGTATATGTTTCAGGACAAGGCCTCCAAGGCTAGGCTTGAGAAACTTCCTGCCACGCATCGCAATGGCCAAAAAGGTTTACAGGCCTTGATCTGTACATTTGTAAGTATATTTAATATGTTAAATGATATATTTTTTATATTTCCTTGGAAAAAGTAAATGATTGCATATTAATTAGTTTAACTAGTCCATGTGCCATGTTTTGACAGGAGGAGAAATATGGCCACCATCCAAAGCAATTTGAAAATAATATGTTACAAAACAAAAAGTGGAATGATTTTGTAATTTGGATGGAGAATGAGGTATCAATAGTTGAGTTTCAATAACTTAGTTGGATATTGTTGTGTTAATATTTCAATTTGCATCTCTTGTGTTGAGTTGTTTATTGATGCGTAGGATGAGTAAATAGAGCTCAAATCTTATGATTACACAATGACCATTTATGTGCATGAATAAATAGTAGAAGGATGTAGATGAACTCAATTCATCTAACTTTATGCCTCTTGGCAGGAATTCCTCTTGAATCTCTAATATCAGGTGCTCGAGACTTCCCTATAGCTTTTACCTTTCGTTGTTACCTTTCCTCTTCACTGTCCAACTCGTCTCCTTTTTCCTTATCTGCATTTTTGGCTTCAGCTTCTAATTCATCCCATGTTTTACCTTCCTCTTCAAAATATTCTTCTTCTTCTTCATCCTCCTTTGACTCCACAAGAGATTCATCTTTTGAACTCTCCTCATCTGATTTTGATTCCTCTTCTACTTCAGAGGGTTTGTATCCTTGATCTAACTCTTCTGAATTATCAGAATCATAATCACTAGCTTCCATATTCAAAAATTCCCAACCACCATCTTTAATAAATTTATCTGGATCATCAGTAATAGTCTTCAAAATTGGCCACTAGTTCAAGTTCATTTTGCTTTCATAATACTTTATATCCATGGATTTCAACCATTCCTTGATGTCATCAAGTGAAGATTGAGGAATGGAATACATGTGGAGTACATCCCACTTGAAGTCTTTGAAAACAATAGCCATATCAAATTCCTTTTTCCCAAGTCCTACTCTCTCAAGGTTAACAATTCTCAATCTCACTAATAGCAATTACTAAGAAAGGTAATTCCACCAACTCTACCAAATAGTTTACCAAAGGAACAATAAAAGCAGAGGCTTTGAAAGGAACTCCATGAAAACCAAGCTCTCTAAATGGTACATCAAACTCTAGTTCAAAATATTTTAGATGAGGCTGCTCCCATAGCTCTCTTACTCGCTTGAAAAATCCTTGAAACTTTGACTTCTTAACATTCAAAAGATAAATGGAATGTCCTCAAAACCCAGTAGATCTATCCAAAAAAGCTAACTAAAAACACAAACATGCTCCCGCACACAATGGCCTAATGGCTAGTTGTCATATAAGTCAAACTACCAAAGTAACAACACTGATCGAGTTAACATATATGCATCATTTGCATAAACAATTGAAATGTGAAACAAATCTTAATCAACATTGAATTTTGAGATGAGTTGAAATAATAAAAAAAACATGTTTTGGGGAAAATATCAACAGCGTGGGGGAAGAAAGCATTAACCCTAATAAAAGCATTTTTTGTTGTTCCTGTTACACCATCTGTAAGTTTTCCTTGGATGACAGTACTGAATTTCTATATGTTGCACCCCTTAAATGTCCTACATGTTACAAATGTGGAATAACAATGCAAAACTTTGTATTGAGTCCAAAGGCCAAGGCATTCTGAATAAGGGTATCCAAACTTGATAAGGATGCAGTCACTATTACACATATTGACAATCTAGAATAGTCATGTAAAGACAACTGCCTGTGAAAACCATAATCAATCATATTATGCACATTCAAATCTAAGTTTCAAAGCTTGCATTTCAGTCCATGCATCTAAGTTCTTGTTGAAGATTGAGGGTGTTAACAACAGAGCTAGAATAGCTCTCCTTAAACCATAGCTTGTTTTAAAGTGTAGTATTTCCAAATTCAAATCCACTTCTCAGCTAAGGAAAGGAGGTAGGATTGTCAGGTGCTACCTCAAACAAAGAAGGCCATAGAAAACATTGAAATAGAAGATCCAATAAGTGAGACGACATAGTTGTAGACCATAGATAATCAAAATTCTTGCAATGCATAGATGCTTGTGATACAAACAAAAGGTGCTTACACATTGGCTGAATATATCCTCATCAAAATGACCAGAAAGAAATTTCAAATTTGTAAGTAAACTCTCACAGTCAAGAAAAACAGTCATAAAAATTGGAAGTAAACTTTGGCAGACATGTAGGTGAACTTAATTCATCTGACTTTATGCGTCTTGGTAGACATAAGGATCTCCCCTCCTAAATTTTGGACCACATCCATTACCTCCACATAAAACTGTACATCCTTGGTCTTCTTGGTTCCCACGCCATGATATGGTTATGCAAATGAAAATGAAGCAAAGTAATCATCTCCTTCTCTGCTGGTTGGAAGAATGCATGCTTAATGTTTTGAACATGATATCAACTCTCTCTTCTGCTCTCATGGTTGAATACAAAAATCCATTATGGTGGGCCTCTAGAGTTACAGTCATCTTTTGTCCTCTTCCACCAAATGATGGCCTAATCCACATGTCTGCCAGCCTAATTGGATTTTTTTTTTAAAGTTGAAGTTTCTCTTGAGTCACTAGTGTAGCTCTCTTTGCCTTTTCAGACTCTTTCATTTCTATAGATCATCTATAGGATTTAATCATTTGTACCGCATGGTTGATGTGCTTTGAATCCTTGCATCTAAAAGAAATTTCCTTAACATAAATACTACGAGGAAATTTCAATGTTTCCATTGTAGTTGGCACTAAATCTAGTACTTGCAACATTGAAAATTATCCTTATATAAGAATTCCCTCCATCTTGTTGGCATGTAACACTCTTGATGGTGGCTACATGAAATCTTATTCTAATTCCTCTTCTACATTAGAGGATTCATATCCTTGATCTAAATCTTCTCAATTATTAGAATTAGAATCACTAGCTTCCATATTCAAAAATTTCCAACCACCATCTTCAATAAATTTATCTGGATCATCAGTAATACTCTTCAAAATTGGTTGCCAGTTCAAGTTCATTTTTCTTTCATAATACTTTATATCCATGGAGTTCATCCATTCCTTGATGCCATCAAGTGAAGATTGAGGAATGGCGTCAATGCAGAGTACATCCTGCTTGAAGTCTTTGAAAACAATAGCCATATCAAATTGCTTTTTCCCAAGTCCTACTCTCTCAAGGTTAACAATCTCAATCTCACTAATAGTGATGACTAAGAAAGGTAATTCCACCAACTCTACCAAACAGTTTACCGTAGGAACAATAAAAACAGAGGCTTTGAAAGGAAATCCATGAAAACCAAGCTCTCTAATTGGTATATCAAACTCTGGTTCAAAATATTTTAGATGAGGCTACTCCCATAGCTCTCTTACTTGCTTGAAAAATCCTTGAAACTCTATATTGATTTTATTTTTCCTGTCCCTCTCTTGTTGTTCTTCCTTAATTTCATCAAGATCATACATTGACCTTCTTACCCCTCCTAAAGTTTGGACCACATCCATTACCTCCACATAAAACTAAACATCCTTGGTCTTCTTGGTTCCCACGCCGTGATATGGTTATGCAACTGAAAATGAAGCAAAGTAATCATTTCCTTCTTCGCTGGTTGGAAGAATGCATGCTTAATTTTTTGATACATGATATCAGCTCTCTCTTCTGCTCTCATGGTTGAATATTGAAATCCATTATAGTGGGCCTCCAGAGTTCCAGTCATCTTTCTTCCTCTTCCACCAAATGTTTGTTTGATCCACAAGTTTGCCAGCCTAATTGGATTTGTTTATGAAAGTTGAAGTTTCTCCTAACTCACCAGTCTTAGCTATAACTTTTTTGAAATTTTATTATGGCATGTGCACTTTGATATGATGTAATATGATTATGGTTTCATCTCATATGTTGTAATATTAGATATATAACATAAAAATAAATTATTGCATGAAATAAATAATTACTTCATTTTAAATGTTTTTTTTTGTAGAACACAGGTCTTCCAAAAGATCAAGATGATCCTCATCATGATATAGTTCCACAAAATATTTGTTCTTTCGGTACAAACCACGTGGCAGAGGATGATGATGACATAGATATAGAAGAGACTGAGGCCAATGACAATGATGATGATGACGACGACGAGGATGATGATGATGATGATGATGATGATGGTGATGATGATGATGAGACAGTTGGTGATAGTAACCAGTGACATTCATGATCATATAGACCACATCATGGATCATTGTTGATATATCGTTATGCTGGCTCTTTTCATGGTTACTATCACATGTATCATTTTCACAGCCTACAATACTATATTGTTGAGTTGTATCATATTGACATGTATCATCTTGACTTGTAACAATTTGAGTTACATAATTTATCAATTTTATTTATATCATTTGTACATGTATCATTTTCACTTATGTCGATTGTTGGACATGTATCATTTTGACATGGTTTTGATGTACTGGCATATTTGACTTTCACTTGTTTTAGTTATATATGATGATGATCTTATCAGTATTGACTTTTCAATTTATATATATTAAAAGTGGTCGATGATTTTTGGATGGATATTTATTAAGTATGATGATTTTAATTTACTGCTTAGGATGGATGTTGTCAAATTCAATTAAATTATAGATATTTGACTAACTTGTTTTAATTATAGATGATGATCATGTTACAATAATTATATTGTTATTTAATCATATGAGCTAAATAATTAAATTACTTACTCTATAATCATATGAGTTATTTAAGAGGCACATTATATTTAACTAATTAAATTGAAATAAAACATATTAAGTTAATAAATGGAAGCAAAATAAGATGCATTTTTAGAAGCAAAAAAGGAAGCAACAATGGAAGCCAACCTAGAAGAAAACCAAAAGAAATCTTGGAAGCAAAATTGGAAGCAAAACTAGAAGCAAACCTAGAAGCAAACTTGCAAGCAAAATTGGAAGAAAATCTGGAAGCAAAACTGGAAGCAAATCTGGAAGCAAACCTGGAAGCAAAACTGGAAGCAAAACCAAAAGAAAAACTAGAAGCAAAACCAAAAGCAAACCTGGAAGTAAAACTAGAAGCAAAACTAGAAGCAAAACTAAAAGCAAAATCAGAAGCAAAACTGAAAGAGAAACCAGAAGCAAACTTGGAAGCAATACCAGAAGCAAAAATAGAAGGAAAACTAGAAGAAAAACTGGGAGCAAAACTAGAAGCAAACTTGGAAGCAAAACCAGAAGCAAAACTAGAAGCAAAACTGGAAGGAAAACTAGAAGGAAAACCAGAAGCAAAACTAGAAGCAAAACCGGAAGCAAAACTAGAAGCAAAATTGGAAGCAAACTTGGAAGCAAAATTGGAAGCAAACCTGGAGGCAAAACTGGAAGCAAAACTGGAAGCAAAATTGGAAGCAAAAATAGAAGCAAAAATGGGAGTAGACATGGAAGCAAAACCGAAAGCCAAATTGGGCGCCAATTTCAGTGCAATTTTTGACGTTACTTCCTGGCGGTATTTTAGGTGCTATAATTTTTCGGTGCTAAAACCAGCACTAAATTCAGTGCTAAATTTGGTGAAAAAGTCGGCGCAAAATCCGATGCCGAATTAACCATGCCAGTTTGCACCGAGTTTAGCACCAGCCAAATTGTTTAATTCATGTACTCAAAATACACTAAAATCTGGTGCAAAATTCTATGCTAATTGCTTGTTGTGCTATTGTGTATTCTACAACACAAAACACCACTGCAACACACTATTTCCTCTTTTTATTCAACTTTCTCAAAAGCACTTGGAAACCAAGCACCATAGACACATTCCCAACATCTTCAACACTTCCTCATCACCACCAATCCAGCTACAACATAGAAACTTAACCATACACCCATAGACAAAAGCTTATCAAATCAACACTAGAGGTTGACACCAATAGCTTACTAATGACAACATAATGCAACTAATCAAAGCATCATCAGAGACAACAATAACTCAATATCAACTTCTCACACTCTTGCAACAATCTCATACTCATATAGTTCTTGCTCATACAGTTGACACTAATGACAATGCAAGTTTGTTGACATCAATGGAAACACCAATGACACATACTTACAACAATATCCCCCTTTGTCATTAATGGAAAAACATGATGTGAAAAACCATCAACAACAAACATAGAAACTTTGATCATAAATACTTTTTCTCCACACCAACTCTTCTTCTCTTTTCTCTTACTTTTTCCTTCTTACACAACTAGCTCATTGCTTTCTCTCTTTCATAATGTTAGATCTCCCCCTTAGATTTTTTCACATTAATCTCTCCCCCTTTGACATCAATGGAAAAGGGAAAAAAATATTATCATCTCTCATTCTCCCTTTGGCATCAATGTCAAAGGGGAAGAGAGTCATATGAAAAGAAAAGCTACAAAGGGGGGAGAACAATATGAAAGAGAGAAAGCAATGAGCTATTTGTGTAAGAAGGAAAAACTAAGAGAAACGAGAAGAAGAGTTGGTATGGAGCAAAAGTATTAATGATCAGAGTTGTTTTGTTTGTTGTTGATGGTTTTTCACGTCATGTGTTAATGACAACACCAACATCACATACTTGCAACATTTGGATGATAGCAAGAATTTGGATTAGGGTTAGGGGTATGTGATTAAGAGTAGGGATTTGATGGCTTCAATTAGGATGATGGGATGGGAGTGGGAAACCTTTGGTTTAGGAACTTTTTTGATGTATTTTAAATTTAGATTCAAAGGTTGGTGATTGATTTTGTATGAGGTTAAAGAAGAAAAATATTTGACATTTTGGTTGCTTTGGATTTGAAGGGGGTGGTTTTATGGGTTTTGACAATAAGAAACACTAAAAATAATAACAACCTAGATATATTCAAGTAGTGTGCGGATGGTTATAATCCCACCTTTATGCCTTGTCTAAGCATGAAGTGTAAGGCCTATGTTGGGGAATTAATAATTTTATCACCCAAGATTACTTTATGACATAAGGAGAGAGTATACACAATTGAAAATATTATTTCTAGAGACATGAGATGAGTGACTTCCTAAGGATAATTGCTTATCAATGCATAAAAATCATACAAAATCAATTGTTCCTATATATGATACATAAGGCTATTAGAGACATGTCCTTGATATACCCAAAGGTACGTGAGGATCAATCCCATTAATAGGATTCCACCTACAAGCATGTGTTCAATAGACTAGTCCAATTCCACTTCATCTTGTCTCCTTAGAAGAAGGGGTGCTAAGTTTGAGCCAAACATGATGGTCCTCCTTTGAGGCAAAAAATTTTCTCTCCCCCCTTTGCATATCTTTCTAGAACATGTGGTTTGGATCATCCCCTAAGGTGATGAAATCCTTAGGTAGGACCCTAGAAGAAAAAAGGGATAAATTTTTTTGGTCTCCAAGATTGCCTTGTGATGCGAGGAGAGAGAATACAACTATCATTCATTGGGTTTTAATCTAGAAACAAGAGAATAATATGAATTTTTTGATCTCCAAGGTTACCTTTTAATACAAGGAGAGAGTATACACTTCACAAATTTTGATGAATAAAGAAAATAAGAATCTTTCTCTTAACTAAATTATATGTGCAAAGTTAATTGGTAGGAAATAAAGTCTTCAATAAATTAGTTAGTAGTTAGATAAAAGGATATTTGATAAGTGGAGTACTTTCAAAACTCAATCAATACTAGTAACTTATATAGATAATTAGCACAAAAATTGAAGAAAGAATAATACAAAATTTACAAGGTGGAGGCATCATAGGAAAGTGTATGCAATAAATGAAAAAATGGATGATGAAGGAAAGTGTAGATTTTTAAATAGATATTTTACCTTTATCACTAAATTAGTTATGGATGCATTGAATGGTGAATCATAGGAATCATGCTACAATGAAGATATTGAAATAGAAGGCATATGTGATGAGCCAAAGACCTTCAAAACAAGAAAGAAGGTATTAGTGAAATTTCAACTCAAAAAATGGAAAAAAAAAACTACAAACTTGAGGATTGTGAATCTTGAAATAATAGATTAGAGTGTTTGTTAATGGACTAAGAAAAAGATAAAAGTTAAGAATAAAAATATAGGGGATGAAAATTGTTAATTTAGGGTCAAGAATAGAGGCATTAGGTTGCAAATTGGAAGCAATGTAATGTTGATATGTGGAGCCTGATTTGACTTGATGTTTACATTTTGTCCTCTTTACTTGATGAATTTTCCCCCCAAATCAATTAACAGGGGAATGCAAGGGGGGAAGAGCCCCTCTTGCAAGGTTTGAGTGCATTATCTTCCAAATGGGGGTCTAGGGGCACTGCCCCCAGTGAGGGTTGTTGGGGGCAATGCCCTTAGCTGGGGGCTTAGGGGTAGCACCCCTAAAGAAAAAATTGACTAATTTTATAAAAGAAATTTTGTTGCACATTTGTATTTGAATTTGAATTATAAAAAATTAAGAAAACTACCCAAAAATGAATAGTTGATTCATTGCCAATGGAAAGCCAAAAGTCACAAATTGAATATCCAGTTGAACAAGGAACGCCTGGGAACTCAAATAGCAATGTGATGTTTGGTTTTGTCGCTACAGGTCATGTAGAGTGTGTGAGGTTATTTCAGTTTTTCACATAGATTTATGTGAAGTTATTTACAAGTTATTAAAATTGGCGCATGTAGCATTGTGCATGAAAAAAGAGCAGTTGATATCTCTTAAATTCATTGTTGCACATTGTAGCTATTGCTAGAGGCTATTGTAAATTGTATTTGTTGGGAATTAAATAATAAATAGACTATTGTTTGTGGACGTAGTTCAAGAATAGGGTGAACCATAGTAAAACTCTTGTTGTCTCGCTCCATTTTTGTGAATTTTTTATTCCTCTATTATTTATGTTTTGTGTTTAATCTAATCTGCATATAATTGATAATTCATACCCTCTATTTCCTGCTTTCAATTCCTAACATGTAGGTCCGGGTCCAAATGGAAATCTAGAAAGTAGATACATCAAGATAAACGTAGGCCAGAAACATAATATTAACTTAAAAAACAAGGGTTATCATATATACAAAGGAATAAAATGAACACTCAAACAAGATGATGACAATGCCATTGTTAGTATTTTACAACAATCCAAAATGAGAACACTAGAAAATGATGAAAATGAAGGGTTTTTAGCCTTAAAAATAAGGGCATTGATATGCTATAGTTAGAAAAGACATAGGAAAATGGAAATGATGTAGGATAAAATAAATATCATAATACAGTATGTGGTCATGAGATGGAGAAAACCTATAACAAAATAAGTTATTCTATAACAAGACTATTAGAAAAATAAGATAAATCAACTACAATGTTAAAAAAATTACAAAAAAAAAAGGAGTTTGAAAATGATAAGAAAATATAAAAGTAAAATAGGAACTACCAAGTTGAATTGCTCCTAGTTTGCAGAGTGGACATGTTGCTTGAAACCAAAGATGGTGAATCATGAATCATATGTGGTGTTCATAGGGAAGATGTGTTGACTTGCAATCTATAACTAAAAACCTATAAAAAATATTCAAAATAAAATCATATTTGGGATGTAGGGTCCCTATAAAACAAAAGAAAGATAGAAAGAGAGCTAGTTCCCATTTGAATCCATATCTTGGACCCACTGAACTAAACTTGCCATGGTTAGAATTAGGAAAGAAAAAATGTGAACAAGGAAGTAACACTATATAAGCAAAGACTCAAATCATAAAGAAAATAATCTATACCTTGATTCCCTTGCACCTTCATTTGAGATTGAAGACGTTGAGCACCCAAACTTAAAAATTATTCTACAAGATCTCTCAAGGACCTCTCATTGTACACTTGTGTGTAGCTGTGCTCAAGATATGTGATCAAGTGATGTTGGTGTATGTGGTTTTTATTGATACCAACAACATAACATTAGCATTGAACGAATTGATTAAAAATAGCCTCCAAGAGGTTCCATTTATTGATTTTAGGATTAGTGATCAAGGGTTGATATTTGAGCTTGGTATCAATGGATAGGATTACATGAGAGATTTGAAGGGAGGAGAAGCTTTAGAGTGACACCCTATGATTGGTGCAGTTGGAGAGGGAAAGGAATGGCATGATTTGGAGGGCTAAGATTACCTTATTGTAGTAAAATGGTGGAGATTAAAGCTCCTCACACATTTGTGAGAAGGAATATGGGGAATAGTAATATGATATTTTAATACTCTCACACATTATAGGAGATCACATTAGAACATGGGATTCAACAAGTCAAAATTATCACACAATCACATGTCTAATATAGACTATATGTTGAACATGACAACTGAGAGGGGGGGTGAATCAGTTGTCACCAAATTAAATCTCTTAACCATTTACTGAAACAAGATCCAAATGTTGCATAAGTGATTTATCAATAGATGCAAAAACTGAAAGCTGTCACATAAACACAATAACACCAGATTTACGTGGAAAACCTAATGAGGGAAAAACCATAGTGAGGATTAAATCATACTATAGAGAATATCAAAACCGATTACAAAAAGGATCATTGCCTAAGATAAGGCTCACTGCCTGAAATAAGGCTCACTATCTACAATAAGGACTCATTGTCCAGACTCACTATCCATAGGGCTACAACCTGAAGATACAAAAAGATGGCTCACTACCAGAATACAAAATTTATGGCTTACTGCCAAAAGTGAACTAATGAATTACACCTTTCTTGTGCTGAATTTAGTTCTAGATGAAGCTTTATAAAGGTAGTACTACATATCAGTAATCACTCAATAATTTTGTTTTGATCACACACTTATTGTCTTGGCCTGCTTCGCTCATTCTGATCTGTTGCATTCACTCTTTAACCCTTTTTACTACCACACACTTTTTTGTCTCTATATCCTTCTTGCTCTGCTCTACTTTTCTTTCTAGAGACACACACACATACACACATACATACATACATACATACATACATACATATATATGTATATCTTACTTATCAATTAGGTCGAACATGTATAAGGTTAACACATTTCTTATGTCTGCCAAAGCATCGATAGGACATAATTAGTATTGCATATGCTAATTCGACCAAGATATTCAAATATCCAAATCATAGCTTTTCGCACGGTAGGAACCAGACCTAAAAACCAACATATCAGACCACATATAATGGTCATCTTTGATGGGAAATAACTTTCAGTAAACAACTCATACATGTAGTACTATATTGACATCAATGAAAACCTACTAACATTAATGACAACCATTTGATGCAACCTTCAACTTCCAACAATCTCCCCCTTTGTCATTGATGGCAACACAAGATGTGAGAAGCAAATAACAACATCCTTGTAATATTTTTTATTCTCCCCCTTAGAAGATCATCTTCCTCATTACCTAGTTTGAGCTTTCTCTCCTTTTCACATGCTTTCTCTCCCCCTTTGACATCAATGACAAAAAAATTTATCTCCCCTTTGCTTCAAAATTTTTGCAAAAAAAGTTATCAAAAATGGTTCTTTACCTCAATCCTTCTTTCCTTAAAATATTTCCTTGTATTTTTCTTTCAATTTCAGAAGATATGTCTTCTAGGAATCCATTGCTAGCCTGATGCTTAGAAAAATACTATCGTTCTTTGCTATAGAATCAATTGTTTCTAGAAGAGTATCTGGAATATCAATATTTTGTGCATTATTCTTAGCATCCATTAGGAGACCAGAAATTTGTTTCAATCTTAACTCAATTATCTCTCTAACTTTCCAAAAGGACTTCACAATACCATCCCTCTGTACCATAGTGACTGCAAGACTAGATTGTAAGGAATTGATCCTTTTCTTTTGTGTTTCATCCTTGCCATTAAGAGTATCATATGTTTTTCCAATAGAATTTAGTTCATGCTCAAGAATCTTTAACACCTTTTCTTCAGTAACATCTTCTTCATCATCATCCATTGATACTAGATCAAATGCTTCTACAATTTTTGCTTCCTTTTCTTCTTTCTTCTTCTTTGTCTTCAACTTCTTTATTTCCAGAGGGGGACTTGAACTGATACTTCTTGCTTTCCTCTTTCTGGAAGATAATCCCACCTCAAACATTACAATCAGACTAGAAATCATACCCAAACTCCATGCATTTATTTTGATTTCAAAATATTCTTTACAAATCTTTTCCTTTTCTACTAGACATTCCAAATATTAGTGAACTTGCTTCCCAACTGGTATAACTGACTTCCACACAACATTCTCTTTTAATGGTAACGATTTTAGAAAATACATCATTAAGCATATAACTAGAGATCCAAAGCGAAAAGGGTAATTGTCATTCTTTTTCATAGTTATATTTTCCATTAATTGATTCCTCAGTAACTCACAGAAGTCAAAATCCTCCTTTTTCTCAACCATTTGATGTGCAACATAAGTAGAAATCGCCAAAGTGGAACCTTCGCTATTTCTAAAATAAATCTTATATGAAATGCCATATTCCACATACCTTATCACTGGGTCGATTATAGTGTGAATTATAAGTTCCCTTTGATCTCCTGTTACCCCAGTTAGGGCTTCAACCTCTTTGTTCTTTACTGAATTCTTGATTGGAATGGGTCCATTATTGCATAGTCAGGTTATTACTGCAATTTCTTCCTTTGTGATCTCAAAGGGTTTGTTAAAGATCATCTGATCAGCTTGAATTTTTCTTAAGATAAATTGAACAATGTCCACATTTGAAAAGTATGGAAATTCGCTCCAAATGTCTAAACCCTTGTGCCCTGAATTCTTGATTGCTTGCTTTTGCTCAACTGAAAGAGAAATCTCGATATTTCTAATCTTTTCGTGATCAAATTCATCAATCTGTAACTTACTCAATTTCTGCAATTCGTTATTGTGTGGATTAAATACCACCATTTCCTTTGAATCCATTGCTCCAGCCTTGTTCTTTGTACTTTCACCTGCTAATGACCCTAACTCTTCCTTAGCTTGTTCACTTCAAAAAGAAATGACTACTTAACGTTCCTTATTTAACTTATCACTTTTAGGGTTTCATCATAAAGGATAATTTATTGCTTGTGACATCATCATCTATACTTTAGCCTGTTAGTTCCTCCTTTCGCCAAAGTTGTCAGCCAAATTGTGAAATGCATTGTAAGCAAAGAAAAAAAGCTTCGCAAATCTTTTGTATTGCTTATTTTCTGTCAAAATTTTCTTCATTGCCTTCAGAATGAAAATTCACAACACATATCCTTGTGTCATCGCATGACACCTCATCTACCAGGGGCTTGATAGATTTTTCTGTGACTACTCCCCTTGAAGCCATTATTGGATTCAGTTTATAGAAGGGGTATCAACACTAGATGCAGACACATGATTGTCCGATTCATCCTTGTTCTTAGGTTCATCTTTCTTTCTCCATATCTTTTACATTTCTCTCCTCACTTCTTCTAGATCTACCTTATTCATAAATTTGTTCTTTTGTTCCATATTTGGTTTCTCCCCAATTTTGCTTTTACAAAATTTTGAGATATGTCCTGGTTTGTTGCAAGAGTGGCACACAAAAAATCTTTGATCAAGAGAGTTTGTATTCATATTTTTCTTGCATTGATTAGCCTTGTGTCCGAAGATATTGCATATGTAACAGTAGCCTCGAAAAGAATGAATTCTTCTACCGGTATTAAACCTGTTCATCATTATCTGGCTTCTACATTTGACAACTTTATGTCCAAACTTGTTGCAAACATAGCATTGTCTAGCAAAGAATCCAACATCCTGACTTATCCTATTTTAGTTCATCATATTTCTACACTCTATTGCTCTATGTTTGAATTTATTGCAAAAGTAACAAAAACCATTGAAAGATGAGTACCTTTGATCATTAGGTTGTTGGTTGGGTATCCTTTTGGTATTGATCCTTCGATTCTTGCCTTGATAAGTACTTCCTTGAAATTTCCTTTGACTATTCATTTTGTTGAAACTAGGATTAATCTTTTAACTTTGTCCTTCTTCGAGTCCTAGAACTCCTTTATCCTTTGTAGGCTTCTGAGATGAAATCAATTCATCAAGCATTGTTGAACTTATTTTAAATTTGTCTTCAAAACTTCTTTCCTTTTCCAGATTAGATTTAAGAGTTACTACTTCTTGTTCAAGCTTGTCACATTTTTCTGTCTTTTGGTTGATAATTTCTTTGCTTTGTTCAATTTCCAATTTCAGATTCTCTTCCACCTTTTTGCTTTCTTCAAGTTTCATCCTTAGATTTTTAGCAATCTCCTTTGCTTCTTTAGTTCTTGGTAAACTTCTTTATGTTTCAACTTAAATTTCTAGGTCTAATTTCTTAGTTTTTGAATGCATTCACCTGCATGTTTGAAATTTTCTTTTAGATCTTCATTCTTAGACTCTGAGGTCTCTTTTCTCAATTCTTCATCTAAGTCAGATCCCTTCATCATCTAGTTCAATCTGCCAAGATCTCCTTCAAGTTGTTAAACTTATTCCAAAAGACCTCACTCTGATACCAATTGTTGAACAAGACAACTGAGATGGGGGTGAATTAGTTTTCACCAAATTAAATCTCTTAACCATTTACCAGAACAAGATCCAAATGTTGCATACGTGATTTATCAATAGATGCAAAAACTGAAAGTCATCACATAAACATAGTAAAACCAAATTTACGTGGAAAACCCAATGAGGGAAAAACCATAGTGAGGATTAACTCACACTATAGAGAATATCAAAACCGATTACAAAAAGGCTCACTACCTAAGATAAGGCTCATTTCCTAACATAAGGCTCACTGCCTACAATAAGGACTCACTATTCAGACTCATTGTCCAAAGGGCTACAACTTGGAAATACAAAAAGATGGCTCACTGCCAAAATACAAAAGTTATGGCTTACTACCAAAAGTGAACTGATGAATTACACCTTTCTTGTGTTGAATTCAGTTCTAGATGAAGCTTTATAAAGGTAGTATTACATATTAGTAATCGCTCAATAATTTTTTTCTGATCACACACTTATTGTCTTCGCTTGCTTCACTCATTCTGATATGTTGCATTCACTCTTTCACCATTTTTACTACCACACACTTTTTTGTCTCTATATCCTTCTTGCTTTCTTCTACTTTTCTTTCCAAAGACACACACACACACACATATGTATATGTATATCTTACTTATCAATTAGGTTAGCCATGTATAAGGTTAACACATTTCTTATGTTGGCCAAAACATCCATAGGACATAATTAGTATTGCATATGCTAAGTCAGCCAAGATCTTCAAATATCTGAATCATAGCTTGTCGCATGGTAGGAACCAGACCTAAAAACCAATATATCAAACCACATATAATGGTCATCTTTGATGGGAAATAACTTTCAGTAAGCAACTCATACATGCAGTACTATGTTGACATCAATGACAACCTACTGACATTAATGAAAACCATTTGATTCAACCTTCAACTTCCAACACTATATGGATATTCTAGGAGAAAATGGAGGTTATTATGTTATGTGAGGATATGACTTCAGTAATTAATTAGATTAATTACATTTTGATTTGTGCAAGTGGATTAATGAGGCTACTAATTTATTTAGGGATATTTTTGGGAGAATTAAATAAATAGTTATATTTACTTATTTTTGAGGATAGGAATATGAAGGGTGAACTTAACTAAATGAATATGAATTTATTTAAAATTAAAGGCGAGCTATAGAAAAATAGGGATAAATTATTTGAATTTATTTAATTAGTGCTAGGAGGTGATCAAGAAGGCTAATTCTACAATTGGTCTTATTCAAATTAATGGTCGAAGGGATTAAATTGAAAGTGGTCAAGTTTAGATAATTTTAGGTGTCTACACATGACATTATTGTACCTACTAATGATAATCTCTTACATGTCATGATAGTTCCATAGAGACATGTGATTTACATGAAATAACCTCTTTCATACATGTTTGTTTCACCACCATCCTTCACATTTAATGCTAGCTTATAGTTTGATGATAAGCTTGTAGTAACAGAAAAAGTATCCCTTTTTCCTTAGTTTGGGAATGAATAATTTATATTAAAATGAGCCTAATGTTGCCTTGATTTAGTGTTGTAATGTGTTTTACACCTTCACATTAAGTTTAGGGTGGGCCTTTTAATAAAATGGACTTAATGGTGCCCTATTTAGGGTGTTGTAAAGTGCATCTTTATGCTTTCACATTAATCTAGGGCCTTATTAATTAATTGAGGTTAAATTGAGCTTAATTAGCCCCTTAAATTCAAATCCAGGCCTAATTAATTGCATTTTTCGAGGGATAAAGATCGAAACTCTTAAATAATATTACACAACACTTAATTTTGCAAGGAATGTGTCATAGTCTAGTGACCTAGGACCTATTCACCACCTAGCGAATGGGTCCTCACTAGGTCCTAGGACCCCCTTTTGACATGACATTTCACAATCTCTGAAATGTGTCCTAGTTATGTATGATAGGACCCATTCACCCTATGGAAAATGGGTCCTCACTTAATTTAGGACACCCCCTTCGGATGTGTTTTTGGTGGTATTTTAATGATTTCAAATACTAGATCTGATGTCAACTTGTGTTATTTGGATGTTGAGATTTAATCTTAAGTTATGTATAAATACAAGGTTATTTCACTATGTTTTCATCTAATACTTTCATGAGATCAAGAAATTTCCACAAGAGCATTATAGAGCATTCAAGTGGACATTCAAGGGTGGATTATTAAAATTTATTGCAGCAATAAAGGGTCCATTTCATTATGTCAAAGGCATAGTGCACCATGCATGTTGTTGAGCTAATGTGTTGATGTAGCATTGAAGATACAATTCAAGCATATTCAAGGTGTTGTTCCTAATCAAGTGTTGTGATCAAGATCTATATTCTTTGAGGCCACTTCATGCAAGATTGTTGATTTGTACTCCAAGGTTCAATTGAGGATTGGTGAGTTGTGGCATTAATTTTTTCATTCATCATTCCTTTTATTCATTGTTTCATTTCAAGGTTTGATTACCAAAATGGGGTACAATCAACATTTTTCTCTTCTATGATGTGTGATTGCAGGTTTTAGGTTGAAGATCAGTTGGAGAACAAAAGTTGTCAAAGTTGTCAAAGTTGTCATCTTTCTTGCAAGATCACAAAAAATCTTCTACATAATTTATTTCCGACTTTTAGGAGTTGAACGCCTAGGATTTGGGAGTGCAGACATTGAAGAACAAAACTTAGAAATTGATTTTCCAGAACCATAGCAAGGACCCATTCGCCATTGGGCGAATGGGTCCTTAGTGAGGCCCGAAAAAGCAATTTTTGCAATAGGTACACATCATTTTACCATCTTAAAACCTACCTTTTTATTGTTATATTAGTTAGGTTTGCTTTTTGATATTCTTCTATGCATAATTGAATGAAATAACTAGTGAAAAGTGAGGTTCATCACCTTGTTAATCCATTTTGGTGCAAACCCCTCTTTTCCTTTGTTTCATTTTTGTGAACCCAACCTTTTTGAGCATTGTAGTTTTCTGATTTTGGAGTCTCTTTTCATCTTAGATTAGATCTTGCATTCATTTGCATTGAATTATATCTCATTTAGGGTGTTTAAGTTTGCATTCGAATTTGCATCTCATCTAGGGTTTTTTGGATTGCATTGTTTTGCATTCATTAAATCTGAAAAATACAAAAAAATCAGTCATTTTTCATATCATCTTGCGTCACATAAACTTGCATTTGAAAATTGAAAGAAAAATTACATATCAAACTAGGTGTTTTAGATCATTATTTTGTCATAATTTATACTCAAATTTCACATTGTATTTACAGAAATTTGAGCCTAAAACTTACTGTAGCAAATTGAATTTGAAAACCACTAAAAAAGACCTAAAAATCAGTAGAAATTTGTTTCAAAAACCTAATCTAGGACCCATTCACCCTAGGGCGAATGAGTCTCTAATTAGGCCTTAATCTGCATTTATGAAATTTAAAATCTTCAGTTTTGTGCTTCTATTTGTTGCTATCAGATCTTTGTTATAGTTTCCTGATTTTTTGTTTCATTCATTTCATTATATCTAGCTTAATTTGGCTCACTTAGTGCATTGTGTGATTTCAAAATTGCATTTACACATTTCATTCTAGGTCATTGCATTGCATTTTAAGCCTCTTTCCATTTTGGGGTTTGCACACTAAATTTGTGAAACTTGTATGAGCTTTACAACTTGGTTTCCTATTAGCAATACTATTGTGAGACGTATTTCGAAACTCATGTCATCCCACAATATACCATTCGCTATGGATCTAGGATTTTCTAGCTCTCTTCCTAATAGTGTTGATAATCAACCCCCTATAGATCATAACATGCATACCTCATTTCCCATGACTTCCCTTCCTACAAATAATGTGCAATATATTGCTAATGTCCTACAAGAAAACATAAGAAGGCTAGAT
This sequence comes from Sequoia sempervirens, assembly GCA_007258455.2. Lineage (NCBI taxonomy): Eukaryota > Viridiplantae > Streptophyta > Pinopsida > Cupressales > Cupressaceae > Sequoia > Sequoia sempervirens. Next base: position 510,232,601 of record VDFB02105785.1, read on the forward strand.
GAAGAATTGAAAATCTTACAAAGCTTTATGAAAACAAAACCTATCGTTGGTCATGCCCTTCCTCTTATAGGGCATATGTGAATGAAACTTAAACATGATGATGAAATAGAATTCATATGTTCCTTAGTCCATATCATTTACCAAAATTTTCCTCCTCCTCAACCACATTACAATACATCTCTTGTGCATAAGAGAGATCTTGAACTCGCAAGTTCCAAGAGCACTTTGTTACTCCTAACACATCCTTTTCTGAAAAAGGAAAGAGTTTGCAGTTAGAGGAAGAAAGTGATGACAACATCATAATCAAACCAAAGAAAAAGAGACCTAAAGTACATGAACATCAAAAAGACTAGTTGTAGCAGCTGTATGAGCCTCCTAAATCTCTTTATTTAACTTGTTACAACTATCCAAAACTGAGATGATCTTTTATTCTCTTTTACGTTGGCAACTAATTGAATTACCACCTAACCCTGAAAATTTGACAAAAAGACAAACTAATAAAACCAAACCATATTGTGCTTATTATAGATTCTTTAGACATCACATTGATGATTGTCGAACTTTAAAGAAAATATTGAATAATTTTAAACCCTTTAAAAGTCCATATTGACTTAAAAGCATGTCCTTTTGCTCCTTTCCATGTAATAGTTGTAAGATCTTAGTACACTCACTATTGCATGTTTTACATTCATTGCTAATCATTCTCTTTATCGCAAGGAGCTCATTCTCATCACCTATCTCGACTCATCCTTGTCTTGCACTTAGTGGGAGGGCAAGGGGTTAGTTAGCCTTGTCCTAGTTTTGGCATGTGTTGTGATCCCTTCGGCTAGTTTTCTTCCTTCTGTATATATCAACTGAGATTGGGATGAAGACAACCTGCTATAGGTTGACTCACATGTGCCTTAATAGTATTTTTCTTTGTTTGTTTTTTCGTGTTTCTTTATGTGATTGCATGTGCGTAATGTTATCCCTCATATTATCTCGTTTGATGAATCTCTCTCTCTTTGTGCATTCCTCTATATGTACCTACATTCTTCTCTATGTTGTAAACATTTTACCTTTTTCATTTGTCTTGTGTTTCCCTTTTGGGGATGACACAAGTCATTGAGACATTTAGGTCTCTTCCATCTTGACTTGAAAGATTTTTTTTTTTCACTCTCTTTGTGTCATTATTCTAGTTCTATGAGTATTTGGGGAATGATGACATTTTCAAGCTCTATGACAACATTGTAGAAAAGATATATTGACCCCAGATCCATAGATGCCTTTCGTATTTTTGGGGGCAACCCCTCCTTCCTTTTTCATGGTGTAGCTCTAATTCGGGAACATATGACTTGGCATAGGTCTTTCCAAGTAAGCTCTCATGTCTTGGGATGGAACATTGGCTACTTTAAAGCCATTGCTCATAGCAGTGGTGTTAGCAATTGCTTTAAAGTGGGGGCATACATCAATAACATCTTTTGATATTTAAAATATTTCATGGTGTGATTGTATTTTTCTGTGATGTGACCTTTTCTTGGTGGTATCATTGGGTTTGATGTCCTCCAAGAGTGTGATATTTCTTAGTGTAAGACTTTCTCTTAGTGGCTTGATGTGACGTGAGGCATCCCCTAAGTTAAAATCTGTTACTCTAGATTTTTCCTCTCTTGGCGACCTTAGGCACGATGTTCCCTAAGAAGAAGACCTTACACAAATGAAGTAAAATCCCCTTGAACAAAACTTATATATACAAAACATGTTCATAAGTGTTTGGTGTAACACAACTCACTAACCTTATGAAGCATGAACGCAACCCTCATTCAAGGCCACCTAGCATAACACATCTTGCTTGTCTGTGGAGCCTTGCCATGTGCATTGGTGCTTAGCATAACACAACTTGTTAAGCATAGACAAGAATGTGAGTGGTGCCCTATCAAAGTTATCAGAGGGATAGCTTTGGTATGGTAAGTATAGTGAGAGTTGACACACAAACATGACTTTCTCACTAAGCCACCTTCCTCAAGGGATACTCACCTAGTGGATGGCCTGAGGTTCCACTACCCTAGAGTAAGCGCAAAACTAATAGTCTAGATGTGTTCCACATCATGTTGGATGATCTAGGCTTGATCTTTTCTTGGTCTTTGATAGTGTATGATTATGTATCTTTTCTATTGCTGCATACACAAGTATCTTGAATGTCTACTTTAGTGTGAGTTTGGCATGGGGTCATGCTCTCACTCAAGTGGGGGAAAAATGTAGTAACAAAAAAATTATCCCTTTTTCCTTAGTTTTGGAATGAATAATTAAAATTAAAATGAGCCTAATGTTGCCTTGATTTAGTGTTGTAATGTGTTTTACACCTTCACATTAAGTTTAGGGCCCCTTTTAATAAATGGACTTAATTGTGCCTTATTTAGGGTGTTGTAAAGTGTATCTTTACACTTTCACATTAATCTAGCACCTTATTAATTAATTTCAAGGTTAAATTGAGCTTAATTGGCCCCTTAAATTCAAATCCAAGCCTAATTAATTGCATTTTCTGAGGGATAAATTCCAACACTCTTAAATAATATTACACAACACTTAATTTTGCAAGGAATGTGTCCTAGGCTAGTGACCTAGGACCCATTCACCACCTGGCGAACGGGTCCTCACTAGGTCCTAGGACCCCCTTTTGACATAGCATTTCACAATCCCTGAAATGTGTCATAGTTAAGTATGCTAGGACCCATTCGCCCTATGGAAAATGGGTCCTCACTTAACTTAGGACACCCCCTTTCAGATGTGTTTTTGGTGGTATTTTAATGATTTCAAATCCTAGATCTGATGTTGCTTTGTGTTATTTGAATTTTGAGATTTAATCTTAAGTTATGTATAAATACAAGGTTATTTCACTATGTTTTCACCTAAGACTTTCATGAGATCAAGCAATTTTCACAAGAGCATTATAGAGCATTCAAAAACATTCAAGAGGAAATTCAAGGGCAGATTATTAAAGTTTATTGCAACAATCAAGGATCCATTTCATCATGTCAAAGGCATAGTGCATCATGCATGTTGTTGAGCTAATGTGTTGATGTAGCATTGAAGATCCAATTCAAGCATATTCAAGGTGTTGTTCCTAATCAAGTGTTGTGATCAAGATCTACATTCTTTGAGGCCACTTCATGCAAGATTGTTGATTTGTACTCCAAGGTTCAATTAAGGATTGGTGAGTTGTGGCATTACTTTGTTCATTCATCAATTCTTTTATGCATTGTTTCATTTCAAGGTTTAATTACCAAAATAGGGTTTGACTAAGTCAAACCCTGTTTCCCTAACAATCAACATTTTTCTCCTCTTTGATGTGTGATTGCAGGTTTCAGGTTGAAGATCAATTAGAGAACAAAAGTTGTCAAAGTTGTCATCCTTTTTGCAAGATCCTAGAAATTCTTCTATATAATTTATTTCCAAATTTCAGGGGCTGAACACCTAGGATCTGGGAGTGCAAACATTGAAGAATAGAACCCATAAATTGATTTTTTAGAACCCTAGCAGGGACCCATTCGCCACTGGGCTAATGAGTCCTCAGTGAGGCCCGAAAAAGCACTTTTTGAAATAGGTACACATCATTTTACCATCTTAAAATGTACCTTTTTATTGTTATATTAGTTAGGTTTATTTTCTAATGTTCTTCTATGCATAGTTAAATGAAATAACTAGTAAAAACTAAAGTCCATCATCTTGTTAATCCATTTTAGTGCAACTCCCCTTTTTCCTTTGTTTCAACTCTATTAGCTTCTCATGTTGATTATCCATTTCCTTATCCCACATCACATGACACAACATTATAAGTCTTAGTGAGGAAATTTTGCATGATGATTATGATTGGTCTATTAATGCACTTTTACATGTGAGATCATTTTTTCTTTCTAGTTATATACACATAAATGATATTCTGTTGATTAGTGATTTTATATTGTATTTAGGTGGTAGAGTTTTACAATGGTTTGACTTATCTTGGTTGTTGTACACTTCTTTTAGTAATTTAGCCAATGATTTTATTGTATACTTTTTAGGGACTTAGTATTGATCTATATTAATTTATCTTTCAACCCTTGTTCTCTTATTGTCCATAGGACCTATACATACACTAAACCTATTTTCATCATAACACATCCTATATGAAGGTTACACATGACATAAAAGAGAAACCACCAAATATGAGAGATGATTTCATTGCTTATATATACTTATCATTGTTCACCATATTTATGTTTTTGTATTCTTTTTCTTGGTTTTATGTTTCCACAATCCTAGCTAGCATTTAGGTGATAGAAAAACAATTTTCATGGTGCATGCTAGCACAAGTGATTTGAAAATGTGTTGTATTGTCATCTCACTTCTTCCTGGTGCTTTCTTAAGGTTATGTTTGGGCCCTTTTTTATTATTCCATGTATGTTGTGATCTCATTTTCCTATTCTTTCATTTATTTTGTGTCTCCTTGCAATCTAACCATTATACTTATACCTTCTTTTTTTTCACTCGTTTCATTCTTATCTTTCCCAGTTGAGGAGTCATGTTTAGTCTTTCATTTTTCTTTTTCTTTTTTATTTGCATCCTCTTTGTGCCTTTGTTTTCACTGCCTACTTGGGTCAAGCCTAGTTGCTTTAGCTCTGTCCTTTGTCTATGTTTGCATTTCCTTTGTTTCCATTTTGCACCTATGTTGATGAACAACAGATTCTACATCATGCTTCCTAGAGCTACTGGTTGATTTCATTTCATTATCTCACTTACTAGAGCTTACACATTGTTCCTATTTTGATAGATCATGTTGTACTGATTAGATCTTATACTTTGGTCTTACATAGATACATCGTTCTTCTGGATTTAGACATTGAGCCTATATATTGATACATCTTACTCCCTAGAGTTACTTGTTGTGCATCATTTACTATATCATGCTTCTAAAGTCACACCTCTTGATCCTACATTGCCATATTCCATATTTCTATAGTCACGCTTACTTTGGGGAAACTGACTTCCCCCATGATACATTAAGCTTTCTTTATCATATATTTTACATTGGGGGGCATCATGTCTTCCCCCTTACATGATTTATTTTCATTATCACATCCTTAAATTATGGGGCATTATGTCTTTTGAGTCACATTGGGGGGCACCGTGCTCTTTCACCTTTAAACTTTGATTATCATTACCTTATCTTTATACATCTAGGACTTTATGTATCTCTCCCTTTCTTACATGTGTGTTATTCGACATGAGAGGCATTAAATTTTCCCTTTTCCATAATGTTACACCTTATTGTATCTTTATTCCCATATGGGGCCTTGGAACCAATTTGACATTTCATAATTACATTTAAATTTTTAATATTCCCACCAATGGACTTTGGTTTACTTTATCAGGCATATATAACATTGAACTTTCAAATAATAATTGTTCTTTTAAATTTTGTGGGACCACTTGATTATAGAATGCTCCTAAATTTTCTTAATAACACTAGAAAAACATTTTAAGTAGCTCTCCAAAAATACTATTAATAACTTAATAAGATTAACATATTCTTGATTCTCAATTTAACCAAACAATCACATATCCATAATATATAAATATATTCTAAATTTATAAAAATTAAAAAAATATCATTTAAAAAATTTAAAAAAATCATTAGATTTTTTAAAAACAATTTTTAAAGAAATTAATTATAATCTAAATAAAATTCCTTTAGAAATAAAAATAAAAACACTTCGAAGAATATATTTTTTAATTGCCTCAAGTTACTCACATGTGTCAGGAGTCAGAGTCAGGACTATTGTATGGGATGGTGTAAATCCATTCCAAACTCTCTATTGAATTTGCACCTCACACATCAATTCCTTCTTCTTTCCTTTCTAAGTACAATGTATGATTTAATGTAGAAAGGAACGAAAAGTACAAATACACAATTTTGTCTTCTTTAATTTAAATGTAGCTGAAAAAGTCCTCTGAAAATTGCTGTCTTTTCGTCGATCCACTTTCAACAGTAGTGAGCACAGTATATGATGAATGGGCAGAGATCTATCTTTCAAAACTAATTAATCAATAAAATACTCAATACCCCATGCACGTCGATCCATGGATAATCCATACCCAGTTGCAAATTCAATCAATGGATAAATTTTTTAAAGATAAGGCTAACATACACAGACGCAGACGCATATTTTTTGGATGGATAAATCCTTATGAAGATAAGACCAACACACAGCATATAATTGGTTGAAAGGTAGGTATAAATGACTGTACTAACTACTCATGCATATGTCTTTGGTTTTCCTAGTTGAATGTTAGGTTTTTAAGACTGTATTGACAGCTCGGGCAGAATACTTGATTTTTCAATTGCGCACGAGCGAGATATACTTGATGACCATTTCAGTTCCGTGTCTTGGCATATTTGGTTAGCTCAAATCACAAGCCAGACAGATGGGGGCCGGTGCTCTTGGCATATTTGGTTAGCTCAAATCACAAGCCAGACAGATGGGGGCCGGTGCTTACCAAACTCTATTTAAATTTAGTATTTTGAAGTGATAGTAAAATGCGCCAAAGAATCTGGCAGTGTTCATAGGTATATCGATGAAGTTGGTTAGCTGAAGTTATGTTGAAATTATTGATGAGTTTTGAATAGGTCACCAATCAGGGCTATGCACAAACTCTACGTAGACTTAGAAATTTATGCAGTGCAGTTCCTTTTGTTATGTATTTTTGTTGATTGATCTAGATTTTTAGGAGGTTTTTTGTTTCGGCTTTGATTTGAGCTAAAAATGAGTTTTAGAGAGGATTTGGAGAATGCTGAGGATGGGAAGAGAATGGATTTTGATGAGGATTTGGAGATTGATGAAGATGTGAAAACACCATTGATTCAACAAACAAATAGTTGGTATACCAGTTCCATGATTAATATTGAGAGAGGGGGCAGCAGCAATCAAGTTCCAGGGGCTGCTTCCGAAGAAAGTTCTCTTAATGCTTTACTTTTTACACTTATTGTGGCTTTGGGTCCTCTGCAATATGGGTTCACAGTAAGTTTGCTTCTCTTGAATGTAACTAGTCACTTGGAGGAGAACGAATTAATTAGGATATAATTAAGTTTGCGTGTCTGCAATATGGGTTCAGAGTAAGTTTGCTTCCTTTCATTTATATAAGTCATTGTGTTTTTTGTTGATTTTTTAAGTTGTTGATTGTAACACCCACAGGGAATTGCACTATTAAGGTTAGAAGATTTTTTTTTTATTTGGTGTAGAGGCCAAGTAGCAGTTCATTTTATCCTTATTTATAGGTCAATTGTAAATCTCGTGAATCCACCATCAAGCTCAACACTCCATTTACAATGGGAATTCGCTGACAAAACCAAGTCAAAGCCACATGGCACGGGTTTTCATTCTCCAAAACCTATTTGCAACTTGCACTCGATGTTGTCTGGGTGTAGAATTTGAGGCACCTGTGAGAGGATAAATTACTCACAATTTTCCTGCATAAAAGGATTTTGCTCTGTCAGACAGTTACCTTAGAAGCTAAGTAGGAGCCTCCTAGGGGTATCTCTATGGTGCTTGCACGAGGTAGCGCAATTAAGCTTAGGAGTTTCTCTTCTGTCAAAATTTATCACTCCAAACCTTGATTTGTCACGTGTGGCATATAATTACTTGAAGGCCATTTAGTAGGCGTTGCTATTGGCAATTTTAATAGCTTCGCCTTCCCATTGAATCATGGGCAGCACCAGTTTAATATTAGTTTTATGTTAATTATCCTTCAATGCATATTCTTCTCTTTATGAGAGAGGAGTAAATGAGTAGATCAATTAATTGTTAATTGATTCCATACCGATGTTTAATGGTAGTAAAGCTAGTTTCAACTTTTTCTTCTCCACCTGACTCCTAATCAAGAGCAGTATACAACACTTAAGTCTTGAGTAACAGCAGTAGGTAGAATTCTTCCTATTGCATCACCAGTTTTTGTGGCAATTATTTTCTGATTTGGACCTCAGTTCCCATCCTAGACAAAAGAAAATGTCTGAAATAACAGTCATGATATTTTCACAGTCCATACTATGGCTTACAATGTTTCGGGATTTAACTTTGTCAAGATTTTTCATTTAAACTCTTGAAACAGCTAAATCCAGAAAAATTGTAGACAAAATTAACAATCTAAGCATATCTTAAATAGTTGTCCAAAAAGCATATCTATAGGACAATCCACAGAGCAGACAAAATTAACAAGAACACATAATGTAAGAGAGTGAGCTAAGGGAATATTTAGCCCAGTTCCAGTCCTGAAGTAAATAATGAAAATTGTTAAATCAACAGTATTATGAAAATAAGTAGACACTGTTTTTAGTAAAACAGCTATGGACCTATTAGACCTACAAATATGATCTCCAATAAATATATGATTTCCCCAAACCTATTAAAGACTTCTACAGAGATGGAACTCTAAAGCTCAGTACTGGTCAATGCCATAGAAGTGTTTTATTTGAATGCTGAAAAGGTATTACAAATGGATGATGATGATTTGAAATTAAAGCTAAATAATAATACTAGTGTCTACAAATGACCAGAATAGGTGAATGCATCTTCAGAGTACTGTCAACAATAATAGCAAAAGAAAAGAGTGTCTAAGTCATATTGCATAGGGGAAATAGAGTTATCAATGTTTGTATAAGTGTTGTCTAGGGAATGGTTTCAGCTAACACGATCTGCTAGAGTTGTCCTCTTGTGCTAGTAATTACAAAATACTATCGATTCTCCTACCATCCAAGGTCAAATATCTCATGGAAGAGATGAAAAATTGGCAATACCAGCCAAATCATGAGATCCAGAACAAGCATAAAGAGGAGCAGTTGTCACCCAAAACCGACAATAGGTCCAATCAATGTGAGTAAAGGTACATTCCTTGACAGGACCTTTTTTCTAGCAATGTCAGTAGGGGATTCAAGGCCCTTGCCAGCCTGCCAAGAAAGATCTGTTAGGTCTAGGAGGTCATTGTAGGGCAGTGGAGGAAGAAAGAAGTATGAAATAATCAATCCACTAGGTATAGGGGATAATTTCAATGCTTGACACCTGAAGACAACTTCCTTGCAGAGAAAGAGAGCCAAACGTCTTTAAGAATTGATATATATTTCTTCCCATTGTCCTCAAATAGAGAATATAACATCTATTGGATCACAAGATGAATTGTGCTCCTCACTTTGCAGTGATGTTTAACCTACAGTTGCTGAACGTTGCATCGCATGCAGATTTAGATTTCAATAATCCAATATTGTGCTTTAATCAAATCCTTTTGTGTCTCAGCTGTACTAAGTGCTACTGCTAATTTAGAACATTCCAGTTTTCTCTGCTTTTGGCTCATATCAAATAAATCTTTCTTATTGTTTGAGACTAATCTTTATGTGCATTCTGTTACAGAAAACTTTCGTGATGAGGTGCTCATTTGCATTCCAAATCTTGTAGTTTTCTTGTCAAGCAGTGCTCTAGGAGGCAATTTGTACTACCTCCTACTTTAGGAGCTTGAGAGGAGCTATGGGACTTTATGGATCTCCAAGTATGAACAAACATTCGATTGTTCCTTTTTCCAAACTAAGGCTAGAAGATGGTACTAAGGAGTAATATGATAAAATCATAAAAGCCATCGATCTTGTCCTCTATAAGCAAGTGACATCTTTGAAGAAAAGCTCTCTGACAAAAATAGCTACATATCTCTAGTGCCCATATCCAAAAATTGATGTGACCCTTCTGGTTCTCAACGAAGCTACTTGTATCCCTTGCATCTCAAAACAGGTTTGACATATGAAGATGAAATGCACCTCTATTTCTAACCTGCAACAAGCAAAGTGTGCAACAATAATAACATATGGCTTACAAGTTCCAAGCATTACTAGGAGTGAGAATAGTAAAATATTTTTCATGCAAACTATTATATGATGCTACAATATTAACAATTTAAAAGAAATAGATAAACTTATTACCACGATGAATTGTACCATATAAAGTGTACGAAAAGGTTACTTTCCCAGTTGTGTCTGGAATTGGTTGATATTATTTCCAGTAATTGTTGGAAAACTTGTGTGCAACAGTTGGCTTAAATCTCACAAATGTCTCATTGTTATTTATTATGGTCCTCAATCCCTAGAAATTAAATCCATCATATTAGAACTTACTCCAAAAAAGAATGAATAACTAGATTATAACTTCTTATACGTAGGACTCAGTTACAAATGTCAGATTTCAAATCACCATGCAACAATTTCTTTTCTCTCCCATAAAATTCAGATCTAATATTCTTGTGTGCTTTCTCTTCTCAAGCAGGACTTGGATAACTTATTTAAAAATTCTAGTTGTGTCACATATTTTGCAAAATATCTAGATGTGTCATATATCTTGCAAAATAGAAATGGAATAGTAATACTAATGAATTGGCATTTGGAAGGGATAAAACAAAGAAAAGTGATATGTGTCATCTTGTTGCAGAATGGCTATTCATCACCTACTGAGAGTAGTATTATAAATGATCTCAACCTAACCATTTCTGAGGTATGTTGCATTACTCTTGGAACAATGTATATGCCTCTCTCAGATAGAATTGAGGATGTCAGGCTTACCATTGTTGATGAATTGGTTGCTAAATTTTACACAGTTTTCTTTATTTGGATCCCTGTCCAATGTTGGAGCAATGCTCGGGGCTATGGTCAGTGGGCTACTTGCTGATTATATTGGAAGAAAAGGGGTATGTTCTTAGGAATTCATGATCGTTGAATGGAAATATAAGTTCATATATATGGATTAATTTATTCCTTTCAATCTTAATTGTTGTAAGATGCCCTTGTATGAATTCTTATATTTTTTGGAGATTTCTCTTTCCGTACACAGGCACTGGTTGTAGCCTCAATACCCAATATTCTAGGGTGGATAGCCATTTGTTTGGCAGAGGCAAGTTGTAGTTCTTCTGTTAATGAATTCTGTGTCATATAGGCATGACTTACACAAAATAAGCTTGCATATGAAAGTAATATACTTTTTTATTTTAATTTCATTATAGCTATCTGGGTGCAGGATTCTTTAGTTTTGTATATAGGAAGGTTATTGACAGGCTTGGGAGTGGGAATCATATCATTCACTGTAAGTTCATTGATTTACCACTAACCTTTCAGTAAATTCAATTTCAAGTTTTCTGTTATTAGGTGTTTTTTCTCTCCATTGTGAGATTTATAATTTCTACTTTCCAGTTTGAATTGTTATTATTCACATAGAGACACATATTTGCAAAATCATTCTAATCAAAGTGTCAATGAATGATTTCTGACAACGAATGGAAAGTTATTGCATGCTACAACAATATTCAGATATATACTTGAAGCATAAAAAGCTTTCCTGCATAGAAAACAAAAATTAGGTCATTTTTCGAGACACATTCAAAACTAAACTCCTCATCAATATTGTGATGTGAAAACATAGTTACCTTGTCAAGAACTCAAAACAATATAAATTCGTTTATGCCAGACAATTGTCTGTATTAGTCAGATACTTTATTCTCCCATATTGCACTGGTTCTCTTCATTTGGAAATTAGCCAAACAGAAACTTCCATAACTAATAACAGGGATTACTTTTTGGAGTTATCAGGAAGAAAAATGGCCTAGATATTCATGTAATTGTCTGCATTGTATGTTATGATCTTTTCAGGTGCCTGTGTATATTGCTGAGATAGCTCCTAAGCACTTGCGTGGAGGTCTTGGCACAGTCAACATGGTAAGATACTTGCCCATTATCAGTATTTGCTGATAAGTCAACCTTTCTACTGTTCTTAACGGTAACATATGGTCACTTATTTTCATTTGCAAAGTCTGAGTTGTAACAAATTAAAAGACTACTTGTGAAACAGCTTTCCATAACAATTGGTATATTCGTGGTATATCTATTGGGAATGTTCATTTCCTGGAGGCATCTTGCAATTGCAGGTATATTGGTGGCAATTATATGAAAGAGAGGAAAAGGTATAATTGAAATTGTTTTGTTAAAGTTGCATGGAATATTTGCTAAAGAACACTCATATTCCCAATACTTTGTGTCTACACAGGTGCAGTTCCCTGCAGTTTATTGGTTCTTGGGCTTTTTTTAATTCCAGAAGCTCCAAGATGGCTGGTAAGATTCAATGAAATTAGAGTCTCTCTTTTAATGTGGTTTTAAGTTTTAATTATTAAGAGATTGACATATTTCACCATCGGTATAACTTTTCCCGGTTAATCTGTGTTTATGGGATACAGGCTAGGATGGGTAAAGATTTAGACTTTGAAGCTTCCTTACAAACCCTTCGTGGGTTTGAATCTGATGTTTCCCTTGAGGCAACTGAAATTAGGGTAATTATTTCACCTAAATTTTGATCTTCCATTTATTTCCTTTATGCCATGTCCTTACTGTTTTATCAAAATAAAAACAGAACAAAAAAATTCTTACCATTCTTTTTGGCTTTGCATTTGGTGGTCCAAGTACAAAGAAACATCTTGTACCATTTTTCCTTTACCAGACCATCTTTGTAAATGCCTTCTTAGTCTTTCATCCCCTCAAGCAAGCTATTCATTTGCTTGAGCAAAACCTGCAATTGGGAATCGGCAGTTATTATCATGAAGGAGACTTTGCTACAACTAATGTGAAACTTTACTGTGCTTTAGAGTGCAATGGAGCTAAACAGACAAGAACCAAATATCAAATTCTCAGAGTTATGCCAGAGGAGATATGCATTCCCTCTTACTGTAAGTATTCTTATATTCCAATTTGAATGCAAGAAACTACAATTTGACCTTTATGTTTTGCACATTTGTATATGAAATCTCTCTATGCTTTTGGTCAAGATGTTGGAATTAGGATGGTCTTGTTGGAGTTGTTTATTAAGTTGTGACGGTTTAAGACTGATGCTTTATCAGATGTCAACAAAGTGGAAGTCAGAGGAGCTATACCTTTGGTTATCTCTATGCATTTTTTTCTAAACCTTGCTTCCAAACTAGTTTCTAACTTGTATTCTCCACGAGAAGTTTATTGCAGTTTATTATTATAATTTAATCTTCCATCCAGTACCTTGAACACTAACCAATGTACTTATAGATTTATATCCTGCTTGGATTATAGTACCCACAAAATCACTATAATTAGTAGGCAACACAGTTTATCAGAACATCCAAGCTTGTGAATCTTAAGTTTGTCCTTCCCCATCTCCTCTGTGTAGACATTAAAGAGGGGGATAGTCCGCTGAGTTTGAAATCCCCCATTTCCCTTCTGTTATCGTTTAAACTTCAGAGAAACAATTAAGATAGACATCTTAAGCATTTCCTAGACTACATTAGTATGAAGAGATTCTTATTTTATTATTAAGCCTTATCCTTGATTGATAAAAAAAGTGACCCCAGCTATATAGCAAGAATCACTTCGATTCTTTCCTTGGATATATTTTTGTCAATGCTCCGTGTTTTCCATCATGTTTTATGCACCTGACAATTGATCCAAGTCCCGGAACTCTCATAGTGCACATAAGATTTCTTTTGATCAAGAATTGATAAGTTCAATCACTGAAAGTGTCTAAAAGGAGTAAACTTTTTTTGGCATGAATTGAATTCATAAGTACTAATAATGTCTTTAGAATTACAATCATGAGAAGTGTTTTCACTTTTCATAATGCAAGTTTTCCAAGGAATTAAATGAAAGGCATCCTCCAATGAAAGTATATTTTCATTAAATGTCCATGCTCACATTGCTTCACATATGCATGTCTTTCCATTTTTTTACCACATTAGCTTCTAAACTATATTGTTTGTTCCAAACACCAGCAAATCCATGATCCACGAAAGTTCTTTGATTGACTTCCTTCAAGATCTGTTATGCTAAATTGTGGCTAAATGCTTCACATTGTCATTGCAAATTCTACTACCCACCTTGCTAGTAATCTCTACTAGATCTGCATCTTCTCTAGAATTCATTTAGAATGGTAGATTTCAAATTTATCCATGCATTGCTACATCTGATTTTCCTCTTTTAGGATTGCTTCATCTGTGTGTCCTAATGGTCACCTTTTTAGACCTAGGTTGATTTATGTGTACTAGCATTGTATTTCAAATACTTTATTGATGGAAATCTATGATGTAAAAGTCTTATTGTTTAAGAATGTCTACTGTCAGATTGGCATTGGGCTGCTTGTATTGCAGCAGTTGACAGGAATAAGTGGCATTATGTTCTACAATACTTCCATTTTCAAAGCTGCTGGTAAGCTGTTTTATTAAGACTCGCTTAATTTTTCTACCAGCCAATAGTGGTCCATGCATAACCATGTTAGAACCTATGCATTGCTAATTCCACAAAGTACAAAAGATTTGACAGAAAAGAAAGAAAGAAATTATGTTAATGTATACAGATGGAAGAAGGTGGGACCATGGGTTTCAAAAGTACATTAAATTATAATAGGGAAGTTCTAGGCCTAGAAAACAAGGAAAACAAGAAAAACAAAGCGCAGTTGCATATTTGTAGCTGAGTGAGATTTTTAAGTTGAAAAAGTCTGTCCTGTAAGAGATGTGAAATCTACTTGGGAAATGAATGCCTAATCCAGGATGAAAAAGGTAACTAATTTCTAAGAAATCCAACAGGAATCTCAGATGCTGAGGTTGCATCCCTTGGACTGGCTGGAGTGCAGGTGATTGTGAAGTCCTAAGCTAGAAGTTGTTCAGCTAATTGCTTGATAAAATTTTTGGAATAAAGCCTTTATCATTTGTATTTTAATTATTTTTAATTCAGAACTTGTAGCCCTGATCTTGTATAATGATGTCATATAGGTTCTGATGACTGGAGTAATTGCATGGCTAATGGACAAGTCTGGTAGGCGTCTTCTCCTCATGGTAAGTAAATAAGTAACTTCTATTAATGCTCTGCTACCACATAGGAAGATCACTACAGATTCAACTCGAGCCTTGTTAAGAGAATTACATATAATTTCTTTCACTTTGCCAGATCTCATCTGCAGGAATGGCAGCCAGTCTTTTCCTAATAGGAATTGCATTCTACATAAAGGTAGTCTTTTCACCTATCACAATATTACTTGTGTAGCAGATGCCTGACATATGCAGGCATTAACTCATGCATTTTCTTTGGACAAAGAGGAAAAACCAAATTTTTATTGTTAAGCAACTATTTATGTATCTTTGATGATCCAAAGACTGAAACTTGCGTAAGTACTCACTTTGAAGTTTGATATCATGATTTATGGTATCTTGCAGAGCCATATACCAGCAGATTCTTATTTTGCCAGTATTTTGGCTTTAATTGGATTATTGGTAAGCTTGGGAGTCAAGTTACCTATCAGGTTTTTTTATTTCATTTCGACTAATCACGCTTCCATTATAGCTGATGCATAGTAATCAATCTGACTGATTGGTGCTTTTTCATGACAGGCTTGCATTATCTCCTTCTCTCTTGGTATGGGGGCCATCCCATGGATTATTATGTCTGAGGTAATGTGTCTTCTCCAACTTACACTTGAGAAATATTCTTGGAACAGACTCAGATTTTGGGCATATTTTTCAATTCAGAAAATTGAGGTTTACCCAGTAAAATATTTGACATGAAAGAAACAATCTGCAAATTTTGAGGAAGGGGGCGTGGTCTAGTGGTAAAGTTATCATGACTTCCATTTCTCGAGGAATCACACTTCATGCAAACTCATCAATATAAAAGCTTGTGGGTATACCTGGTAATGTAGAAATTGGGCCTCTACAATGTTCTGAGACTTCGATCTTATTACAATGTTGACCTCCTAGATCCAATTTCCCTACTTTCCTGTATACTAGACATCCCATTTGTGAAAGATTCCATTCATCTTGTTCTGCTTTGCAGTCTTATATATGCTCATCCATAAAGTACCTACTCTATTTTATTCTACTACTGCAGATACTTCCTATCAATGTCAAGGGCATTGCTGGTAGTGTGGCAACGTTGGCCAATTGGTCTCTTTCCTGGGCAGTAACAATGACAATAAACTTACTCTTAGAATGGAGCAAAACAGGTAAATCTATGGCCAGATCATAAACTCCAGTTTGGGAACTTAGGGTGGATCTATTTTTTAATGCTTCTGGTATCATGGGTACAGAATCACAAACTAACATTAAGGTCTGTTCCTTGCAGGAACATTCATGATGTATGCTCTGTTCAGTGCTCTTACCTTAACCTTCGTGGTGCTGTTTGTGCCTGAAACTAAGGGAAAAACTCTGGAGGAAATTGAGGCATCACATAGATAAAGTTTGGAATGGTTAGGAACCATCAATAGTACTTTTGGATGGTACGTTGCTATATAAGCATTGGGGTCCTATAATGGATGCGGTTGGTGCATGGAATATAATTTGTCGGCCATGAAATTGAAAGATGATACACCTTATATTGGGAATTGTATTTTGTCCTCAAATTTTGGGTTGGGGCAAGTCATCAATACACCTAGTTAGGTAACATCTATACAGCTACCCGTATTGGGGAATCCAGTGCCTATTTTGATAAAGAAACCTTGACACAAGGGTCTTATCATGAACCTCCGTAGCATTTGAATAGTAGTGGTCATTTGGTATTGAATAGTGACATTGTTCTTTAGGCTCTTCAGTTAGCTGAAAAGTATTGATCAAATGGTGAATTGTACTCCAACTTTTCTCTGTGTGAAATTAAATTGAATTATTTATCGGTACTTTTTGGTGCAGTTGCATCATGGACTTCGTTCATGGATAGAATATAAAATTTGGTAATGACAAGCAATTCTCCTTCAAATTTGAATACTGAAATAAACTTGAAGCTATTCAATGTTAGTTCAAACTTGAGATGCGTCTCATTTCATTTTGTTTACGTATTTTTAATTTGATAAACTTCAGAATCAAATATATCAAAGAAGTTACAAAATGCAGCAAGGCGGCAGTGGAGTGAACTGAATCCTTGTAGAGCCGGACGATATCAGATTATATTTTTATATTGATGAAAAAAGTTTAAAGAACATTTATGTTCGCAAAGAGCATCGAAATTAGAAACAACAGTTATGATGAATTCAACGCTGCCCTACCAAAAGGGCAGCTGATTACAAAACATCAGCCATAGATTGCTCATAAAAGGAAAGTAAACAAACAGAAACGTTATGCAACAGGTCCCTCGTGAAGTGAACTGGGTGCCTCAAAGTTGCTACTTTGAGCTGTTTCCTGACCCTTGGCATCCGAGTGCTCAATGATGGCTTGAACCTAGGGCATCATGCTCTTGATGTAATTCTCTATTAGATCTTCTACCTATTGATCATTAAAAAAGGAGAGAAGAAATCCAGTCCGAAGGAGAAGCAAACAATGGGCGACGAGTCAGAAGAGAGACAAAATTAATGACAATGAGAGCAACTTTCTTGGACTCTTGTTAATCTTCATATGGATATAAGGTGGCAAAACCCTTTTGTTTTTGCCATTTTGAGCTCTGTATCACGTGAATCAAGTTTATCGTTATGCAAAGCATTTTTGAAAATTTTCCAGAATTTTGGGCAGAAAAGCATCATAAAGTAAAAATTTGGCCTTAAATGCGTGAATCATACCTCATGCGATGGTCAAAGTGGCAGGGCAAATATAATGCAGTGCAATGATCAAAGCAGAAGTCATAGAATATGGGATATAAGTAGAGACAAATATATGTGGGCAACGGATGCCATAATGAGAAAGATTTATCTTAAGGACAACGTCCATCAAGAAATAAGATAACGGGGAACACAGCAAACGAAGGAAACAAGGGCACGGCTTTTACAGGGCAATCTCCTATAATACCAGGGCAATGCAACATTTTATCAAACCATGGTGAAGATTTCTTATTTTTCTAACCGAACTCAAGCCTGCAATTGGGCTCAAAACAACTGCAATTCAGATTGGAGAAGCAATACCTCCGTACTTGTTGGATAAAAACAGAGAGCAGGTTTTAGCCCTAATCGCTAAAACTTTTGGAAAATCCATCTGACGTGCTTGCAGAGAGAGACCGAAATGTAAAGGTTTGAAGCCACGGCCAATAAAAACAATGCAGGATTTGAAGATAAGGGAGCTGAAAGCTACCATACCCTAGAAAGACCTGTTTTCCATCCATCTGGAGAAGGGCAAAGTAAATCTTTGAACTTTTAATTCCCTAATGATATCGTTGCTGAATGTCAAATTCAAATTATGTTTTTAGTTCCTCCGAATACTTATGCATTCGCCGGGAATGCTTTTAATGGGCAGCGTCGGCCAATCACATTTCGCCATTTAACATATTATTTATTTTTTTGTATAGTTTGAATTTGGAGAGCTATTTTATATATTAGAAAATTAGCATTTATCTATTTTTCTATTAGGAAAATGTGAGCGCATAAATTGATTAAATAAATTTAAGCAAAGGCATAGTTTATAAAACTAGCGGGTAGACGTACGTAATGCATGAATATAAATTAAATGCATTAAATGGCATCTGACTCGAGGTGAAGGCGCTGGAATGGCTTGGAGGCCACGCGTGGCTAGGGTACTTTGGTCATTTAATATAGAGTTAAGTCACTTCCTATGCATCTTTATTACTTTCCGTGTTGTTTTTGTGTTCTGTAAACCCCTGTTCTGAGAAAGAGGTTGTAGCGACTGAACAGGAGATGTTATAGTTGCAGAGTCCAGACCCAGAAACGAGTTACTTGAGGTGATAATTTGTTAATTTTCAGAGTTTCATTATATTAAAGTGCATAACGAAGCTGTATTTCATAGTGTTCTATTGTGTGGCCGATCAAGGTATTTTGTAGTTGCAGAGTTGCACACTGGATAGTGAGAGACGAATTGCTTGAGGTCAGAAGAGGTAAGTTTTCGTTGTTTTCTTCTATTTGATATGAGAAATGCAAGTAGGGTTTCATAGTGCTTTAAGGCATTCTTATACTTTGATTATAAATTCGTATTTTAAACTACTTTTAGTATTATCTATTCGAATTTTTTGTTGAAATGCGAAGGTTTCATCTGCGTTTGATAGGAATTATGTTGAAATCCTCTTGTCCATTTTACTTCATGCATGCGAGCCCTGTAAAGTTCGTATATTTTTTATTACTGCAAAGTGGTCCCATAAAGAGGGCTTTGGAACCAAAATTATGTCAACATGTGCAATAATGATAGCTTTCGAACAATGAGTCAACAGTGTGTTGCTTTGAGCTTTTTCGTTGTCATGAAAGCATAAAGGATAGAGGGATTCTGTTAAAAGTCATGGTTGTTGTCCTCGTAAGCATAAATTTGTATTTTAAACTACTTTTAGTATTATCTATTCGAATTTTCTTGTTGAAATGTGAAGGTTTTATCTGTGTTTGTTAGGAATTATGTAGAAATCCTCTTGTCCATTTTACGTCATGCATGTGAGCCCTGTAAAGTTTGTATATTTTTGATTACTGCAAAGTGGTCCCATAAAGAGGGCTTTGGAACCAAAATTATGTCAATGTGTGTGATAATGAGAGCTTTTGAACAATGAGTCGACAGTGTGTTGTTTTGAGCTTTTCCGTTGTCATCAAAGCATAAAGGATAGAGGGATTCTGTTAAAAGTCGTGGTTGTTGTCCTCGTAGGCATAAATGCAAACAATGGGAGTATAAAGAATGCAGTAGAAACCTATTTTCTGCCAGCAAGCATTTAAATTATGTCAGATGTCGTGGTTATTGTTCTCATAGGTAGACATGTAAAATATGAAAGCATTTATAAGGCAAGTGAACTGTTTTACAAAACTCCTCAAGGAAATGGGCCTCCGAGGAATGCAATTAGTATTAAATCTGGACACCTTGATATTCACATGTTAACTTTGGTATTTTTATGGAGTTGGTAGCTCTGATTTACTCTTCTTTCATCTGATATCTAATTAATTAGGTGGTTGTTAACTAGTCTTTAAATACATAATAATAAAAAGAAAGAAATAATTATAAATATCCTTGTGGACATTTTAATTATGGGTTGTCATTTGTACTTGCATGTAGATGGATTAAGCACTCAAAAGTCACAGTATATGTAGCGTGTCAGCTAATAGGTCCATGTGACATTTCAGTCATGTTAAAGTAGTCAATTCCATATTTGTCATTTATCCTTGTTTCATTAAATAACTAATTAATTAGGTAACTGTTAATTAGTCTTTAAATACACAGTAATTAAGAGAAAGAAAAAATTACAATTATCCTTGTGTACATTTTACCTGGTGATCAAATTCAAGGTATAGACATACGAAGCAAACAACAATTTGAGATTTTGTAGTTGGAAAACTTAGATTGAATGCTTAGGAAGTTAGAAAATTGTATCTTGGGGTTATAAAAAACTATGTCAAATATGTTTTAGAATCCAAATTGCAATGTTGCCATAGAGCAGTCAAGTAATATTGCTTGATAAAATAATTTTAGGCTTCGTGCAAAAGAGTAGTTAAATTCATTGCTAGAAGATTTGTGGTACATTAACCTATGGCAACTAGTTTGTGTAGTTAATCTGATTTACATTTATACTTGTGTCTCTTGAATCTAAAAAATGCTTGCTAGTGTTTCAATGGTTTTGGCTATTAGTATCCATCGCAGTGGGAGTATTATATATTGCAATTGTAATTTTGGGAGTTGTTTGCATTTTGGTCATTTCCTTGAGCTTTATTGCTATTTTTTTAGAAAAAACAAACAAATGGTCTTTGTTTTCTAATCAAAGCTTATTACATGGTCCAATGCTTTTGATTGGAAGAAAAGAGGTGGTGTAGCGGTCCAGGTGTGGCAAATTCTTCAAGAAAAGAGTACAGGGCGAGTTTCTAGAATGAACCTTCTCCTTTGTTTACAATTGCATATAGTAGACAAAGAAAAAGGTTAATTCAAGATTCTCACTATATTGATTGTACTTGTAGTCATATCGTTGCTTTTCGTTACAAGGACAATATTTACAAATGGGTATTGTGAGTGGCATATGCTATATGGTTCATAAAAATTAAGCAATTGGGGTTCAAAAGTAGATCTTTGTTGCAATAACATGATATAAGAAATGCAATTATTATCCAATCAATTTCTTTGGTGGCTGATTGCACTTTATAATTTAAACCTAGTCTTTTTTTATTTTGAGAGTTTGATTCTGAATCCATATGCATACTTTGATTAAAACTATTGGCTGAAGGTGCATAATTCATTGATGCAAAATCAATGCATTGAATGGCATTTGACTAAAGGCGAGGCTGTTTGGATTGCTAATTAGTCTTTGAATATATAACAATTAAAAGAGATAAATAAGTATAATTATCCTTGGCCACATTTCACATTTTAACATTTCAATCAAAGTCAATTAACAAAGTAGCAATTAGACCTAAAGAAGGTTCAAGGACTATGCTGATAGAAAACCATATTTTGGACAATGGCTAGACAATTTGTTGAAATTGCTTTACAAACTTTGAAGCAAATGCATTTTTCCTTCTGTTTACTTTCATTGTACATCTTAAATGGAAGTTGGGTTTCGCATTGCTGCAATGCATTTGGATACTTTGATTATAAAATCATTGTTTAGATAATTTTAAGTGTTATCGATTCGAATCTTTCCTTGAAATACCAAGGATTCATCTGAGTCTTAGAGGCAATGTACAACTATCCTATAAAGAGAGTTTTGGAACTAATGAGCTGTCATAAAGGATAGAGGAATATTGTCAAATATTGTGGTTATTGTCCTCATAGGCACACATGCAAAATATGGAAGCATATAGAAAGCAAGTGAACTCTTTAATAATCCCATGAAACATAGTCTTTGTATGCATCCATGCATACAGGTTTGCATGTATATATGTGTGCATGTAATTATGTATATATGAATGCATGTATCTATGTTACCATGTATGTATGTGTGTATATAATAGATTACTATTGCATTTGCTTTAAATGATTTTTTGTGGATGGCGCCAGCTAGCCATCTAGTCATATTGTGGTTATTGTACATATTGATTTTTATATATATGATCTCAATTTCGTAAGTTATTTTTCATATCGGTAAATTGGCATTTATCTGTTTTTGCAACGCATGGGAGTGGTTTTTTGAATCGTGTTTGTTTTAAAATGCTCATGAAAATGCAAATGCATAGATTCATTGATGGCTATGTGTCTTCATGCATATATGCATATTTATAGGATTTATTGCTATCATGTAAAGGCCACATAAATATTCATTCCCCAAGTCTATGTGGTCATTTGAATATGTGCATATATTAAGGGATCTATTGATACATGGATATATGCATCCATGGATACATGAATACATATATATATGTATGCGTGTAATCATGTATGTATGTATACGTGTAAATATGTGTACATCCATGCATGTATGTATGCATCTGTGCATTGAAGCATGTGTGCAGCTATGTGTCTATGTATACATTTTATCCAGCAATCAATGTCAATTAATAAACTAGCGCTTGTACCTAAAGAATGTTTAAGGATTGTGCCAGTAGAAAACCATATGCATATCAATATGTTAGAGAGCATGTATCTATGCATAGGTGTGTATTGATGCTAATTGTTTTGAATTCTAGTTGCATGTGATTGCATTAAACAATAAAGAATAAGTGCTAGATAATTGAAGTAAAATGACCCCATTTAGTTGGTAGATCAATTTTTTTCAGCCCTTTACATGTTATCTGAGAGTTTTGAAGCTTTTGTTGTTCATTGGCAGTCTTTGAAGCTTAAATGTCACAGTATATGTAGCATATTACCCAATAGCTCTATCTCACATTTCATTCATGTTGATTTAGGCAAGTTGATATTTCTCATTTACCCTTGTATCGTCTCATATCTAAATAATTAGGCAACTGCTAATTAGCCTTTAAGTACATAGCAATTAAAAGAAAGAAATAATTACAATTATCCTTGTGTACATTTGAACTATTAATCAAAGGCAATTAACAAACTAGCCCTAGAAAACCATGTGCGTGTTAATGTGTTGAATAACATGTGTTTGTGCATAGGTGTATAAGGATGCTATGAGTTGTGATTTCTACCATTGTGTAGCACTTACTATTACTTGTACAGCCAAGCCACATGCAAGTAGAATTCATAATTCATGGCATCCAGATACACTCAAGGACAAATACAAATCAAGGTTGTTGGCATCCCGATAAGAAAGATGATGAGATACATCCAATTAATGTATGTCACCACATCTTATTGAATAAAGATGATTTGGTTAGGCAGGTTACAAATGAGAATCCTTATTGGTGTGTGACTAATGCTCTTTTTGAAGACTTGTCAAGAAAATTGCATGCTAATACTATTAAAAAACAGGTAAAATCAGATTTATTGATTGACTATGATTGATGGATCAAATGTGTATAAGGATAGTTAAATAATTAGGCAGCTGCTAATTAGTCTTTAAGTAGATAATAATTAAAACAAAGAAATAATTACAATTATCCTTGTGGACATTTGAACTGTTGATCAAAGGCAATTAACAAACTAGCACTAGAAAACCATGTGTGTGTTAATATGTTGGATAACATGTACTTGTGCATAGATGTTTATGGATACTATGAATTGTGATTTCTGTTTGCATGTACCTGGTTTAAACATTTAATAGTTAGTGCTTGATAATGGAATGAAATGAACTTGGGCAAATGGAAATAGAATGACCCCATGGAATTGGAACATCAATGTTTACATGGCTTTAACATGATAGCAGATTTGCGTCCATGAGACTTATTTGAATCTCAAATGTCATACTGTATGTGGCGTATTAGCTAATTGGCTTAACATGATAGCTTTCAAACAAGTTAATTCAATGATCAATCAAGCTAATTGGCTGATGAATTAATTGTGTTCCATGGTTAGTCATAGCTAATTATTAGTCATCTTTATCCTCCAAATCAGTTAAATCAATCTTGCCTATTCACATTCACAAATACACAATCTTTCTGACCATTTTGCGTGCTTTTAATAGAATAGGAGCTTTAGAACAGGATATGTACATTCATCTAAGCATGATAAGACGTGGATTTCTGACAGATATTATGGTTTGAAATGATGTCATGAATATGCATACAAAATATGGAAGCACAAGAAAAACATGTAAACTGTTTGACATAATTCCTCGAAGAAATGTTGGCTCTTGGTGTGTAGTGATTGCAAATTATGCAGAGAATTATTTGTCAAAAAAGCTTTTTGCAAACTTTCAAGCAAATCAACTAAATAGCTGATCAAGTTAACTGTGTGTACCTTGGAATTTTACCCTACTCTAATGTGCAAAATAACTAAAGATGCAAATGATAAAAGACTAAGGACACTTCAAGATTAGCCTAAAGAGTGATAAAACAAGAAAGAAAATAGATGAAACGAGATGCAAATGATTATACCTTTCTTGCTGTTGAAGACTCCTTGGTTGGCCCTTGATTTGGATGATTTTGTGTGCTCCTTAGATGGCTTCTTGAGTGGCTAAATGCAAGATTGAATATGCAAAATGATTAAATTGGATGGCTTAATGATAGAAAGTGCTTGAGAATGCAAATTAGCAGCATAAGGTTGCTCAAATCCAAAGTGTTCTGAAAATGCCCTTGAGGAGGGGGTATTTATAGGAGAATTTGAATTCTCTAGAGAATTCAACTGTCAAGATTCATCCAACAAGGTCAAGATGAAGGGCTATGGTGAGTTGAGAACTCACAAGCCCTCACATCTTGACATGTGGATGGTGAAGTGGCTAAGAGGAGATGAGGTGTAAGTGAGGTGGAAGAGAAGTACATGATGTGGAGGAAGTACAAGTACCTTGCAAGTACATTAGGAGATGGGAAGAATCTTGGGTGAATAAAAGTGAATTAAAAATTCACAATGATTGGAAGAATCTGGTGGATAAGACAATGTTCCCAAAAGGTGGGAGTTTGTCACATATGACTTGATGTGACAAGTCAAAGGTTCTAGAAGATGCATGGGAAAAGGGGATTCTTGAAGGAATAAAAAGGAATTAAAAATTCCTTAGGGGATGGAGAGAGTTGACCAAGGTACTGATTAAGATTAATTAATCAGTAATTAGAAGATAAATGAGGATTAGAAGCCAACTTGCAAAAGTTGGAGGATGTGACACATCCTAATCAAGGATTAGGCATGTGCACATCCTTAATGAAGAGATTAGGAAATGGATTAGGATTAGATGAAAATGATTTAATTTATTTGATGAAAAGAGGATTAAAGAGGGTAAGGTATTTAATTAATTAAATACCTTAGGATTTGGCAGAATTAAAGATATTAATTAAATAATAGTAATATTACTTAATTAACTCGGATAAGAGGATGTTTAGATGAAAAGTGATAAATTTGGATAAATTAAGTGTCCAAATTTGGATGTCTACACTGTGAATCAAGTTACTTGACCAATCAATGAAACTAGTTCATTGATAGATCAGTTTTCTTGAATAGTTAATTATAGTTAATTAAAAAACATCTTTATACACCAAATCAATTAAACCAATCATGGCCATTAATATGCAAAAAAGGAATTTCTTGAAAAGGATTTATAGACAAGGAAGCAAATGCAGTTGCTAGGTGCAAACCGAAATTGCAAAACCTTCACCAACATCTTCCTTTCTATTTCTTGTGCTACAAATATTCAACAAGCTATAGTTGTCCATATTAATTGTATCCCTTTGTCTATGTTGAAGCCATTTGTTTATTCTATTGCTTTCGCTATTATTTCATGGAAGCTCAAATATCATAGTATATGTGGCGTAGCAGCTAATAAGTCTGTCTCACATTTCGCTCATGACAATTTAGTTTGTCTCATCTCTCTCTGATACACTAATCAAAGTCAATTAACAAATAAGTCAATCTTACACTTGACTCATGCAAATTAAGTCAATTCTATATTTTACTCATTAATGAAATTAACTAACCAGCTTAACAAGATAGCTTTCAAACAAGTTAGTTTAGTGATCAATCAAGCTGTTTGACTGATGAGTCAATTGAGTTCAATAGTTAATCATAGTAATAGCAAAAAAATCCTTGTTAGATGATGTCATAGTTGAATTTGCTTTTGTGTGCCTGTCTGCACTTTTGCTATAGCTTGAAGCAATGATGCTTTATGGTTCAAGTATTAAGTGTAATTGGAAACCTTTCTTGATTTAAATTGATTGATTTAAATCTGTTTGGAAACCATACTTACAATGGTTCTTTAGGCTCGATGCAAAACATCAATATAGTTAAAATGCATGGTGAAAGCCTGTAGAGAACCATGGTCACACTTGTGCATTTGGAATTCAAGAACCTATGATAAATAGTCTGCCAGGTTAATCTATTTTCAATTAATACTTGTTTCTATTGAATCTAAAAAAAAAACTTGCTAGTGTATTTCGGTGTTTTGACTATTAGTATCCATTACACTATCACTGTCATCCATTGCAATTATAATTTTGGGAGTTGTTTGCACAAATGTGTTTTGATGCATTGTGAAACCCAACTTGCATTTCTGCGATAAAATGAAGCAAAATAAATAAAAGTAGCAATTTGTTGCCTTGAGTAACTCGTCTCTTGGTGTTCATTCAACGAGCACAGGAGCTTTTGCTCTGTCACTATAAACGTCCCCTTTGTATTGATAAAAGCTGTCAGTTTTCAAATCTATGTCTTTGCTTAAATTTATTTGTATATGGAGTAACATTGTTTTCAAATGCATGACTGATAATAACATGTATATTAGAAAACTTTGAATCAAAATACACAAATCATTTAAAAAATAATATTTCTCTCTTTGTCTTATATTGCTACAGATAGAGCTTTTTATTATACCACAAATGGAGATTCTTACTCCAAACAAGAGGGAATAGAAACATAAGATGCAATTGTTAGCCAAGGTCCTTCATTGCTTCCTTCCTATTGGTAGATATCACAGAAAAGTAAAAACCTATTTCTAAGATGACAATGAATTTAAGGCACTTGAAATAAGTTTGTCTCTATAATATTGCCCACACTTATTTATCCCCAGTAGCTATGTATTGGCTTATAGGTAGATATAACAGTTGAAAATGCTATTGTAGACATATATTCACAATGTGGAAATATAGACAAGGTCCAGGAATTGGAAACAAGGAATGCATAGGAAACATAAGCTATGAAATACAATGACATGTAGCATAAACAAGTAATAGTTTAAACTCCAATAATTTGTGAAAAAGCTTTTATGAACATTGATTTTTTATCAAATTACTTTTGCAAAATGCACGTGCACTAATGCAAAAAGGGTATCTGGTAATTTTGCTATCAATTCATATCACCCAAGAACTACTTCCGACACAGACACACTTCCTCCTCCATCTGTTTTAGTTTAGCAGAATCTGGTCAAGAACTTTATTTTGATAAATGAAACAATTAGGAATTTGGAAAACAGAAAAAACAATGGATTGTTGAGCTTTCTAATTCATCATGATTTTTCAATTTTTTTACCCCACTTTTACAGCATACTGAATAACAAGCAACTAAAAACAGCATTCAGAACTCTACAATGCTCTTGTAGAATGAGAACACAAACAAGTATTCAAGGGTACCTATGCTGTTTACTTCTGCTCCAAACTCTAAAAGAAGGCTCACACAGTCTTTGTATCTATTTGTTGTTGCAATGTGCTAAACACAGGCTATCAAAAATATTTGTCATATTGTTCCGAACTCTCAATAAAAAAAGAATCTCCATATTCTACCATCAGAGAAAATGCATTAAAGTCAAAGGAGTTTGAAATTGAAGATAACAAACCTAATAGCACTCACTTGGATAAATTGTTTTCTATAGTGTGAATTTTATTGGTTCCTAGCATCAAGGCAGGAATACTCATGCATTCGGTTGGAATGCTTTTAACTGGCAGCATTGGGAAATCATATTTCGGCATTTAACATATTACTTATTTTTTTGTATAGTTTGAATTTGGAGAGCTATTTTTTATATTGAAAATTAGCATTTATCTATTTTCCTATTCGTCTGAGTAGCTTTATAAATCAGTTTTTGTTTTGAAAATTTGGGAAAATGCAAACGCATAGATTGATTAAATAAATTTAAGCAAAGGCATAGTTTTAAAACTGGTGGCTAGAGGTACGTAATCCATGAATGCAAATTAAATGCATTAAAATATCAGGAAAATGCGAGTGCATAAATTGATTAAATAAATTCAAGCAAAGGCATAGTTTATAAAACTGGCGAGTAGACGTACGTACTGCATGGATACAGATTAAATGCATTAAATGGAATCTGGCTGGAGGTGAAGGCGCTAGAATGGCTTGGTGGCCATGCGTGGCCAGAGTACTTTGGTCATTTAATATAGAGTTAAGCCACTTGCTATGCATCTCTATTAATTTGTGTGTGTTTTTCTTGTGTTCTGTAAGCGCGTGTTCTAAGGAAGAGTTTGTAGCGACTGAGCAAGAGATGTTATAGCTACAGAGTCCTAACCCAGAAACGAGTTACTTGAGGTGATAATTTGTTATTTTCCATAGTTTCTTTCCATTAAAGTGCATAATGAAGCTGTGTTTCATAGTGCTTTAGTTGGACTATCACTATCACTTTGTGCCTGATGTGCCAGTGCATGTATGTATGTATGCATGTCTCTATGTACATATGCATTTATCTATGTACATATGCATTTATCTATGTGCATATCTATGTAAACATTTGTAGATGCATATATGCATGTATGCATATGTCTCTGGATATATCTATGCATATAGGTATTTATGCATATATGTATGTGTGTATAGATGCATCTATGTGTATATGCATGCATGCATATGGATGCATATATGTTTACGTCTATACATGCATTTATGTGTGTCTACATGGATGTATCTATACATATATATACATATGTATACATATATGTGTGTGTCTATATGTCTTTTCTAGGAAAGAGTTTAAAGTGACAGGGCAAAGGTTGTCATGGTTCCAAAAAGGACACTTGTAGACAAGTTACTTCAGGCAATAAATAGTTATTTTCATCAGTTTTCTTTTATTTTAGAGTCCATAGGTAGATTGGCTTTCACAGTGCTCAGCCTACGCTAATCTTCATAGACTAGTTCCTCGGATGAGCAATTGTCTTTTGTCCAATGTACAATATGGGAGCTTAACAATAACTTGGTGCTTATGAGTCCTCTAAAGATTACATATCTTCAATTACTGTAGAACTGTTCCATAGTGGAAGCTTTAGAGCCATTGTGCTGTTAGCATGTGCCATAATAGGACCTTTTGAACAATATGTGGACAGTGTGTTGAGAAGGCTTTACAAACTGTCAGGCAAATGCAATTTACAGATATAAGCCTAAACTCCACAATTGCTTTCAGTTTTCTCGTTGTCATTAAAGCATAAAGGAAAGAGGATTTTTTCCAAACTTCTAATTTTGGTACTTTTACATGATAATTCACCTTATTAATTAATGAATCAAATTATCTTAATTAATTAATCTTCTTTTCCCTTCCATCATTTCATATCTAATTAATTAGGTAACTACTAAATAGTATTTACATACATAATAATTAAAACAAAGAAATAATTATAACTATCCTTGGGCACATTTGACCCATCAATCAAAGTCAATTAATAAATCTGATTCCACCTGTTCATTGATAGTATTGGCATGCAATTTCCTTGAAAAGTCTTGAAAAAGAGGATTACTCACACACCAATAAGGATTCTCATTTGTAACGTCCGTATCCAAATCATCTTCATTGAATAAGACGTTGTGGCATACATTAATTGGATGTATCTCATCATCTTTCTTATCAGGATGCCAACAACCTTGGTTTGTATTTCTGGGCATGTGCAGGATCATGGTATGCCAAAAAGTGGCAATGGAGAAAAAAATACGTGTTTCTACGACTCAAAAACGTGAAAAAGTCGAGTTGACTTTATGGGGCTCGGGTGACTACCGAGGTAAAGCAAATACCTAGATTTAAAAATCGGATATCCGATTCAAATCGGATATCCAATTTTTTAAACATATATATATATATATATATATATTATGGGCCGAATGAAACCGACCAAAACTCATTTTGTTTCGGCTTAACCGTGGCGGGTGCACAGTGGAAAAAGCAAATCAGATATCCGATTTCAAATCCATCTACAACAGGTAAGATTCTTGATTTTTTATTTGCTCTAATCAAATTTTCAATTAGATTTGTTTAATTTTAGTTGATTTTTTTCAAAATAGGGTTTTTTGATAGATATTTTATGAAAAATTTGAGTTTAGCATGGATTTTGATGAAAATTGAATGTTTGCAATGGATTTTCACTTAAAAATAATGTTTTTTATGTATTTGGATTAAAAATTAGAGAATTTTATAAATTTTTGTTAAAAACTAGGGTTTTTGTTGGATTTTTTTTAAAAACTAGGGTATCTAGAATAATTGGATAAAGACCTACAATGAATTCAACAATTCTTAAGCATTGAACCTTTGGATGGAGAAGCAATCCCTCTTTTGGATAGCATTGGGAAGTTGGTAAATGATTAGGAAGGGATAGAAGTGTTACGTAGCCTAGCTAATATAGTAGATTCTAATATTCCTTTGGTAGCTAGTTTCACGAAATTTTTGACTAATGCTCAAAATCCTTTTGGAAAATAAGTTTCCTCTCCCACAATAATGCCTTCTATTCCCAACTTTACACCTCCAGTCATAGCATCAATGATGGAATATAACAATGGTTTAAACTCAAGCTTAGGAATTTCTAGTGGAAATTATAATAGTTTTGTCCCTTCACCTATAACACCTCCATATTCATCACCCCTCCTAAACATGAAATATAATATCCCACCATTCCTCCATACTAGTTCACCATACTTGAAAAACTCTTACAACATGTGGCCCAATGATTTTGTGATAAATCAACTTTTTTATTTAAAGCATGACATTATTACAACAACAAATTTCAAACTTAAACCAAAATCAAACCAATAGTAAACATCCAAAATACCTTACACATAGTTCATTAATGTTCACTATTTTAAATACACCTATACTACAAAACATTGAAATACCTCGCTTTGGAAAGTACAATGGTAAAAAATATCCTAATAACCATTTGTTAGTTTTTACTACCTTGTGTAGAGACTTTATTTTTGAAGATTCACTCATAGTGAAACTCTTTTCTAGATCATTGAAAGATATGGCCTTGGATTGGTTTTGTTCATTGTCAAACAATCAATTACCTCCTTTACACAACTCATTAATGATTTCCTCCAACACTTTCAAGTGAACATCAGTCCTCAAGTTACATTAACAAATTTAGTTCATTGTAATCAAGGACCTAAAGAGAAAATAAAAAACTTTATGAAATGATACTAATCCCTTTATTTGAAATTCTCCTATAGTCTTCAAGATGTTGACATTCAAAGGGTGTTTATAGGTAACTTACAACCTAATATTCAAGATAAGAAATTGCTAATGAAATATCCATCCTTAACACATTTTTGTATAACCCTTCATGATTATCGAATATCGATTAGTTGGTATGAAGGTACCCCTTCATAGGCTCCTATTGGTCAATCATATAAGTCATGCCTCAAAACAACTATCAATCATTTAAAAAGAAAAACAAAATATTCATTACTTGATAAACATTCATGTCAAACTGCTCATAATATTGAGACAGAAGTAACTACTATAAACATAACTCTAGATATAAATTTAGGCCATGAGATAGGAAATTTTCATAGTTGTTTGATTCTCTCCATGTGATCATGTTGCAATTGTTAAACAAGAATATGATTCAACTTCCTCCAATTAGTCATATTCAAACAATTAAACCTTTACCACCAAACTTTAATGCAAAAACATTTTTTCAATATCATTGTACACCTCGACATGATATGGAAAGATGTAAGCATATTTATAACCAAGTGCAAGACCTCATTCTAATCAAATCCAGTTGGATGACCTATTAATGACAAAGGAAATAAATTGGTTTTTTCACCTAATCAATACTTACAAATATTTACAAGCCCATTGCCAATTCATTCAACAAACTTTGTTCAATACAATGATAATGAAGAAGATGATAATGATTTTTCATCTTTATAAACATTATTAATATTCAAAATCATAAAGGAAAAACCAATATTTTGTTTGACATTTTTTTTACATATATTGATTCTTCTATAACTACACTGATGGTCTTCTTTATATCAAGTTTGGAGAAACCAAAGGGGAATACTCATTGATCCCATGTACATAGTGAATATGATCAAAAGAGTTATTGTATGTACATGAACTTATATGAGATGATTA
The DNA here is from genome assembly GCA_007258455.2 of Sequoia sempervirens. Lineage (NCBI taxonomy): Eukaryota > Viridiplantae > Streptophyta > Pinopsida > Cupressales > Cupressaceae > Sequoia > Sequoia sempervirens. The sequence continues at coordinate 510,264,849 of VDFB02105785.1, forward strand.
TGAACAATCAAAAGCATGATTAAAAGCTCATGATGGTTATGGCTTCCCTATAATTGGTTTGATAACTCTCCAAAGGTTGGACCTAAATAGTTGGAGTGGTTTTGATAGATTTTTATGAAAAATTTGAGTTTAGCATGGATTTTGATGAAATTTGAATGTTTGCAATGGAGTTTGACTTAAAAATAGTGTTTTTATGTATTTGGATTAAAAATTAGAAAATTTATAGATTTTGTTAAAACTAGGGTATTTTATAATATTTTCATTTATATTGTCTAATTTTAATTAGATTGATTTGTTTTTATATTGAATCGGGCATTATGGGCTGACAATGAAAATGCACCAATTCCACCACCTCCACCACCTCCACCTCCCTCCACCTCCACCTCCTCCCTTCCACCATGACCACCTCCACCACCTCCACACCATCAATTCAAGAATTAATTTCTAAAAATTGCAACAATTAAGGGGCATTTTCTGAAGTTTATACGAGAGTCCCTCGATTATCTTCGATGTCAAACACAATGAGATGAAATAATTAAAAATATAGAAACCCTCTCCTCGCAACATAATGCCTTTCATTCATGGCCGAGAAGACATGAAGAATATTATGCATGTGGATTGTCCTATGATGATGTGAAAGATCTTGCAATACCAAAGCCCAAATGGCCTCTTTATTTGTTAACCTTGGTTTGCCAGTTAATGTTAATAAAACAAAACTTTCTATAAAATGGTGCACTCATAGAGACATTGTAAAACTTTTGGGATCGTTGGTGTATGGTTTTTTTGAAACCACCGAACAAACAATTTGGATGTACCATTTTACTTTATAAAAAAATTATATGCTGAGTTTGTGTTAGGGCATCATGTCAATTACTTTGACATTAGACCCTTCTAGGGCGTTGGTGGAGGTATGCCCCAGGATAGAGAAGGGGCAGTTAGAGTAATACCCCACCCACATGTTCCCCTCCCTCCCCTTCCTCCGCCACCTCCAGTATACCATCCAGATATTATGCAGGATGCGGCCACACAGACTATCGATGCTATTCACTCTTTGAGTGGTCTTTTGGTTCCGCATGCTTCTGTAGTAGCTTAGCCACATTCTGGTGATGTTGGTGATGGCTCGAGTGCTGCTGCATCATCCTCGTCAGGTCCACATATTTGTGTACCACATGCTTGCTCCATGTGCCACCAGATATGCTTGGGTCCTCTTGTACAGCCTGCCGAGCATCCCTTGGACACTTCTGATTATGACTTCCATGATGTGGACATTATAGATCAGACGTAGGGGACTGGAGCACACCGTACAAATTCCTCTCCTGCTAGAGAGGGGGACATTGGAATAGTGACACAAGTAAAATTTAAGTTGTGAATTCATAACTTGCATTTTTTTTAAATGAATATTAATAAGAGATAGTATAATGTACTAATATTTATTTACATGGTCTATTTCGCGGTGATGTCAAGGAGGTGACAAATGTGTGGATAGCACCACAGGGGAGCCATTTCATTTAGCTGGACCTGCGCTACCTGATATATATTTTGCACTCACTCATTTACATTTATTTATTGTATACTTTCTTGTCCTTTGAATTGTCATTAAAATGAAATTATATAATAGCTTATATGTTTATTTATTGTATACTTTCTTGTCCTTTGGTGTCATTAAAATGAAATTTATATAATAGCTTATATGTTTATCTTATTTTCCTCTTAGGAAATGCAACCGCGAGCGAGGTGCAACCTTGTCCAGATTATGGAAGTGTAATGTTGGATAAGGGCAAGGTAATTGAACCCAAATTTGATTGAATTAAGAATTTTAAGATCTTATATTGATTATACATACATCGACATAGATTGGTAGTTTCATATGTACTTGTCATTTTTATGTGCAGGGTATTATGAGCTATACATCCTTGTTGACAAGGGCCACAACACGGCGGTCATTATTGGAACACTTGGAAGGAGTAGGTGTTAGGCTCAAGGAGGAGGTGTCCCGAGAACACCTAAAGGAGATAAAGAAAAAAGATCAACCTAAAGAAGTATGTCTTCATTTTATTTTGTGTTTGGTATTTATATGTTCCTATTATTGACAATTGTATACTAACTTGGATCAGTTTTATGTTTTTGTTCACCTATATAGATTGAAATTACAAAAGATGGTTTGGTCGGTTCTTTGAGAGGGGCATATTCTAGAACTCCTGACCCTTTGAAGAGACGGATATTTCAAGTAATCAAGATTACAATTTTAGAGTTCAATTATAATTTAATGTATATTGATTTTGATGTTAATTATTCGATTTTAAATTATATAGTATAACTAATCTCAATTGTGGTTTGACTTTTTCTTGTGCAACTACCTTCAGAGCCAATGAGTGCTTCAAAGAGGCTCCAATTTGATGATCCACCAGTAGTTTAGGATGAGATAGACATTTTGGCATGTAAATTTTGAATAGATACCGAGATGGCATATGCCACATATTATGGAAATTTTGTTTGAGTTGGCGTTGATGCCATTTTGTATGGACATGCACTTGATTATTGGATAATTTGATATATAGAAGTTGACAATCAAAATTTAATTGTCTCCTCATGTGCATAATTAAACTCTTTGAAAATTTAATCAAGTGAGCAACGGTTAAATATCTTGATGTACAATAGCATAAAAGAATGGTTATATTATGTAGTTTATTCATATTGCTGATTACATTGCATTGCACATCTTTCAAACTCAAAGCATTACCTCACATTGCATAAGTAACAACTAGATGCTGATAGATGAAAAAATTTCAATTACAATATAGTTTTTACAAAGTCAACATAAGCAATTATGTAATTACTTCATAGTACATAACTAATAATTAAAAATTTATTCATATTATTGATTACATTGCATTACACATCTTTCAAACTCAAACCATTGCTTCACATTGCATAAACATCCACTCCAAGCACCTATCCTTGATGTACCTGCCTTTTAGCTCAGCCAAATAAATGCTAGGCACCAATTTCAATTAGTCTTGTCAGTCTAGGTGCCTATTCTCATCCATCATGCCACTCAAAACATCATTTTAGATCCTCCCAGGCACCATTTTTACCTACTGCTCACTGCTTCATAACTGCTAGGCACACTTTCAAAAGCCTCATGTCGCTAACTCACATTCTAGTTAGGTGCATGTTTTGGCTGATGCTCTATAAAAGACCTCTCCTTCTGCCACTTAACGTTGATAAAGCATAGACCTAGGCTAACACATACCTAGACTTTCAAATTAAATTAATTAACCCATGCAAAAACAAAATCACAAGAACTCAAGAGCACACAAATTAGTCACTCACTATCAGGTTGAACAAGAGGAGCAAGTAAACAAACATAATTTGCAATCTTTCCTTCCTTTATTTATTTCATTACCCCAGTTACTACTTTCAAATTTGACTAAAACATTATTCAAAATGCAGCGTCTATGGTATAGTACAATGTGGCATGAAAATGAATCTCTGCTTCATACAATATAATAATCTACTTCAATTGGAGTATAGTATAAAATATATTAAAGGAGGACTATATCTAATAAGAACAAGATAGAGATTAATAACTTGGATGAATCACTTGTAACCAAGCTCAGTAGCCCAAGGGAAGACTTTCCAACAACCCACAAAAATGTTCTATAATATAAAGAAAAAATTAAAGCATCAGTAAGTCAAGGATCTTATTATATTGCATAGTAACAAGGCTCTTCTTATATTGATCTTATAATTATTGTAAGCATAAGGCTTCAAGGATCTTATTATATTGCATGGTAACAAGGCTCTTCATTCTTCTGTGGAGAGACATCATCTACATCTGCAACGGAGGCTTGATGCTTAGGTCTATCTTAACAATGTTTGGAAAAGTGACCAAACTTATCACACCTAAAGCATTGAATTTTTTCATTTCACAATGAAGGTTTGGACAATGAAGCTCTTTTATTTGGGTTGTAGATCAAACAAACTAAAAAAAGAGACAAGGGGTCAGAAGTTCTAATCTACTTCCT
>VDFB02105785.1:510268976-510323018 GCA_007258455.2 Sequoia sempervirens
CCTCATTTCCTATGACCTCTTTACCAACAACCAATGTCACTAATGTTGAATCAATGGTTGCTAATGTCCCTCGAGAAGAACTAGGACAAATGGATGAAGATTCAGAGAATTTGCAAAATTTTGTGAGTTATGAATACATTGCTAGTATTGTGATTCCTGTCATAGGTAACATGAGGAAGATGCTTGATAATGAACACGAAATAGAGATTGTGCATAGCCTAGCTCACATTATTGATAAACATGTTCCTACAATAGCTAGTTGTGCTCAAACTTTGGGGTATACTCAAAGTCAAGGTGGAAATCCAATTCCTCTGCCTACAATCATTACCTCTATTCCTACATACACTAATCCTCATGTTACTATAACCATACAACCCACTAGAAATGTCAATTCTACCTTAGGTGTTTCGATTGGGAATCCTTTTAGCTTTGTGCATTCAAATCTCATATCTCCTAACCCATCTCCCCTCACAAATTTACAATTCACTTGTCCTTTGAATACATATACACCTCCACCCTATTCACCTCCATCTCACAACACAAACAATCCCATTCTTACCAACTCTTGCAAAGTGTTTCATACCTCCAACAACAAATTGCTACATTGAACCAAAATCAAAATGGCCAACCTTCACGATATGTCAAAAGAAACCCATTATCCTTGGAGATATTGAGAACACAAATGCCAGAAGGCATAGAGATTCCTAGATTTGAGAAATATGGTGGGAAAGGAGATCTTATTATCCATGTTTCTACATACGCAACCTTATGTAGTAACTTCATTTTTTAGGATAAAGTCTTGGCTAAACTCTTCCCTAGATCCTTGAAAGATGCTGCTTTGTAATGGTTTTGTTCCTTACCGAATAACTCAATACATTCATTCAATGAAATTTTTGATGCATTTATCAATCATTTCCAAGTGCACATGGGTCCCAAGATGACCTTAGCAGATTTAATGAAATGTAAGCAAAAGGATGATGAAAAATTCACTGACTTTATCTCTTGTTATCAATTGCTTTACTCACAAATCAACATTAAGATTCTCAATCCTGATCTCCAATGAATGTTCATTGATAATTTGCAACATAAGATTCAAGATAAGATTGGGATGAGGAAATTTCCCTCCTTCATACACTTGTGTACAACCCTCCGTGATTACCAAAATTTGTTTAGTAATCGTGAAGTGAAAATTCCCTCTAACTTTCCCGAAAAATCTAAATCCTTTCCTCAAACCAACTTCCAATCATTCAAGAAATCAAATAAGGGATTTATACAACCCGATTCCACTCAACCAACTCAACATGTTGACTCCCAAGTAGCTGCCATAAACACGACAAATCCATATCCATTTAGGGAAAAGCTTAGACACTTTACCCCGTTACCTAATACCGTTCATTCCATCATGTTACAACTCTGAAATAAGAACTTAATTTCCTTACCTCCTGTTAGATCTCTTGATCCTACAAATCCTTTACCTCCAAACTACAACCAAAATACCTTTTGTAATTTTCACCATCAAAATGGACATGATACAAAACATTGTAAGCGTCTTAAACATGTTGTGCAAGACCTTGTTGATTCTAATCACATACAAATTGGTGGTGTCAATGATCAAGGTAATAAATTTGTTGCCCCTCCCAACCAAAATTTTCAAATGTTTACCAATCCTATGCTAAATCATAACGTCTCCTTTTTCAAAGCTAGTGAAACCAAGAATGATGTGATGAATGTTGACACAAATGATAACATGAATGATAATGAGGAAAATCCTATGGATACTATGATTGGACTCATTGAAGTTCAACCTGATAAGGGCCAAACCAATATGTCCCTTGACATTGCTTTCTCATCAAATGACATAATTAAACATGCACTCGATGGTCCTCTTTACATTGCTGAAATAATCAATGAGAAGCCTACTAATGGGATACTAATTGATCTCATTTGTGTAGAGAATGTGATCACTGAAGAATTCTTGTTAAGTGCATGAACTTTATCAAGATACTTATGAACAACCAAAATCATGGATAAAAACACATAATGGTTTTGCATGCGCTACGATGGGTTTGATTACTCTTCCTTTAAAAGTTGGACCAAAACAATTAAGTGTCTCATTCTCCATCATCCCGATATTGGATCAATTTCATGTCAAGTTAGGCTACCCATGGCTTCACTCCATGAATTCCATCTCGTCGATCATTCACAAATGCTTGAAGTTTCCTTTTAACAAACAAATCTTTATTGTGCATCATAGTGGTTTTAATCTTGTGTCTTCCAGTGGGAATTTCTCATTAGATTCCTTTTGGCCCAAACTTGAAATGTAGAAAAATAGGTTTGGGGAGATAAATATGATGGGATAAGGGACCTATTTTCCTTTATTTCATTAGGAAATGAGATCCCCACAAAGAATTGATTAACAATCCTTAGGTGAATCAACCCTAATTGAGAACCTTCATATTTCCTTATGCTCTTAAGATGAGGGTCAAGGTCAAACAACACTTTGGGGAGAAAAACTAAAAAATAGAAAATCAACACCAAAATACAATTTAACACTTGGATCTTGAAGATTAGGTTCAATATTTGCAGAACCAGAAAATAGAATGCAGACCTGAGAAGGGCAAAGACTTGTGTACCATTCATCAAAAGAGGTTTCTAGAAGTTAATTTGGGACTCATTCACCCATGAGTGAATGGGTTGAAGTATAGGGGTTGCAAAAATATTTCAAGAGCCTCTAGTGCAGATCTAAAGCTTCTGATTTGTCCAAGTTTCACTACCGAAAAGTCAAAAATCCGATTTGTAGGTTAGATTCCATGATTTGATTATAACTTTAACAACTTTTGCAACTTTGACAACTTTTTTAAATCTTGCTTTTCAAAAGTTCTTCAAGTCTTCTTCAACCTAAATCTACAATCACACATACAGGAGAAATAAATGTTTGTTTTGGGTGAATAGGGGTTTTCCTTGGTCAAACCCTATTTTGGTAATCAAACCTTGAATTAATTAAAAATATAACAATAAATGTAGAAACAAAGACATAATGAATAACAACAATAAAACTTTATGCATATCTTTATTCATAAACATATTACATATTTAAAGGTGTAGAACATCTAACAACAATCTATAATTATGCTAATTACATTGACAGCTAATTAGAGTTGTTCAACAAAAAATTGGAGCTAACTAAACAAAACTAGAACTAATAGACACCAAAATTGACACCTCAACAATACATGATGACACATACACATCATATGTGTAGTTCATTATTCATTTGTGTTGAAGCATTAATTCCAATAGCCCCTCTTAATGCTACAATACTAAATTGATTGACTACAAAATAATAGGAAATACATTATACAAAATTTGTTCTTTGAAAACAATTCTAGACCAAAAAAAATTCTTCAAGCTGCTCCCAAGTATAGTCACCTAACTATCATTCAAGTTCCCAACATCATTGGACACCATTTGTACATGAAGTGTCTCATCACCCTCGTAAAGGTATGATATTAAACTTCCAAATTTTTGGATCTCCCTTTGAACTATTGGACACCCATCCTCACATGCATGTCTAGTAACCCCAATGAGGTATAGTTCTTGATCCACAAGCACCTCAAACTACTAAGCATATATCTATCCTCTATTGCATCCTTTACTGTCTTCAAAGTGTTGAGCACTTCAAAATAGAACAACTGTCTTATGTTCAATGAAGTCATCATCAACATCATCTAGTGGTTTTTCATCAATGACTGATATTCTCTCAATTTTTATAATTGCAATAAACATAGAGCAAAAAACCTCTTTTCAATAGACTTTCACTTGGCGGCAAGGGATTTCAAAGCAAACTTAGCAACATCTTCCTCTTAGCAAAGAACACTTCTTTTTATTCTTGATGCAGGCTGCAACAAACACAACTCCACTTTCTTGCGCTTGATAGAATGACTTTCTTCATCTTTGGCAGCAACTCCTCTATCACATCAGATTAATCAACTTCACTCTCTTTGCTTTGACGGGTTGATAAAATATTATGACCTGTGATCTTCTAACCCCTTTGTTGTTTGTTAAACATAAAGAACAAATTAGATAAAAAAACTCTCACTCATAACATCAACATGGCAGGTTTCCTCACATCAAATAGACTTCAGCTACTCCTGCCTTACTATGTTCTCTTTACAAGAACACTTCACCAATTGTTGATCTTCAACCTATAGGTGCAACATCTGTAGTAGATCGAGTGGATCTAATACCAAATTAAAAATATAACAGCAAATGTAGAAACAAAGACATAATGAATAAAAATAATATAACTTTTTGCATATCTTTATTCATAAACAAATTACATATTTAAAGGTGTAGAACATCTAACAACGACCTATAATTATGCTAATTACATTGACAACTAACTAGAGTTGTTCAACAACAAACTAGAGCTAACTAAACAGAACTAGAACTAATAGACACCAAACTTGACACCTCAACAATACATGATGACACATACACATCATATGTGCAGTTCATTATTCATTTGTGTTGAAGCATTAATTCCAACATAATTCAAACAATGCATGAAAGAGGGAATGAAGAATGAACAAACCCTATAATGAAAACTTGATAATGGAGATCTTAGGAGGTCTGCAACTTGCATGAAATGTTTGAATTGGATGTGGATCTTGACACTTGAATCTTGCTTGAAATGATACTTTGAATGCTTGACTTGATCATGAAACCTACATCACAATGTTAGCTCCAAAAACATGCATGACGCAAGAAGAATTTGACATGATGAATAAATCTTGAATTTTGCAATAAATCTATGATATATCTGCTCTTGAATGCTCTTGATCATCAACTTTTCTATACTTTTTCTCACTTGAAAATTCTAGGTTTGCTTAGATGAAACTTAGTGAAATAACCTTGTATTTATAGGTATGTATCCTTAATTTCCCAAAATTCAAATATCACAAGCCAACATTGAATTATGAATTTGAAAACATTAAAATTCTTCCAAAAACATAATTTAAATTTAGGTTCAAAGGGTCCTAGGTACATAAACTTGGAACACACATTGCTCAATGTAAAGTTTTATGTTTAGGAATTAATTATTGTTAGGTTTCCCCTTTGAAAAAAGTAATTTATTAGGCTTGTAAATGAATAAAAGGGTTATTTAAGGCATAATTAAGCTCAACTTAATTAAGAGGGCCTAAATAAGTGTGTAAATGTAAAGGGGTACATTTAACAACACTAAATTAAGACATTATTAAGTCCAATTTAAATAAGGAGGGCCGAAACAAGTGAGAAAATGTAAAGGGTTACATTTTTCTACACTATAGGACCTATGGAACATATTAAGCCTTGTGAGGACCTCTTTTTCAAATCTTATCAAAATTTTAAGGCAAAGCACATAGCAAAGTTATCCTTTGGCAATATGCTTCAACCCATGATTGAACCTCCCATCACAGATGAATCCATGAGTGAACCAAAAGCCCTTCCAAGTAACCAAGACCAATCCATGACAAATCCTTTGCCCATTTCCTATAAGATACCAAGAGATAACCAAATAACTCCTATTTTTCCTCCCAAGACTAAACAAGTTTATAAAGTTAAAGATAAAGTGGTTGAACAACCTCTCATGGTTCCTTTCGTTCCTCCCTTATGAGAAGAAAAGAAATCTATGGTTGATAAACCTGCTCCTACAAAATCACTAAAATTGTACAAAAAGAAACTGAAATGCTAGAGAGAGTAGGCATAGACGTCGTGTTATTACTTGTCGATTACAAGCAAAATATGAATCAACACCTTGTAATGTCCCTATTTTGGCCATATTTTCTTTGACTGATATCCTATTTTGAAAAACTGTGAGGGTTTATCAAGGAAATTAGGGTTTCCTTTGTTTGAGGTTCTGGCATTTTTTGCGTTTACTATTTTAGTAAATAATTATGTTTAAGTATCCCGCTGGCAATACTTTTTAGTTGTTCTTTCATATAGCTTGGTTTTTGTATAGCTTCCAAAATAGTTTTGATGGAAATTATTTAATACAAAGCAATTAATGTTATGTTTCCTTGTTGACCCCTTGGCTCAGGGATGATAACTTCAAGTTGTGCTTAAAGTGGACTTGAAGGGGAATTTCATAAAGGAAAACTAAATATTTAATGAAGTTTTATTCACATGAAGTGGACAATTCATCTTGAGGAGGAGTTATAACTTTTGGAAATTTGAAAAGTTTCAAATGTGACTTTTACGCAATTATTCATGAGGGGAAATTAAAGAGTCATCTCATTCTCTTTTTAAATATGAAGCCTTGCTCCAACATTTGGTATCTATTGTTAATTGCTAAAATTATGCTATCGAAATGACATTGTGATTATTTCTTCGAGGGATGCTTACCTCCTAGATTCCAATCAATTTTGTGTTTGAGAGACAACACCTAACTGGTTTTTATTGCTACTTCTCATTTAGACTAGCAGATGGAGCTCAATTGTTGAAGATTTTGGAGTTTTCTCAGTTTTGGTGTTGTTGATATTGCTATAGCTGAAAGTGTTTCTTGTTAACAGCTTTTTGAGCAAATTAAATATCATTTTGGGTATGTTTGCAAAGTGTTTCTAGACCCAAGGCGACCCTTTCCACAAGAGATTATAATTTAATTCAAACTCATTATTTTTATATTGCTAAATTTCCCTTCTTAAGAGTTGTACCATCTGGAGAGCATTGGGAATTGTGCCATAAATTAATGGATGACTTTTGAGGTTGTTTCTTCATCTTGTCATGGGCACCTATCCTCTAGAGGTTCACTGCACTTTGTTTCATGCCATTCAGAGGTATTTTGGTGAAGTTATGAGCATTTAATTGATTCTTATAATTGTTGGTTATTCATTTCCATAATTGCAGATTTACATCAGACTTGTTTCAGTTTGAATTTCCAGTCCTTTCTTCATCAATAATTGTTAATATTTATCATGGAATCATTCAGTATCTTGGTGCTTTGAAAATATTGTAATAATCATGTAAATTGCAGTTCTCTTCTATATTGTAAGACTATAAACAGTAGTACTATTCCAGTCCTTTATTGCTACAATCATTTCTTATTTCTCACATTAAGTACCCCTGGATGGTTTACCGTCAGTGTGGAGAATGAGCTTGTATCTCTTATTGTACCCACTGAAAAAGTGGAGAATTCCCACTCCTGAGTGGATGCCCGCCGCAACAGATGAATTAGATAGTTTGAATTTTCATGGCTGGTTATCCGCCTAAGTTTACTTTCAATTTGTAATAAGTACTCCACCATATGTTAACACCTCGCCCTCAATGGGATCTTGAGGCACATTCTTGGCGCTGAGTTTTATCTTCGCTTCCGCCAGATTCTATTTCGTAGAGATCAAATTTGGATCTTTAGGGGATCCTCCGACCATATGCCCTTCCTTAAGTGGTTTTAGGGCGCATTCTTGGTTAGAGTTGCTTTGATAGTGTTTTTTGGATTTGGCGCTAACGCTAATCAAGTTGGCCAAGCGTTGGTGATTGTGTAAAACTGTGGCAAAAAATTGGTTAGCATATTTCATCGGTATCGTGAGCGTAAGATCCCGCCATCCCATGGATCAAGGTTTACAAGCTTAGGGCGTGATGAGTGACAGACATCTCCGGTACTACACCGAGAGTCAAAATAGATTCTAGTTCAGCTGCTTGTGGTATCCAGAAGTTGGCAGTTAGGCATGGCTAATGAAGAAGAGATGAAGTTGGCTGAGACTCTGTTTATGGTTGGAAAGAGACTTGGTAAATAATTTCAGTCAAGAGAAAATGAAGAGAACATTCTTCATTTGTTAGAACAATGTTTGAGACAAGTGAAGCCATCACCTTCAGAGATAATGGAGTTGGCACTAGCTCCTGTAGTGAATTCTTTGAATCAGCCCTATTGGTTGGGGCATCCTGATGAAGAAACCAAGCTGTTGATTTCTTCTTGTTTCATGGAGATAATAAGAATTGTAAATCCCCATTTGCCTTATGATTTTGAAACCATGAAGATCATATTAAATATGATAGTGGAGAGTTTTCAAGATTTGGATGAAACTGGAAGTAGTTTGTTCCCAAGAAGAGTTGCTATATTGAAGATATTTTCTGAACTCAAAACAAGTATGTTGTTGGTTGAACTAGGTATGCAAGATCGAATATATTATTTGATCCATTACCTCTTCATTTCAACTTGGAGTGAACAGGAGGAGGTTGTAGTGGCAGCAATGAGAAGCATTTTAGTTTTGACTATCAATGAGATGGATGACATTCCAAAATCCATCCTAACTTTTCTATTAAACATTCATGAACAAGAAGGAAATAATTCCTCTACTGTTGGTTTGTTGATCAGAGATTTGTTCATTCAGTGTGAGAAAATTGAAGCCACACCTGAAGAAGAGAGTAGAAAAATAAGGTAGTTATTAGAGCAAAGGATGGGAATAAAATGTTGTTTCTCAATGATTCTAAGTCGGTTTCTCAAGAAGTACCTATTGATATGCAATTGTTCGCACCTACTGAGGGTGAGTGCAAGGAGGCAACATCAGTTTTGAATACACATGAAGAGTCTACGACAAGTAATCAAGAAGAGCTCCTTGGTATGCTTGTAACCACTTATGAAGAGATCAGTAATATACCTTTACATGAAGGGCTCATTGAAGACAAGAAGGATGAAGTCTTCAAATCAGCTAGTAATGATGATCCTTTACTTCATTTCAGTGAAGATGTCATGAATAGTTATGGATTAGAATCGTTTGATCATCAAACTAAGCTCTTGGAGAAATATTCTCATGAAGATATTAGTTTTGTTGAGTTGGGAGGTGTCTCATTCAAAGAGTCACCATTCCAAGTGGAGTATGAAGGACAGTTTCTTTTTGAACAAAATAATCAGCCCTTCAGCATTTGGGATTCGGGTGTGAAGGCACCTAATTTTGTTAAGGAACTTGTATGGGATAGATTTCCCTTTGATCCCAATAAAGAACAAAATTCAGATTTCACTACAAGCTATGAGATGGCCTTTGGAGGAGAAGTTGTTTTTTACAAAGTAGCTTGCATAAAAAAACCCCATAATGATCATTTTAGTTTGGTTGCAGCCACTAAAGAAAAAAATTTTGCTATTAAAACTTTCAGATCTGCAATTAATAATGACTCATTGATCAAATTGGGGGCTTCTTTAACATATAATCAAGGAGACAATGAAGGGGAAATAGAGCTAGAAGACCACGGGGCCTTTGCTGATGAAGAGGTTAAAAAAGTTCTCAAATTCAAATCAGATTTTCCTCTTTATGTAGTTGATTGTAAACAGAGGTCCGAAGAATTGGTAGGATTTGATTCTCTTCATGACCTTGAGCATTTTCAGTTGGTGGGTGGTGAAAGACAAGAGTCTTGGAACAGCTATGGTGGCAGCAAAGAACAGAGTTCTGATTTTGAAATGCAGCCTATTAGCAATTCACCATCCTTGCACTTTTGTGAGTGGAAAGGACAATTCATGTTTTCCATTGGGGATGAGGTGCATGCCTTATTCAGATTTGACCACTCACATAGTTCGAGTGAAGAGAGACAAGGAGTTTGGGATGGAGTCACTCTCTTTAATTTGCAATTTATTAAAGACTCCTTAGTGATTATGAAATCAGGGTATCTATGTTGGATTAAAGATCGGGATTATGCCTACGAATTCACAAAGAAGATCATTGGTTTATTTCAAGGATGTGAAAGAAAGGTTGATAAGCTTACTCTTGAGCTTGAATCAACAAAGTGCATGTTAGCGAATATTCAGTTGGGTGTTATGGAGGTAGGAGACCAGCTAGTTGATTTCAAACTTCTCAGAGAATGTAGGGACGAGATATATTCTGTGATTGATAATCCTCCAAGTTTGCTTGTAAGTGAATGCATAAGAGGTTTAGAGAATTCAATCTCCATATGGGAAGTGTTGATTCATGACAACTTCCCCATCTTTGACACCAAGGTGTTAAAACATGTTTTGGTAAGACATATTGTTTACATGCCTGACAGTTTATCCTTTGGATTGAGTAATGCTCACACTATCTTGTCTTGGGAGAAGGATTTGAAGACGATGTTTGTTTCAGGCTCCCTTGTTTTTGAAGCTTTCTTGGATAGACTTCAATGGTTTACCAAAGAAGTCAATAATTTTTTGGGTGTGCAATTGGAGTTGATTGGTACTCAGAAATTTGTTGTGAAAAATCTTTTGGGGTATGGTAGGAAGGTTCATTGGAGGGATAAGGATCAAACTTTCAAAATTAATGGTGTTTTCTCCTTTCTTATCAGCCACTTGATGATTCCATTTGTTTATCAACAAATGGATTGGAGAGAAATTTTGAGCAAAGAATGGTTCTTTGCTGTAATGGAACTCTTAGAGTGGGTGTTTCCACCCTTGTGTTCGAGCAATTTGGTCAAGATGAATGTGGATTTTCAATATTGCAGCAGCTGTTCCTACTCTTGTTTGCAGATTTCTTTGAACTCTAATGTTGAGTCTTTCATTCTTGATTTGGTGGTAGCTGCTGGTCACTCCATTGCAACAGCAATGAGTGAAGATTCTAGACTTATTACTCATGAAGTTTGGGAGAAAGTTGAACCTAAACAAATTATTTACTTTCTTAACAATCTATCTCTTGAGTTGAGTGATGTTTTGGCTCATCCTAGTCCTTTGAGGGAATGGGAATTGAGGACAACTTTTGTTTTGTGCTCTAATGTTGATGTTTTCATGAGTGGGCTACATGGGTTTATCAAAGAAGACTCTAAATTCTTGAGTTTGCATTTTGCCTTGATTAGTACTTGGAGAAGTGTCGTGTACTATTTCAGATGCATTGGAGAACATTTTCAGTTGAGTATCCATGTTTGGAATCCTCAATATGGCTTGAAGGAAATTGTTACTAGTAGAAAGAGGAATCTTTGGAGAGATAAGAATTTAATTTTCAGATCCTCTGATGATGTCCCCATCTTTGCCAATCATTTGAAGGTTCTTTTTGCTCATCAACTGGTGAATTGGAGAGATATTTCGAACAAAGGATGGTTTAATGTTGGTTTGGAGTTTCTTGAGAAGATGTTTCCAGCCTTGGTCATGAGCAATTGTTCTATTATGGACGCTGATTTTCAGTATTGCGGCAAGCTGTTCAGTTCATTGCATGATGATTTTCCTAAAATCAGATTTTGAGAGGTTCATTTTAGTTTTCATAGGCAGCTGGTACATTCATTCTTCCTCTTCTCAATCTTTTTTCAGTAATGGTTTATGGCCTCAAAAGTGGGAAATGATGCTCCATAGTGATTTGGACCAGATTTGGATGGTGTTTAAGTTCCTTTCCAGTGATTTACTCTATACAATTTCTTGCACTAGTGTTTGGGGCAGCGAACCCTTGCTTGTTTGGGTTCAACTTTTTGAGAATTTTGAGAGATTAGTGGGAGTTTTCAGAAATTTTCTTGCATATGTCAGAATTACTCATAAGAGGCATTATACATCCTTGAGGAGCTTTGATGATGCGGCTGTTATGAACATGCAAAGGGCTGTTTATTCTTTTGCAAGTAGCTATGATGGAATCACATTTGTTGTTGTGATTTGGTTTGATGCTTTGAGGAGTGATGTTGATGAGAATATCTTTGAGTTGTTTAGAGTAATCTTCTTTATTCTCGGGATGGTGATTGACATTGACATCGCAGATGTTAATTCCTCAGAGTTTATTGGGCATGAGATGCTACTAGATTTTGATTCCATTCCTTCCATGTTTTTCAATTTGAATTTCAGGCATGTTATCTCCTTGAGGTTGCAGGGATGGTTTATGCAGTTCTGGTATAGTGATTTCATTTGTGTGATCAGAGTAGAGCAGCATCAGCATGATGGGACCTTTCCGAGATGGACTTGGGACCACAGGATCCTACATGTTTGGTGGAATCAATTTGGAGTGTTGTGGCATTGCTTGAGGACAAGCAATTTTGGGAAGGGCGGACTGTAATGTCCCCATTTTGGCCATACGCTCTTCTTTGATTGATAGCCTATTTCCGAAAATCCGTAGGTTGATCAGAAGTGAAATTAGGGTTTCCTTGCTTGGAGGTTTGTGGCATTTCTAGGTATTTACTATTTTTAGTAAATACTAATTTTGGCAATGGTTCAGTTGTCAGCCTTCAGTTCATCTTTTCAATTGGAGCAGTTGCTTGTGTTTAAGTTTTGGCTTTCAAAAGCATTTTTTGGTGAAATTTTGAAATAAAGGCATTAATGTTCTATTTTTCAATTGACCCCATGGCCTAGTGGAATAACTTCAAGTTGTTTTAAAATGTGGACTTGAAGGGGGGTCAAAGTCATTAAGGAGAAAATAGAATATTAAATAAAGTTAATGTTGCCATGAAGTGGGACGCCACCCTTGAGGAAGAATTAGAAATTCTTGAAATTTGAAAAGTCTCTTCTGTGACTTTTGGCGTGCCTTGAAGGGGAGTTGAAGAGTTTTCTCCTGTTCTATAAAAGTGAAGCCTTGCTCCAACATTTGACATCAATTGTTAATTGCTAAAGTTATGCTGTCGAAATGACATTGTGATTATTTCTTCGAGGGATGCTTACCTCCTAGATTCCAATCAATTTCGTGTTTGAGAGACAACACCTAATTGGTTTTTATTGCTGCTTCTCATTCAAACTAGTAGATGGAGCTCAATTGTTGAAGATTTTGGGGTTTTTCTCAGTTTTGGTGTTGCTGATATTACTACAGCTGAAGGTGTTTTTTGTTAACAGCTTTTTGAGCAAATTAAATATCATTCTGGGTATGTTTGCAAAGTGGTTCTAGACCCAAGGCGACCCCTTCCACAAGAGATTGGAATTTATTTCCAAGTCTTTGATTTTATATTGCAAAATCGCCCTAGCTTGCGGCCGTACCATTCAAGGAGTATTGGATTTCGAGCCAATAAATTAATGCTGGTCTTTTGTGGCTGTTTCTTCATCTTGGTTTGGGCGCCCATCCTCCAGTTGACCATTGCATTTGATTTCATTCAAATCGGAGGTAATTTGATGAAGTTATGAGCATTTCATGGTGTTTTCTGTTTGCTGATCAGAATTTCCAGAACTCAGATTTTTATATTAGATTGCATTAGTTTCCTGTTTTTGGCCTTTACTTCATCATTTGAGGGATAAACATTGTAAAGAATTCATTCTTTACATCTTAGCATTATTCTTTATCATTGTAATACTTGTAATTTGTAGATTCATTGATTGTAAGGTTGAGATTTAGTAGTACTAATCCAACCATTGTTATTGCTGCAATTACTTGTTAAAATTTTACATTAAGTACCCCTGGATGGTTTACGGCAAGTGTGGAGAATGAATGTTAATCTCTCTTGTACCCATTGTCAAGTGGTGAATCCCCACTCATGAGTGGATGCCTGCCGCAACGGATGAATTAGTTTCATGTTACATGATGTTTTGCCCCGCTTCTTCCAATTAGTACAGCATGAAAAGGTATATGGATGGTTCACCACCTATGACATTTAATTGTAATTCAATTTTCAATTGGTAGCTTAGTTCCTCTACCATATGTTAGCACCTCGCATTTCAAAGGATCTTGTGTGCACATTCTTGGCATTGAGTGTAATTTCAGTTTATTCCTTTTTGAAGCTAACGCTAATCCATGTGGCGTAGTGTTGGTTGTGTTGTGTAATTCAAGAAAAAATTTACTAGCACATTTAGGCAATCAACCAGATCATGACTAGCCTTTTGACGGGAGGTGTTATTCAACCCCCATACATTCCATGAGAGAACAATCATGGGGGAGATGGAGAAAAGTGAGCATCAATTGGTTTAACAAACCCAAATTCCACCAAAAAATCTCTAGTACATTTAATCTTGCTTGCATTCCAAAATATAACTCTTACAAGATTTCTTGGTTGAAGAAGGATCATAGTGTACTTGTGGATAAAACTTGTTTCGTCACTTTCAAAAATAGCTCTTATGTGGATGAAGTGCTATGTGACATAGTGCCAATGGATGCATGTCATTTTCTATAACTTTGGAAATATGATTGGAAAGTAATCCATTGTGGCTAGAAGAGTACTTATGAGGTACAACATGAAGGAAGGAGACATCTCTTAAAATTGTTGAAAGAAGAAGGAGCATTTAAAATGGTAGCTTTGTCTCTTCTATCAGAAGTTAGACTTGAACTTGAAGATTAAAAAAAAAAATTCTAAATAAGCCA
Organism: Sequoia sempervirens; assembly: GCA_007258455.2. Classification (NCBI taxonomy): domain Eukaryota; kingdom Viridiplantae; phylum Streptophyta; class Pinopsida; order Cupressales; family Cupressaceae; genus Sequoia; species Sequoia sempervirens. The sequence goes on from VDFB02105785.1 coordinate 510,283,157, forward strand.
CAAAGTAAACCATAAGCAAGTTTGGGAACCATAAGTACAAATGATTTGAAGAGTGTAGTACAATAGAGAATTGATGAAAATAAGTGAAGCTGAAACAAGACTCAATTGGAAAGGTTAATAGTGCACCTCAAGAGATAGATATTGATTTTTAGTTGACTAGAGTCTTCATTCAAGGAGAAAATTGGAAGATCATACAAATAATTCTCATTGGATTGAGAGGGATAGTGAATTATGGGAGTATGAGCATGAGCATAGAAAATCCTCCAAGAATCTTATCAAAATTTTGGTGAAAGGTGATATCCTAACTCCGTCTCAGAAAAGAAATATGACATATGATTGAGACAAGTGGAATAATTTCAGGTCTGTTGGTAGTAGCAACAATTATTTTGTACCCTCTACATTAGAGACTTTTCCTAGCTTTTCCTGCCTAAGTGGATGGTACAAATGGCACTGGACTCTTGATGCTAGAAGAGCATGGATTGAAAGATTTAGTGGTGTCTCAATTTGTGCAAAGGAATCCCAAGAGAATACTTTGAAGGAAAGACCACTAGAAGGCTAACCCTCATAGTAGTAGCAATGAAATTCAAGGTGGAGTTTACCAAATTAGGTGTTACTAACCCAAGGAGTTAAAACCTTTTTAAAATATGGGAAGGATGATGTAATTGAACTTTATTAGCATGGCTCATTAGTTTTCAGTTCTTTATGCTCGAAGAGTTTTGGAATTTTATTAGTAACTGTTGTGTAGTTGTCTAAGTGGTCATTTAGTGCCTATCCTTGTTTTTTTGTTTTTTCAGTTTCTTTTAGAAGGGGGTGTGTTGCTATTTTAGGGCTTACATTCTGCAATTTTGGTTGAGATTCAATACATTTAATAGATGGAAATTTCTCAACATTTTTTTCTTGTGTATTTGTGTCAGTTTTGTATTCTAGTGGAACAAATAAATGGTTAATACAGGGAATAAAAATACAGTATTTGTCAACTATGGCTATGTTGTGTTTTTTTGTTGTCTGTTATTGACTGATTATTAACTAGGAAGCACTAGGAAGCTTAGAGAGGACTGCTCACATTTAGATAGGTAGTGGTTTAGAAGAAGCACTTTCCAAGATGTTTGGGAATGCCACTACCCATAGTTGTGGAATGGTCACTATCAAGTCACTATCAACATTGGCAACATTGGCTAAAAAGTTAAAATCTATATGCTAGCTATATGTTAGTGCCACATTGAAATATGGTAGATTTAGATGCTTTGCAATGAATTTTGATTCTAGTACACTCTAGAGTGGACTTGTTTGAACTTGAAAGTTGAAATTTGTTAGTAGTCTTCATATATTTGTGACCACTAATTGTAATGTTTAAATTGTTAGAATTGTGAATAACATAGGATGCAAGATCGAACACTAAACAAAGACACCTTCCATGCAAGAGATTTGCAATCAATATTATGCAATATCCTCAACAAGAAAAAGTTACAGAGTTCAAGAGTATCAAAGGTTATGATAATACAATGAGGGTTTAGTGCTATATAGGAGCAACCCTAAATGATAAAGGGATTATATCATGACAAGTGTCAACATCTCATTGTAAGGTCACTCTCCTGATTTTCCATAGAATTTTCCTATTGATAACAAATTATAGCAAATTAGGGTTAGGGTTTGTCTTTCCAAATAAATATTTCTTGAATAATGTGATCCTAGGTTTGAATCCTACAATCACCACTTGAACAACATACATATATATATGCTTACTTATTAGAGTTAGACAATTACATCACATCCATAGATTATCATTAATGCAAGAATGCTAGGATTTGGGAGAAGGGACATGATGGGTTTGCTCGAAGCCATTTCTACACCAAGTTTAAGAGGGTGTCTACCATAGCCCTCTTAATTGTCGGCTTGTATCTACTTTCCCCATCAATGTCTCACTTGCCATCTTGTGGAATTGGGTAGGGGTCATAAGTGGGCTACTTGGCTCTCTGTTTAAGTTCCCTCTAGTCCTAGAAGCCATTACAGTCAACTCTAAAATGACTTACTTATTAGCCTTGTTTACCCCTTTTTCTTACATCCCAAGCCCTTCTTACAAGGTGGGTTTTAGACAGTCATGCATATCTCCTATTCTATCATAAGAAATTACACATTAAATTTATATTCTTTATTATCTATAAGCAATATATATACAGATGTAGAACAATGATTGGAAGACTATACTCCTAAATATATATTCGATAATAATAGTCTATTGTGATGGACTGGATGGTTTTCCCCTATGGTTGCAAGTTTGTATGTTCCTTTTCTCTAATCAATGCCTTCTTTGCATTGAAATGATTCTCCCTTTATACCTATGATGGCAGATGGTCATATCTCCTCAATAAGGCCTGCCTTTAGATTCCTATGCCCCTTCATTTGAGGTACGTCTCTTTGTTGCTTTCCTTAACCATTCATAATCATTTTTTAAAGGATAATTAATGTATATTAATATTATCCTTTATAAATTTGATCCCTTTTGGTATTTCTCCTTATCATTGTTGGTGAGGGTCGATCTGTATTTGATTGTTTCCATATGTTGCATCCCATTTGTAACTCTCAATCTGAATGATTAGTGCTTCTTAATGGATTCCTTATACATGATTGAGCAATCTAATTTGTATTGCAGAGGCATGACACTCATGCAATGAGACAAAGTGATATAATAATAACTCTCTAATTAACATAAAAAAACACTCCTAAGTTTAGCTTAAGTGCATGAAAATAAATTAGACTAATAGTTAGTTAAAGATTAATTAATTATTAGCTAATGCATGATTACTCTAACACCCCCCTTTAAGATGAACTTAGGGAGTAGTTAAAAAACCATGAAAAGAGAATGCATGATGGGTCTTAACAAACAAGGCTTAGTGAGGTACCCATGTACAAACAATCTAATCTCTCACAATTGGAGAAAAGGAGAAAACCACATGAGAAAAAATTCTCTCCAAAAAAGAGGAAGACAAATGAAGGACTGGAAGACCTCCAAAAATATTTTGAAGGACTAAGAAGCCTCCAAAACAATGTCCCAAAAAGAAGAGGAACACATAGAACATCACTAAAGCAAAAAGAAGCTATAGAAAATTGTCGAAAGATGACTGATATAGTGCTGAAATGAATAACCCCCAGAGATAGGAATGTAAGAGTGTCCATATGGTAAATACTCCATCTCACTGAAATGCATGGGTAACTAGCCACTAATGTATGCTACATTTTCCTAATACATAGGAACAAGAAATAGATACATAGATCACTCCAAAAAAATGAAACCGACGAAGCATTAGCACCAATAATAGGAAACCCCGAAAATGTTAACAAGGGAGAGCCAAGACAGATCCACTGAAAATGTGTGAAACCAAGAAGTGCATGTAGGAGAAACAAAAAGTTCTAAACATGCACAAAAGAGTATCTTCAAAGAAAGGGGTGTGCAAACTAAGACATGCACGCATGAGGCAAGAATCACTAGGATTCACTATTGTCATGGAAGGGACACTCACTTAACAAAAGTGTGATGGCAAAAAAAAAGCCTACACAACCCCACCACCCCCCATGGCACTTTATATCATAGTGCAAGTACAAAAAGCATAAATTACATGCAAAAAATTTCTGCAATGTCCAAATAGGACAGAATACTAGAACAACAAAAAACAAGTCATCCTGCACAAATGAAAAGTTTTTAGGAGCTAAAATTCCAAGTAATTCACCAAGTGTGAAAACACAAAAAATTGAATAAAATGTACTTAGAGAAAATTCTAGAAAAATGACATGGATGACTACAAAAATATTTGAAAGACCTTCCCAATGCCACTAGAATCACAAAAAAAGGAGAAACAGGTCAAAAGTTATGAGCTTGGGAGTGAAAACAACACCTCTGACTTCAACAAGTTGTAGAATGCACTCGTAACAAAAAATGGTGAAAATACTCACACCATTTGAAATTTGATGGAACTAGCTTTCCAACGATATCTTGTTCCCCTAATTTTGATATCGTACACCCAAGTTATGGAAAAAAAAACACCTTCCTTTAGGGCCAAAGAGGGTTTGAAGGGTCCCCTGCCAACAATCTATACTGCTAATATCAGCAAAATATTTCGTAGAATATTCCCTATTTCCAAAAAAAATACCAGCCCCTGAAAAACAAAAAATTGTCAAAATATTCCAAACTTCCTTGGAAAATTTTCTTTTACTAAAAAAATTTGACCAGTCACCAAAAAAACAAGTACGGCGTTGAAAATGGTTGACTTGCCATAAAGTGGCCAAAAAACACAGAAAACTACCAGAAAAAATAAAACTAGCCATTAGGGTTTTGTGTGGTCGTCGAGCGGCATATAATGGTGGTCGTCGATCGACATTTAAGCCACCAATGGGAGGTACTATAGCCACCAGCAGTTGGCATTAAAGTCGTCGCACCAACAACCATGGGGCCCACAGAGCCTACCATAGCAGGTACCCTATGGGTACCAAAAATAAATTGCCCCACAAAAACTTTTAACCTACACTTTAATATTTATTTTTATTTTTTTGAAAACTTCTAAAATAAAGAATTTTTTAAAAAAACATGTGGAACCTTTTTCTTTCCTTTTTTAAGAACTACGTGCACAAGGCCGTACGAGGTCCATACGACCTTTGTGCTAAAAATAAATTTCTGCAAAAACTTCCGTCAGTAAAACTACTCAAATTTATAGTCAAAATCCGTTGAATCGACCTCCTAAATCCAACGTTTAGGTCTTTTTTGCACCAAAATGAATCTAAAAATGACCCACCTCCAAAAATTGCAAAAAACAATAATGGAGATTCCAGATCTGAGGCTTGTAACCCTTGTTGAAGAAAAACTCGGAATTGAGAAGGGGTTAACTGAGTCCAAACTTTGATACCATGTTAGAATTGTGAATAACACAAGACGCAAGATCAAACAACGAACAAAGACACCTTCCACACAAGAAATCTACAAACAATAATATGCAATATCCTCAACAAAAAAGCACTGCAAAATTCAAGAGTATCAAAGGTTATGATAATACAATAAGGGTTGAGTGCTATATAGGAACAACCCTAAATGATAAAGGGATTAAATTATGATAAGTGTCAACATCTCATACAATAAGACAAAATGATCTAATAATAGCTCTCTAGTTAACATAAAAAAACACTCCTAAGTTTAGCTTAAGTGCATGAGAATAAATTAAACTAATAATTAAATAAAGATTAATTAATTATTAGCTAATGATTATACTCTTAACATAAATTTTGATAATTTAATCTGTTGAATTTTTTTAATACAATGCTTTTGACTAGAAATACAACAAAAATATATAAACCGCCTTGAGGTTTCCACTGTTACTCTTATCTTAAAAGACTCAAAACTAGAATGAAATCCCACAAACGAGAGAAATCTCTGAAAATTTTCTTGAATATAGATGGTAGAAAGAGAAATCCCAATCAAAGGCAGCAGTGGCAGAGTTTCTATTTCTACAGCTGGTGCAATTTTATCTTGCAAAAATATTGGTACTGCTGCATCTAATACCTTGCTGAACATACAATATTGGAAACAATTATTTTTAGGGTGGCATTTCTATTTCAGTTTATTTAGAAGGGAATGTATCATGTAAAGGAGTGGGTCTTTTGGACCGCTAGCTGCCAATTAATGGGGCGAATTGCATGATGTGAAACAACCTTGGGCTGTATGCAGAAATTTAACTTGTCTACTGACTACTGTACTTAGTTTACACAAAAATTAATGAAGAAATTTGCAATGCATTTGAACTTTGGACATCTCTACAAGACATTAATCAACTCAAATTCCTTTGAGGATATGCTCCATTCCTATGTTCAACCCTTACGCTCGAGTTGACTACGTTGAACAGTTGAAGCACTTGCAACTTATGCAGAGCAGGTATACGTGACATATGCCTTCTATAACTCACCTATGCTCCAAGCATGATTTTTGATTCTCTTTTGATATGATTACAATTCCTTTGGCCTTTTTAATGATGTATTTTTAACAAATGTTATTAATTTATGCGAGAAACAGTCTATATGCCTTTTGTTAAATCATTAGGGATTCTTACTGTAACAAGAATAGAGATTCATATCTAATTAGGGCACCAACTAGTCTAAAACAGATTATTTAAACTGTTTCCATGGTACATTTTATATGAAATAAAATGGGGGCTTCTATTTTCCTTTTAGAAGCAAAATTACTGAGGAACTAGAATAATCTCAATTTTGAATAATTACCTCTTACACATGAAACAGACGTCACACGACTCTTGTTTTAGTGGGAAAGAAGTAGCAGATACTAGAAGTTTATCCTTATAAAGCTGAAAATAATCATTCCAGTATACAGAATATAATAGAGTACTTTTGCTTATTCCCCGTACATGTAGGGTCAATGGGATAGAGAAGATTTTACATGGGATTTTTCTGTAGTTTGTATATAATTTGTATAATTGCTGCAAGCAGATTTGCTGTCATTTACATGAAATATATCTCTGCACGACACACATAAACTCAGAGTACTTGTTTCCTGAGCTATGTAAACTATTGAAATACCGTACTTTACTGTAAAGTGTGTTGCAGCCTCACTTACATGTGATGTAGGATCTAGGTAGCCTGACCCTTTTATATTTCAAAACATAACAGATACCGTGCTAGTTTTGGATGCTTCTGAAGAAGGGGATCATTCTATTAATGTTGAGCCTCAATAATTAAAGCAATACCCATTTAAAACTGTCAAACTTTGGTTTTATTCTTCATCTTCAATGGCTAGACTTTCCTTGTAGCCTTCCATTAACTTAGTCAACCCCCTTCCTAATCTCTCCAGAATTATATCTTCCCTTTTCCCATCTTTTCCTTCAGAGAAGAACTGCATTCCACCACTTCTTATTAATTTTCTTTCTTCATATGTATCTGTCTTGGCATGTACTACATCTCCACTCTGTATCATCATAGCCATGGGGTGTTTTTTTCGCAAAATGTGAATAAAAATCTGATCCCCCTCTACATTTTTTGAATGGTTCACAAGCCTGGTGTTGAAAATCTCCTTGCCATCTCTTAAAGTTCTTAATTCTATGCTCACTGAAGTAATCCCATGATTGAACCTCACCATAAAACATAATATAATCCCTGAACATTGTTCTTTACTATCCAATGCAACATAGAGTAGATCACGCCCATTCACTTCTATCTTGTGTTGTAAGCATTCTGGAACATTATTTGCAGAAAAGCTGAATAACTCTAGACAGTGGGTCTCCTGTAATTCCAATGGCAGATTATGGTAATTAGTATACAAGATATTCTCAAAATTTAATTTTTTTGATAAACTATGTTGGCCACATGTCAATCAAAATGGGAGTCATAACTTTGCATTTGTGTACACGGGTTCTCAGCCAAAAGAATCAAAGCAGGCTCTTTGGCAACACACCCACCATCCACACTGGATTGTCTCAAGATGGATTTTGGGATATCCCATGTTGGATATCATTAAAGTTTTAGGTTGTATTCCTAGTGCTTACTCCAAGATGTTGGGGTCACTAGCCCAAATCAGAGAATTTATCTTTATAATCCAAGTGTGCTTAGACATTTTACCCCATGTTTCAGGTGGATATTGTAAAAGACAAGTTGACTAGGAATATTACTATTAAACTCCATTTTCCCCTATCTTTCTTTCCCTATAATATTCTAAAACTAGTAGCTGAGTTATGTAATTATGCTATAGATGGTACTACTATTATATAAGCAGTAGAGAGGAAAATGAGAGATACCTTGATTAATTGTCGGTGATTCAACACTGAATTTTTTGATCTAGCCAATCTGCAACCAATAACATGCAACCTTCTTAAGGATTTCAGCCCTTCCACTCCTTGAATATGCTTAACACTCCTACATTCTGATAGAGAGAGCTCTTGTAATGATTGCAAGGATCCAAAGTCAGGCAATTCAACAAGTTCGCTGCAGTTCTGTATACTCAGAATCTTTAGCCTCATCATACCTGACATGTTTGAGATTTTCCTTAGTCCTGAGCAGTCTTGAATATATACTTCAATGAGTTTCTCTGGAAGATGTGGAAGTTCCAAAATCTCTGTGCAGTGATGTAAGTAGAGTTTGCTTAGACGCAAAAGTGTGCCAAAAGTTGGTGGCAAAGAGGACATTTTGTATGATTTAAGATGGAGAGTTTCTAATGATAGAAGCTCTCCAATATGTTCTGGTAGAGGACAACCACCTTCTTTTAGATGCTTTAAGGATGTAAGTCTAGAAAAGCCAGCTGGAAGAACAGATAGGCTGTAATTTTCTTCCATTTCTAGAGTCCTTAAACAAGAAAGTTTCCCAATGCTCTGTGGAAGTTCACATAGGTTGTAGCATTCGTTGAGCAGCAACTCTTCTAAATGGACCAGATTTCCCAGTTCTTCAGGAAGTCGAAACAAAGAAGTGCAGTGGTTGAGATTTAGATGTTGCAAGCAATTAAGTTGGCCTATTGATATAGGCAAGCTCCTTATGGCTTCACAATTACTTAAAACCAAGCTTTCCATGCAACCAAAGTCCCCTAGCTCTGCTCCTAGGATGATTCTATTGCAACCAGCCATATCTAACTGGCATAAACTTTTGAGTTTATATATTGAATCAGGGAGAGCCTGTAAGCTAGAGCAACCATGTATATCCAGATACTGCAGGCAATTCAGTTCACCTATCCGGTAAGGAAGACTTCTTAAATCATGGCAACAATGAAGAGACAGCATCTCCAAGCTGGACAGCCATCTCAAGGATTTAGGCAAATTCTTCAAAGGTATTCCATCCAATTTGATTTTTTTGAGAACCCTTAGCTCTTCAAACGAGTCAGGTAACTTTCTTATGCTGTGACAATTAGAAAGAAAGAGCACCTCCAGAGAACTGAGGTTAGCTACAGTGTCAGGTAGTTGGCTTATGTTGCAGCAGTTTGACAGATCCAGGTATTTAAGCTCTGTTAGAAGTCCAATGGACTCTGGTAAAGCCCTTAACTCTTTACAACCACAGAGTTCCAGCTGTATGAGTGATGTATGATTGGCTAAATCTGGAAGCACCTGAAGATTTGTGCAGCCATTCAGCTTAAGTACTTTAAGATTTGTTGGCCCCTGCAAATAGAGTAACAATTATATTTAAGGATTCGTTAAGAAGGTATACAAATCCTTTTTTTTTGGTATTGTAAAAGCCTCTCCGCACTTACTAATCTTTCAAAAAATGACATGCACCAATAAAAGTATCTGTTCCTACCTTGAATCTCTTTTTCCTTCCCCCCCACAATCCCAATAGAAGGAAATTACCTCAATGTTTGATAGTTCTAGCCACACTGCCTCAATGTCTTTACTGAAGCTTAAATCTAGTACAACTAAATGCTTCATACTCCATTCACATGGAAAGCATTTTAGAGGGCAATTTTCCCATTTCAACCATTTCAAATCTGGAGGCATTTGTCCAAAGTCCCCTTCAATAAGAGCTCCATCCAACCATAACAATTGCAAATTACACATTTTTTGCAAATTATGAGTTTGCACTCGAACATCTTGCTGAAGGTAGGTAAGGCATCTAACACTTTCTGTTCCCTGATCAGATTCCAATTGATAAAAGTTTATTAGCATCAATATTGACATTGAATTGAACCGTAGAAAATAGGGTACAACTACTTTGCCTAATGCATACGAAGTAAACACATTAGAAAAACCTAGTGCAAAGATAAACAAGAGACATATCTCAAACATCTTGTCTACAACATAAGGAAACTCATAGCCTTTTTCTTCCCAAACTAAGTTTAAGGAATAGAAAAAGATCAGGAAAAGGAATAATAAAGTAGGTGGGATTCAAAGCATCACCTTTCCTTGCATTATAACCGTTTCAGCCTCTTCTGATTTCCATAATCTGCTACGCTTCCCTGGTTCCAATGATTCCTCTGCTACAATAGCTCTTCCCATGTCCCTAAATTCACTATGCATTACAAATCTATCATCTTCATCTAGTCTAATGAGTGATTTCAGTTTCATTTTTGTTAGGCCTACATTGGGACGCAAATGACTAGCTTCCCAAAAGCTAATGACACTTTCCTTCTTTCTTCCTATGAATAAACAAGCCATGTCTAAAAACATCTCTTTCTGTTCTGACTTGAGGCCATCACAAATAAGTCTAAGAATAGCATACTTGTCATGATAACTTGAATAGTGTAGTATGTCAATGGCCTGATTCCAATATCTTAGATTTCTACTATACAAATGAGCACCCAAAACTTCCAGTGAAAATGGCAGCCTATTGCAAATATCCACAGCTTTGCAAGATAAGTCTTTATAAGATTCTTTGGGTTTATCTCTCATGAAAGCATGCCAGCTAAAAAACTGCAGAGCATGTTCCTCATCCAGTCCCTGCATTTCATAAGAAAAATCAGCATGTTCATTCTTTATGATGTTGGGGTCAATCATTGTTACAAGAACTCTGCTATCTGGTCCAAACCAATCACCTCGTAATGCCTCCAGCTGCTTGCAATCATCAACATATTCCAGAATAACAAGGGCCTTGATGGACCTCAAACGGTCCTTCATCAAGATCTTTCCATGAGCCTCATCATTAACTTTATCCTTAAACTTGACAAGGTCTTTCAATATTTGACGCTGCATCTTAGCTACACCATTTGTATGTTGGGCTTTATGACGGACATCATATACAATGCAGGTAGCATCAAATTTGAGATAAATGTGATTATGGATGGCCTTTGCTAGAGAGGTTTTTCCCACGCCACCCTTTCCATAAATGCAAACAGTGAGAACATTCTCATCAGAATCTATATTAAGCATCTTCATAATTTTGCTCATGTGCTCTTTCATACTGATGAAGACATGCTTCGAAATTCTAAGGGGTTCATTTCTGATCACATGGGGTATTGCTTCTGAGGGCTCTTCTTCTAAGGGATCAGGCAGAACTTTCTCCACTGTGACTGAGGTCATCTTTTGCTCTAAGGTCTTGAAAACATCTTGGACTACAAGCTTGACAAGTCCCCCTTCAAATCTGAAAGATAGACGAATTTGTGAACTAAGAGATTGCTTGGTTTTTTGTAAAAATTTATGCTTGCTATAACATAAAACAGTTCTCTTAAACTAGTAATTATCAGAGAAGTACTATTCAACTTGAGGATCTCTAGAAATTGTGATCTTCAGCAATATATAAAAACAACTTTCTTCTGCTATAAACTCATGAGAAGTGGTAAAATTACTTAAAGCTATTGTTTGCTAGATTCAATGCCATGATAATTAGGAACAGTAAAGAAAGAAGTTTCAGTCAAATAACAACGAATAAAGAGGATTCACCTGAGAGAAAAAGTAAGAAAACTTAAAAGATGTATTTGAATAAGGGTTAGAATTTTGTAAATTACTGTTCATGCAAAGACGTAGAAAATGAGATTATAGAATATAAATTACAGAGCTATGGAAGGAGAAAGATGAATTTTATGATGAAAAAAATATTGACAGACAAATTTATTCCTGACAATGCTCCTGGAAATACGATATTCACCATCAGATTCATTAGTCCCCTTCAGATGGTAGTCCTCCTCAATTTTCATCTTCACTTTTAGCTATTGAACTCAAACTCAGGTGTTCTAATAATTAACTACGTGACTAGCTCAAAATTCATATTACCAAACTATCCTAGAATTCTATAGAGAGCATGAACAAAATTTCTCTATGAGTTTCTTTTCAGAGTTATTCTTACAAAAAAATTCCCAAAAATATGAAGCAAATGTCATACATACCCTGCTGTGTCATCTGTACACCAGCCAGAGAAGGAGGAAGCTTTAGACAGAGCGTTTTTCCACTCCATAATCCTTTCCTGTGTGTATCTTCCTTTTTTCTTCTTAAAAGCCTTTGCAAAGACACCCCTCTCAGGATTTCTTACTTCTGTTGGCTTTACATAATAGAATAAGGGTATAATTATACCATTTGATTTACACATATGGGCTACCTCGTCCAAGCACCAGTGGGACTCTGCAAATTTCCTGGAGAAAATAGGAATGAGGATGGCACTGTTTTCAATTGCCTCTTGAAGAGTTGAACTGATCTCCTCCCCCCTTTGCAGCTTTTGGCTATCCAGGAATACATTAACCCCCGCATTTTCCAGTGAAGCATTGAGGTGATCTACAAATTTTCTTCTTATGGGATTCCCACGAAAGCATAGGAAAACATCATACTTCTTGGATGCAGAGCACAGAACCGTGTGTGAGGGATTATATCTTTTCAGTGACATGATGATCTGCCAAATTGGAAGTGTACTCTTCTCAATGCTGGGTGATTCCTCCTGTTATTAATTAGAAGCTATTAGGCGTTTATTCTTCTCAAGGCTGGGGTATTTCTTCTCAATATTAGGTGCAATCTAGATGTCGGAAACTATTGGCCTTTACTCTTGGCAAGGCAGGGGCAATTACTTCAGCTATAAGTTATGAGCTTTTAGTTAGAGAGCTCTTTTACTCTTAAAAGATGTACCTGCTGCTATCTCTGCGATAGAAACTCAGGCTTTAGCTTGATAAGCCTGGGGTGGTTTCTCTGGTTATCATCTTTCACTTGAGTTAGAGAGATTGGGCTTGTCCTCTTTGCAAGGGTGCTACCTAAAATCTCAGGCTAGAGACTATTGGACTTCTACTCTTTTCAAGGCTGGGGTGATTTCTCCTGTCATTAATGAAATCTCTGAGTTTGAAACTGTAAAGTTTTACAATATGCAATTCTAGGGCGAATCCCCCTCCTGTTAGTTGTTATATGCAAGTTATGGGTTGAAGGCCATTGGGATTATAATCTTGGCAATCCTATCAAGTATATATTTGATAATTGGGCCTTGACTCTTCCCAAGACTGGGGTGATCCTTCAGCCTTAAATGTAATTCTAATCTGTGGATGAGTCATAGATTACCTGTTAGTCTTTCACTTGAGGCAGCTCTGTGAGAGAATGGAGTTATATTCTTAAGAATACTGGGATGACTCTTGACCTGCCTTTTTAAGGCTGAATTGATCCCTTCTGCAGTTATCACCTTTTTCAGTCCTGTTAAGCAACATAAAGAAATAAATTTGTCAACGAACAGAAAGAAAAAAACAAACTCACAAAAAACCAGAGTGCATCAAATGGGCTGGAAATGTACAACCATAAGAATAGACTGGAGGATCTATTTAATCATCTCTACCCAGCTAGGAGTAAAATGTGAAAAATAAGAGTTTTGTCTCTAAAATTGGAAAGAAACTAGCTGAAAATACAATCCACATTTAATAGATTTTATTCACATTAGATGTGTTCATTGGTCTGGAAATTTGAATGACGTTAGACAAGCCTACGAAATGTATTCACATCATAAAGTGTCTCTCAATAAAGAATTTCTACACACCCCATATCAAACTGGAGTTTCTTAGAGCACCGAGGCTCTCAAATTCAGAATTAAAACAGAAAACCAAAGCAAGGTAGACTAACCACATCTTTTTGTATTGAAGAAGCCTAATAAGACCAGCATAGAGAAAACATCAAGAAAAGGATCACAGATCAGTTCATCAGAGCAAAGCTGTTGTCATGCCACTCAAACAGCATTGTACTTTATAGTCAAGGCCCAAGAGTATTGAAAATAGCCATGAAATAATTATGATACCAAAGTGGAAAATTAGGAAGATTCATGGAAGCCCAATGCATTATCAACAAGCAACTTCTGTAGGCTATAGCTCCACCAAATCCGATATATAGAACACTTGCTCGGAATCTTCCCACTTAAAAAGAAGACCTCAGAAAGGCCGGGCTTAACCGGCACACTCTAAGCGCTGACTTGCTTAGGTGGCCGGACGCATGGCCCCATTAATCCGATCCGTTCTTAACATTTCTACATTCCGTTTTCTACGGATTCCGTTCCCGTAACTTTTCTCGTTCCTCGTTCCACCGTTAGAGGTTTCTCCGCCAAGTGGACTGGTACAGCTCAAATATTCCGTTTAAGATCCTTAGTTCACAATTTTTTATTTTGAAAATTGTGACTAACTATTTAGGTAGATTTAGATTTTCGTTATCTCACGGAAAAAGTGTTCTATATATTTTAGTTTATACATGTTTTGTTTATATATAAAAAGGCCCCGTGCATGTGTCTTTTATTTTTTTCTTTTAAAAGAATAATCAATGATATATAAAAATAATAATTATAACTTAAATTAAAATATAATTAATTTTTAATAATTTAATTTAAAATATTGTAATTCAATTTTTTAATTTGATAAATTAATATTTTAATTAATTTTTTGTAATTTTATAAATTAAAAATTAATATTAGTGTCTTTGATTTATTTTAATAATATAAGATAAAATTTAATTAGATAAAATAAAGAAATATTCTTGTAAAATAAATTATTAAATGAATTTTTTTTTCAATTATAATAAACAGTCAAGTGAAAAAAGGATCTAATACTAATGTGTACTATACAATACTAATAAACAAATAATGAGTGACAAAGTTCAAGGATTTGAAAAAGAGAAACAGAGTAGGGTAGAATTAGGTATTTGCTATTCCATGTTCTTAGTGAGCTCAAACATGAGAAGTTGCTTGTTAGAAAGATTGATGTCTTTCTTTCCTTTATTATACCCATTTTTTTTTATATTTAGGCTAAGATCATGACATGATTTTCATTTTATTTGTTTTCTATTTTAGTCCCCTTTGATATTCAGTGACAATACTTAAAGGTGCTATCAAATGATAGATATACACAAATATGTATATAATCTCTATAAATATTTGTGTCTATTGGTCATTTCCAAAAATATGTAAGAGTAATACAAAAATTATTAACCAAACAAATTATGATTTCATAATTCTCTTTTAACGTATGTAGCTCAAGATAGGATAAAGTTAGAGTAGATGTGAAGCATTCCAACTATACTCAAGGTAGTGCAAGAAAGAAATTGCATAAAAATCCCATCATTATAACCATTTTAAAAATATTTTAATACATAACAATATTCTACTAGATTTTGGTATGATTTTTCTTAAATATTTATTTTTTTCATGTTTATTATTACTTGTTAAGGTTTTTCATACAACTATATAGGTCTAGCCAAAGCTACTAGGACTCTCATGTGCCTTGAGAAAAAAATCTATAGACTGACATGTTGGTGTGTAAGGGTGTTAAGTGATATCCATTTGGTCAATTTCATTCACGAGGATTTCTTATAACAATAGATTTTTTAAGGCACAATCCTCACATAAGGTACAATATAATATTGATTTTTTAAAGCATATTGATTTACATAATTCTAAAAATAATTTTGTGGGCATGTTTAATAATGATTATAATAATTCTACATCTTCTTCTATAACAATTAGTACATTTTCACTTCATGAGATCCTTGTGAATGGTTATTATGATCCTTTATACACTAGCGTTTATGTTTGCTACAAACCAATTAAGAGTGTTCTTATTGATCTTGTCAATTTAACATATACTCAAAAAACATTTAATAATTATTTTTATTAGCTATAATATGAGTATTTAATTTTTTTCCTTAAGATAACTAATGGAATGTCAATTGCGGCTAGGGGTTTCTTTATTTTACTTTTGGTAGTTTTTTTAAAGAAAATCAACTCTAAATATCATATTTTTTTTTACTTTGGATCAGTTCCATGTATTACAGGGGTTTCTTTATTTTATTTTTGGTAGTTTTTTTGAAAGAAAATCAACTCTAAATATCATATATTTTTTTACTTTGGATCAATTCCATGTATTACTTGGTTTTCCATAGATTCAACAATGTCAATACATTCCTTATATGTTACATTAGTATATTAAATAGGTTCAAAGGGTGAAGTTGTTACTATTGCTAGAGAACCATATGTATCATTATCAAAATTAGGTAATTTTATTTTGGATATATTTCTTTAGATGCTTAAGGAAACAAGTTAGGTAATATGCATCAACCATCCATCTTCATTATTTTTGGTATCCCAAATTGATGGGGTCATATCTCCTAGATTTCTTATCAAAAATTGAAGTTGTAGATGCATTGGAAATAACTCCAAAAAATATAAGTAGAAATAGAAAGAGGACTAGTCAAAGGAAACACAACATTCAAGTGATAGAAATTACTCTAATGTTGGTGATACTTCTATGAAAATCTTTGAACTTTATCACTCATTATTTGTTTATTAGTATGTATCATACACATGATTATTAGAAGTTTTTTTCTCCTTAATTATTTGCTATAATTAGAAAAAAAATATTTAATAACCATAAAGTGTGTTTTGATAACCATGTCCACCACAATCTAAATTTTTAAATTCAAATATTTACATATTAATAATCTCTCTTACAAATTTAATTATTTATTGTATCTAATTAAATTTTATCCGATATTTTTAAATAGATCAATAGACATTAATAGTAATTCCTAATTTATAAGATTAAAAAAAATTATTACAATATTAATTATCAAACTTAAAAAAAATATTCTAAATTAAATTATTAAAAAAATAATTATATTTTAATTTAAATTATAAAAGTATTTTTATTTTTTGAATATCATTGATTATTCTTTTAAAAAAATAAATAAATAAAAAACACAAGGACAGGGGCCTCTATATATAAAGAAACATATATTAACATTCGAAAAAAAATAAACTAGCAATTGCACCTTGGTGTGCAATGGGTACGCCGAAGAGCTGTGGAAGGTCAATTAGGGAAAAAATTGGTCTAGTTTTTGCATACATTTGTGTAGTACATGAGGTCAATTGTAGACAATTTAGAAAATGATGTTGTTTGTTCAACAAAGGTCTTAACGAAGAAGTGATAGCTTTATATAATCTATGCACCCACTTAGAAGGATCCAAACAAAATTGAGACAAAGTAGCATATTCGTCAACCCACTAGTTACAAGTAAATATTGAGATACTGAGTTTTTGATGTCAAAATAGTAAAGGATAGAACAATTAAAAAGCAATGCATAAATAAGACGTCCTACATCATAAAGCATTTATTCAGTCAATGAAAATCAAAAGTTGAGATAGAAGAAAATTTTCATATGAAGAAATGTGTGGTGATAAATATTAAATACTTCAAAAGCAAAGAAGAAAAGTTACTTGAAAGCAATTTATGTTTAACAGATTGAGAGAAAAATGATCCAAGTCACATGTGTACTATTCTTGACAACTCAAGACCAAATGCATTCACCTGTCAACACATCTTCAGTGGTGTACTAGGAGTGGTGTACTAGGGGTTTCACACACCTAACCCATAAGTAGTGCTGATATAAAATAAAACTTGAAAGGCAACAATAAAAGATTGGAAAGTTAGAAGAAGACCATTCATTGAAGGAAATTTGTATTCACGAGTAATACAAAAATATTCTAAAGCCAACAAGATTGTGATGACAATTATTCTTTAGCTATACTATACGCCAGTTTACAACGAATTTTTATTATATTTTATTGAATAAGCTTTCAAATACAATTATACAAACAAAAAATAACAGGGCTATAGCAGAGGAAGATACAACAAAGAGAGAACAATTAAAACAGCTAAACTATAATTACAAGACCCCCATAAAGAACCTTTCTCTTTGAACATGAATTCATGACCTTCAATACAAATTTAATTGATGTTGTTCCTAAATATGTTGCCATACAAAAGTTTAGCATTACGCAGTGTAGCTCAAAACCATGAAAATCATCCACCGGCAGGAAAGCAAATATCTTAAAATCATCTTCACATTGGAATTGAGACAACTAATTATTTGATTAAGTATTTGGGCTAGAGGAAGACCGTACAAGTAGTACTTTTCAAGCTCACCCCCCTAATTAACTCACCCACCTGTCCCTCGCTGCATTGAAAGCCTTTGTCATAAATGCCCTCGGATATTCTTCTTACTTTACCTAAAATTCCTCCAAAATACAGTAGGAGGCGATGAGAAGTTCACATCTTGGCATTTTGGGGCACTGAAAAGTCTTACTGCATATTTAATTACTTTCACTCCAAAACCAGTCAATGCAACAGAGAAAACCATAAGCAACAAAATTAGATAAGAAAAGCTTGCGGTATCCATTGATTAAGTCATGAACATGAGCATCACTGTGTGCACAGGTTTCCAATAAAAAATGTAATAGAAAACCAAAAAATTTCAAATACAACTAAATCAACCAACAAAAAACAGATATTTTATATAATGCATGCATAAACCATTATCTAAGATACAATTTTTCTATATACAAGTTCACAAGCAAGCAGACAAATACTCTACAATTTGGTCCAAGGTTGACAAAAAACCATGCCTTTCTAAGAAAAAAGGCTAGTTGTTCTTGAATAAATATCAGAGAAGTAATTTTAATAAGCAGTAATAGCGAGCATCTCTTATAACAAAATATTTAAAAAGAAACCATAGTATAAAAAGATATATGCTGAGCATCAAAGACTACACTTTGATCAAAAATATTGATGCAAACCCTCGCAACACAATTGAATCTAGAAACAATATTTATCATTTGATTGCTTTGATTTGAAGTTTTAACAGTTTGATTCATAATTCTGGTTGTCAGGAAATCAAAACAATATCAGGAGGCCAGTAGGAGGTTCACTTCATTCTTTACTTCAGAATAATTTTTTTTATTGTGTTTTGTGCATTTCCATTATAGGCTATGTCAAATTTCATGGAGGCATTGAGAGTCCAAAAATTGAAATTTGATCCTGAGAGGATAGTAAATACTGTTGGATTAACTGCAGCTAATGAGGCGCTAATGTTCTGCCTTGCTTATCCAGGAGATTTCTTCTTAGTACCATCTCCTTATTAGTCTGGGTAAGTTAGGATTCACAAATATGTAGATAACCTTATGGAATGAGCATTAAACTTCTTGAAAATGAATATGCTTTATTCTGTATGTTGATTTTTAGTTTTCTTTTCTGAAGTTATTCTTTTTACTCTAGGTTTGACATAGATCTGAGGTGGCGTATAGGAGTAGAGATTTCTGCCAGTCCATTGTTATAGCTCAAACAACTTTCAAATCACCAAATATGCAGTGAAATCAACATTTAAGAAAGCCCAAAATCTAAAGGAGAAGGTTAAAGGAATTCTCATTACAAATCCATGCAATTGACAAGTTATAGCAAACCTAGTATTGCAGTGATTGCATGAAATGTTAAAAATGGAATTGTTGGGAAGGCTTTAGAAACTTGTAAGTATACACAATTGGCAGGCATAAATTCAACTTCCATTGTTATTGCCAGCATCACCCTTCCTGCACCAAAAATGGGAGATTTGAAACAACATTTAACTACCGTGGTAGACATGTATGCAGAATGCTGAAGCGTAGACAGGGCATGAGAATTGTTGAAAATCACGCGGTCAAAGGCAACAAAATTATCAAGAACATGCATAGTGCAGAATTACTATCAAATTAAGTTTGAGATCATATGAAAAGTTCAAAATTAAGTTGATACAAGACGACAAGTGCATATGGCTACACAAACAATTTCTCATCATAGCTCCATACGATGAGTCTACAACTCCAGAGAACCATTCTCCCACTTGTGATGATGGATGGGAACTCAAGGGATTAACTGATGAAGTTGAGAGAGTGCAAACCAGTTACTTTGAAGTCATAGCAAAGCCCTAATCCATCAACATTCTTTCTCTTGCTCGCATACCCACAATTTCTGCTCAGAACCCTGGCGATGAGGACAAAGAATACATGCAGCAAAGGTATTAAAATTGTAAATGGAGAACTGCAAACAACAAAAAGGAAAAAGTGACCGAAATGAAAACTATTGAGATCCCAAAAGACCCAATTCTCTAACTGCAAAGAGAACTTCATTGATTTCTAGTCCTTCCATTGCCTGACACTTTTGGCTGCAACCAAGTAGAGCCTTGCAGATGCCCACTGGAGAGCGAATACATAGGCTTCCTGCTCAGGTCAAAACAAAATGACATCTTCTTAGGATACAAACCCCTTACCCCCTATAGATTGAAATCTGCAACTCACAAAAGAACCAGTTCCTCCCAGAGCCTCCGCCATTATTGAATGAATAAACATACAAGAAGCAACACTACAACTTTGAAGACCTGACCTTATCCTTTTATCCAGATATCCCCTTCTCCTATGCGTGATAGCCCTCCTTTAACAAACACATTCTTTGGTGTTTCTTTAACAATAGAAATATGAACATAAAAATATCAGTGCGCAATCGATATAAACGTAATAGGCTTTGATGGTATGCCCAGTTGCAATTGGTATGAAATAAGCAAATTGTTATGAGCAGCGGCTCGCAGAGAGTCCATCCAATCACTGTACAATAGAGATTAAATGCATGAAGGCGGTAAATTGAATAGATTAGACATTAATATTTTTTTATGGTCCATCTTGAACTCCCATCAATGTTTTTTAAGCCGCCTCTTCTCCATGGTGCGTGAGTTGATGTCTGGTAGATATTCATAATGACGAGCACATATTATCAATCCATTCATCCTGCTTATTTGGTGGATATTCATAATGACGAGCACATATTATCAAACCATTCATACTGCGTAGTTGGTAAAACTGATCCGTCGGCTATGTATCCACTCATCGGTGAGATCTGTAACATCAACGTACTTTATTAATGCCACAGTCACTGTCAGAGCCGGGGCAGAATGCAGAATGCAAGTTGTGTACAAACAATAGAAATAAAAGAGGACGTAAAAAATTAATGGCCACGATCACTTTGATGGTCTCCAGAAAGCAATGAACCGTTGATTGAATATTCTAAGTTGGACATGTTCATAGTAGGATACGCCTTCGGCGTAAATTAAATAAAACCTATTTTACCTACATAACTATGAGATAAGGGAAATCTAAATGAACCTTCAACCTAACGGTGAAAATGAACAGCTACGGAAAAGAAAATGGCTAATGTTCAAACGGAGGAATGAGAAAGGCTACCGGAACGGAATCCTTAGAAACGGAAATGAGAAACAGAAGGGTCGAGTTAATGGGGCCCACGGGCGCGGCCACCTAAGCAAGTCAGCGCTCAGCGCTTAGAGTGTGCCGGTTAAGCCCGGCCCCTCAGCAGAAAGGCATAATATATTTTTTTTTTTATCATAAATCTTCATGGAATCTATAGACAATGTGATCACGTAGTATGTCATTCAACTTGATGCCAACGCTGATGGAAATAATTTTGAATACTTCTGTAAAAATTATAATATAATGACCAGAGATGTTGTATATAATTTTGAATTTTCCAGCTCGGAACAAGCATATTTCTTCCTGAAACTCCTGAGAAGCATCCATCATTGTTTCCTTACTCAAAATTATATGGGTTTTTCCAAAGAAACCGCTTGTCATCTACAATGAAGACCAGAGGTATTGATTACTGAAGGAAATTTTATGGGCTCGCCTGCATTTTAGATTAGAATCTACAGTTCACTATATAATACGCAAAAGAAACGGTCAAATTAAGTATTTTATTTTGTTATTGTCATAAGGGGTGGAGCTTGATACAAATTTTATTTGTATTTATAGTTAAAGTTCTTGGACACGAAAGCCCCAGTACAGCAAAGCCCATAAACTCCAGTAGAGTAAAGACAAAATCGTTATTAAATGTGCAGATCCATAAACATTGGTAAAGATTTGGCATGTCCTTATCAATCGTGTACGACTTTTGATAATAACCTATGCTTTCCCATGAGATTATCGGTCAGGAATAGAATCAAGGAAGGTTCAGGAGAATTTTGTTTTCTTGGGCATATGAAGTGTTTATTTGAGAGAATTATATGTATATATATTATGAAGGTGATTAATAATGTGATATTATAAGGTTAGAATATATATATATAGGTTTCTTATATATTTGGTACTATCACATTATTTTGATTGATTTACCACTTTTACTAATTCTAATTTTAATTCTCAATTTACTTTCAAAAATAAAACATATCTCATGGTTAAAGAATTTCTAGCTCTTAGATTATTAATTTTAGTCTTGAATAAAATATGCAGTCATAAAAATGACCCAAGTCAATTTTGTAATGTGAACTTGACTCTCATATTTAAAATTCAAATTTCACCCTAGGTCCAAGCCAACTCAGCTTTAACTAATTATTTTGTGTAGACTCCTAAACCACAACTATCAAATTAGGTACCTAGGTCAAGTTTAAAATAGCCACTTTTGTAGGTCATTTCATAAAGAGAAGCATTTAGGATCCCTCGTTGCAAGGCAACTCCACTACATCTATCTATAAAAAAGGATCACTCATTAGTTATTATTTAGTGTGTTCCACATTAAATCTTACATCAATATGGTGAAACCCTAACTATTGCATGAGGTTGTTCTAATATTTGTTGCATTGAATTCCACTTTCATCAAGTCTCAAGTGTCAATTACCTAGCAACCAACTTATCAATCAAGGGGCTTTACTAAGGAAAATATACTCACTAGTAAGCTCCTAATGGTGTTTATCAACATTGCTAGTTTTTATATTGTAGATGAATGTTTGTTTATAGGTAAAAAATATCTAAAGGCAACATGGTCATTGTTTAGATAAAATTCAAATCTTTAGTCAAAGGCCATTTCTATGGAAATAGATCAAATTTATAGCCACATAATTGACCACATAATTTTTGAGAATGTGGTCTAGTTCATATTTCATTGTTCAACTTTTAATGTATCCAAGATTAAATGATTCCTTAAGCTATGACTCAAAATTTGTGATCAAATAGCAGAAAAATACCTATTGACCATTGAAATGATTTATTTTTATTGATTATTATATTCACACAACCTAACTTTAGTAAATAAAATCATTTGATTTATTTATATTTTGTTGAACCTAATATTTGAATCCCTCTAGGGTTTTGACCTTATTTATATCTATTATTTTCATATCTAATATTTTTCATTGCTTTCACTTATCATTTTAGATCTCATTAAGGTTTGGATCCACCCTTAATTGTTCATCACTCTATATAAGTCTTTGGGATTTCATTATCTTCACTTTTTGATCCCCACCTATCCATGCTTTTATTTTAGATTAAAGGGGTAATACAATAGGTTTTGACGAGACCCTAGAAACCCAAAAAAATAGGAAAAATGTCAAAAAAAGCACAACTGATCCATAGAAAAACCATAGATAAGTAGGTTTTTGAAGGACCTAAACCTAATACACCAATGCATCTAAGTTTTGGTTGATTTTCTTCAATATATAATTTATACCATAGATATTTATGATTCTTTATTTTAGGATTCTCTTCATGCCTACATCATGGATTATGAGTTTTTTTCATGTTTTATTAATTCTTATACTTTTTTCCTTGATGATATCAACCTCCTATCACATAGACAATCCTACATGTCACATGTATACAATTGTTTGAATGCTTGTCTAATATTTCTTCCTTTTTGGACCTTCTGCATACTTGCCCATCTATGTTGGATGATTTTTTTCTATTATCCCCATGACGCATTGCCATTATAACAAGAAAAATGTTGATACTTTAGTCCTAACCTCTCATGAATCATATAGGGATCTTCCTTCATATCATGATGATATACCTAGTAAGAAAATGTTTTACACATCTCGTGTTAGCTTTCCTTATTTAGTTATGGGTTCTCATAGGTGTGTCTCTCTTGCTTCATCTTACTTTGAGGATCCTAGAATATAGATAAAATTGCTTCACCTTTACATGAGGTTGATAGTCCTCTATTTTATGGTTAATAGTTTATTGGTGCATGTTTTTGACACAACACTTTGAATAGTTCCCTACTTGAATAGAAAATGGTTTCACTAAGACTCTTTATGGTAAGTTTGGTATTGCTTGAGTAACCTAGCATGCAATTATTTTTACTTTCTCATCCTAGGGGCTCTAACAAAATCAAAGGAATAAACATATAAGGTGTTTTTTTGCAAAACCTACAACCATTAATTTGAAATCCTAAATTCTATAATAAACTAATTCTAGTATACCCCTAAGTTAATCAAGTGTGTAAAAATATTACAAAAGGGAAAGACTACTACACTAGCATGCTCAAGTTGTTCACAAGAAGAATTAAACATCAACAAATTCTTAGTGATCTAAAACGCATTGAATTCATCCAATACTCATTAAATCAAGAATGAAAAAATAGAATAACATGAATCATTAGTAGAAAACCAAAAGAAGAGAAGGGAAAAACTAGAAAATAAGTAAAATTTTAATCCAACAACATACTATTTGGATCTTATTTTGGATTTCATGCACAATGAAAGAAAAAAATACAAGAGTGATCCCACAATAGTGTGCCCCATTTTTGGACAAAGTGGTACATTGAAATTAATATTTTAAACCAAAATTTGATCCCATAGTAACTAAATCATTAAAAATTTGAAGATGATGTGAACTAAAAAAAAAATTTGAAATGTTTAACATAAGTTTTAATAACTTTTTAATAGTTAACAATATTTTTTAAAAGTGGCAATTATTCCATATTACATAACTTTTTTTACAAAAAAATCATTATAAATTATTAAATTTAGATTAGTAACAACAATATATCTAGTGCATGTATATATTTTTGTAATTTTTCATCTTATATTTTAATTTTTAATTAATTTTTGAAGTGAGATTAGTTATACTTTAGACATAAATGTATTCCATATCATATAACTTTTTTGTATGTATCCAAATTATTTTTTTGTTGAAACAAGGACATCAATATATAGTGTACATGTTTTTCAATATTTTCAATATTTTTGTTTTGCACATGTGTGGAATAGAAACATTTGTTTGATGAAAAACTTATGTTCACAATAAAATAAAATAAAAAAATAATTAATCAAATTAAATGTATATTTGAAATCATTTTTTGAAAAGCTTACTCCAAGGACTACGAGCTTATAACAACCTCCTATCATTTTGATTCCATTTATTGGTCTAACCCAAGTTTAAAACATAAAATTTTGAGGAAAATACGAGCATCAAAGCACAAAGGCCTATCCAAGGTCCTTCATTTGAAGGTTCATTTCATGACTTAAAATATATTAGAGACCTTCAAACCAAGGTTTACTTTTGTTTGAAGGTGATTGTGTAGTCACCTTTAAATGAAGATGCTTGCTAAATTTTCTCTCCCTACCCGTACAAATTTTTGATGTCCCACAAGTGGGACACATTATTGTGGGTCTACCACTTAACAAGATTTTAAGTTACAATATATATCTATTTGGCAAGGAGTTTGAAGAGCTTTCCTTCCAATTTAACCTTTTAGTTCAAATTTTAGATAATAAATAGTTATATAAAGCTCCAATTCAAATAAGGAGATTATTTTTTTGAGTTTGAAATGTTCAATTTTATTCCTTCTCAAGTTATTTTCAAATTGTATAGATCTTATGTTATTGTACTTCTTAGCAACAAGTCTTATATTATTCATGCTTCGAGTAATCTTAATTAGGATCCTACAAGTCTCTTGAATTATTTGGATAATTTTTCTAATCTTGAGCTAATCATTAGTTTAACAATATTAATCATTCTCATTTCTAGTTCTTCTAGTATGTTACGTATAACAAATCTTAGACTAAAGGATCATCTCTATCAGAGTCCAACTACAAAAATAGTGAATCATTTGACAAAAATCATGTAATTATATATGATGTACAAGTCAAATTTAATTGAAAATAGAGATATTGTGATATTTCTTGAAAAAATAAATAAATGCAAAAGTCAAAAAAATAGCATCCTACTACAAGGAGGGGTAAACCCACAATAATGAGTTCAAATTTGGGACATTAATTTTCAATTCAGGTGGAGGTGAAAAGAATTGAAATTCTTTGTTTGAAGATGAGTCAAAAATCACCTTCATTCAAAGTAGAGTCAAGAATCACCTAGATATTGTTGAGGGTGGTTTTAATCACTTACAACGTGCTAGGCAATAAGGGTTTGTTGCCCCTCTTGAAAAGTAGCAAGACTACTCCAAGGTTCCTATGTAACTAGTTCTTAGTTGTGTTGGGACAACACAAGGTTGTTGTCAACATGTTTCACAAGGGTTATGGTGTTCAAAGCTAACTGGAAAATAACATGCAATCATAAATGATAATTCTAACAATTTATAACAACAAATTCCATTTCAAATGTACAACAAATTTGTATTCATTCAATGCTCTTTAAATATTTCAAACTAAGTTTAAAAGAAATAACAAATTGTGGCAACGAAAAAAAATATCCCTATTAATTTTCCTTGCTTGTTTGGGCCATCCTTGTTAATTGAGCTTAAGATTGTCTTGATTTAGTGTTGTAATGTGTTTGACACATTAACATTAGGTCTTGGGCCCTTGTGAACTAATGAACATAAATGGTGCCTTGCTAAAGTGTTGTGAAGTGTTGTAACACACTTTCACACTTTTCTAAGGTTTTATTGATTAATTGAACCTAATAAACTTCTTTTTAACCTTAATCATACCTTATTTAAGGTTTTGTAAATTACATTGTAACACTTTCACACTTTTCTAGGGTTTTCATAGATAATTTGGCTTCTTTATGCTTTGATTGGCCTTATTTTGCATCCACAAGCCTCATTTAATGCATCTTTTCAAGGATAATCTCGACGCAAACCAACATCCAATCATAATTCAGGTATTTTTAGGTTGTGTGGCCCAGATTTAGTGACCTGGGACTCATATGCCACCTTGGGCATATGAGTCCCACCCAGGGTTTTGGGTCTTGATCTTGATTTCACACCTTTCTAAGAATTTTTAAATTTGGTCCCATAAATTATGCCTAATAGGACTCATACACCACCTTGGGCGTATGAATCTCATGTGGCCCAAAATCAAAATAAATTCAAATTCTTGGTGGGATATTTTCCTTCTAGATCTGATGTTGGCTTGTAGTGTTGAAATTTCAAGAATTTTTGCATAATTAAGTATAAATACAAGGTTCTTTCACTCATTTTCCCCCCAAGCATTCAAATATTCATGCATATAGAAATTTTGAGTTCACAAGAGCATTCAAGAGCATTCAAGGGAACATTATCAAGCATTTTAGAGCATTATTCAAACATCAAGCATCATGTCAAAGTCTTCATGCATCATGTCTCTTTTTGAGCTAACAATTGTGATGTAGGGTTTCATGATTCAAGCTAACATTTCATTCAAGATCTATCTTATTCAAGCAAGAGTCAAGATCTACATCCATTGGAGCCATCTCATACACATGTTTGCTACACTTCATTGCTAGGGTTTGGTGAGTTTAGTTGTGTGGCCTCACAACATGCCCAATATTGTAAGACTTGGGGACCCCAAGTGAAAACTAACACTTATGGCAGGTGTTGGCTAGTTGAAAAGATCATTGGAAGTGAAGAGCAAAGAATTTTTTTCTTTAGAAAATTACTTCGTAATTCAGTGTTCCAGGTACTGGATACCGGGAACCAGGAATGTTAGAAAGGCAAAAGGTAATGCAAGTGTTGAGCAAAGAGTTCTAGTTCAATAGTCGAGGTCCGGTAAAGATGGAAGTTTTGGTAAAATCGAAGTCCAGAGGGAAAATCATGGGTAAAGTTGAATACCAAGTACCGGGTATCAGGTACCAGGTAACAATGCAAAGTAAAGTTTTAAAACCTTAAGGTTATCCAAGAAGTCTAATAGTCTGGTAACCCAATATATAAAAGGATAACTATGCAAGAATTTGTGATGTGTTGGAAAGCGCGTTATTTATGAGAAATTTATATAATAATGATTTAATGTTGGTTTCATTTACATGATACTTTTTATATAAATGTTATTTTATAAAAGGGATATTTAATAGATAGAATTTGTGATTGCAGGAGAAGCAGATTGTGATACAAAGTTTGGGTATGGACAGTCAGGCAAACTAAAGTTGCAGGAAGATCCGATGGTGTTACTAGGTTCAACAATACACTTTGGGAGATCATGTTGGGATAGAGTTCATTGCAAAGGGACACCGTATATTGGGAAACCGGTACTCTGGAATTTAAGCATGCAGTGAAGAAGTGTATTCATTTTGAGGATTACTTATTCCTAGAATGTTCAAACCGAGATTGAACCTAACCGTAGGAACGAAAATTCCACCTGATCATTTTGAATATACGGGAATTTCCTACATTCTGTCAAAGTGGATTTGTTTGGTTCCAAGAGGGAACCCTGATAATAAAAAGATGAAAAACTCGAAGGACTTCAACATGCAGACGGAGGTTGACCTTCATTGACTTCGTTTGCAATTCTCCTACCAGTCACCACATTCCACGTGCCTTGATGTGATTCATCCCTTATATTTCCTCTCGTGTATTTGTCTTATCCTACCTATGTCTTACTTCTATAAAAGTCCATGGGATACTTCTTTTTAAGTTAAGTTCAAAATTTCTAGATGTCGAAAGAGCCAAAACTTCTCTATGTTTTACATTCTTTTTTCTTGTTTTCTGAATCATTCCAGACTAAAAACTTATATGCACATATAATTTAATCAATATCGAAGCCAATTTGATAGCTACCTATCTCATGTATTTTTGTATTTGGTTTTGTTAGTTCAATCAAACAAGACTGCATGTTGCACTATTTAAGGGTGCATACAGAACCTACTCGGTGTCCAAACTAAAACCCCCTTCTTTAAAAGCTTGCACCATTTTGTACCTAGATATGAAGCAATCTAGTGACATATAAAATAGTTTGCTTTGATTTGATTAACTCTTGGGGCATGTGTGGAGAATAACCAAGAGAAATTTATTTTTCATTTTTTTTATGCGTTATTTTAGATTAGATGTTTAAATTCTTGAAAATGTTTCAAAAAATAGATGAATGAATGGAAATTTATTGAAATTATTTTATTTCCTATGAAATTGTTGAATGCTTAAAGCTAAATCTACTTAAGTGATAGCAAAAAAAAATTTGTTCATGAAATATTATTGCAAATCTTTTGATTTCATGAGATTATTTTATGATTGAACTAGAAATCCTATATCTGATGCTTATGATTCTTAATGAAACTGGAGATGCTCCTGATGAACTAAAAATAGCCATAGACCTCTTGAGATTAACAATAATATCACATCATACCCTAGAGTAAAACTAGTATGGTCAAGACTTGACTACAGGAGCCTTGGGATTAAGCTAAGTCAACCTTTTCCTATAACATAGACACCTTAGGTTTCCCTGGTTCAGTCTTTCAAGTAAAGATAGGTTCTTCGTGGTTTTCATGTTAGGATTTTATCTGCATTGTTGCTGCGAGTGACATCGTCATCAATAGGAACTGGCGCTAGAGGGAGGGTGGTTCTTTTCATATTTTTTATCTCTATTTTTTGTTTAGGAATCTGTATGGTTCTAGGTTTAAAAGTGAGCTTGTAAGGCGAAATTCTAGTGCAAGCCGGTATTTAAAAAATGGAAATTGAAAAAATCTAGAAAATTCTTAACTAGAGGTTACATCCTTTGAGTTTATTCACCTTTGGTAGAGTCACCGAGTGTAGAATTCATGATACAATGGATCATGGTTAACTTAACTGTGAAATTTTTCTAACTAGGGTAAGTTTGGCTATGTATAAGGTGATTTTGTTAATGGAAGAAGTTTTAACTGCTAGAAGAAAAGGATTGTTAATGAGAAATATGGAGAATCATGAAAAAGAGTATAACCCTACTGGAATTGAAATTGTTAAAAAATTAACTGATATATCCAAACAGTTTGATAACTGCAATTGTTATGAAGAAAATCTTAAAGTTTTGCAGGAAGACAGGCGAGAATGCCGAGACTTAGAAACATTGCATCGAATATGAGGAAATGACATTGATGATTCATCATTCTCTTTATACATGGAAAACGTAAGTGAAGAGAAGGAGCGAAAAAATTGAGTGGGAGACGCATGTTTTTCGTTCCAAATTAAAAATTTACAAGCTAAAAAAGGAAATTTTTCTGATTTTATGCAAGATACAGAGTATCAAGCTTTTACTTTTTCTCTCTCTGATAACAATAGAAATTGTGATATCTCTTGGTCTAACAAATTTCAAAGTGAAGACATGACTGAAGACACGAAAATTTTCAAAGGAGAAGAAAATCAAGAAATGGACATAGTCGTTCATGGAATTGAACAAAGTAAACAAATAGACCATGAACCAGAGCTAAAAGAAGGTAGAGTATTTCAACATCAGATGAAGTGTGTGCAATCAACCTTTAATGAGGTCATTTTCATACATATGGGTCAAGTTATTGGTAAGTACACCTTTGAATTTACGTTTGTTAAATTCAGAAAATTTAAAAGAAATCATTTCTATAGTAGGATATTTGAAGTTTCTCTAAGTGAATTTAAGGATAAACCTACTATAATTCATACCAAAACAACAATGGAAATATTCATTGAAATTAAAATATATATTTTTTATTAGGGTTAGTCGTTTGTTAGATTAGAATTTTGGTTAGTTAGGGTTAGTTTGCTTTTGTAGGGTTTTTTTTCCTTCACTTTTCTTTTTTCTTTATTTATTTTTTGTTTGGCCCTTTTGCATTAGCAAATTCTTCTTAACTTATCATACACATGAGAGTTAATTCAAACATTTGTAACATTATGCTATGAAATGTAAAATGATTAAATCATACACAGTAAATGCACGCTTTAAAATGTACGAGAAAGCTTATATTTAATATATATGTGTGTGTGTGTATCATGTATATACATCAAAGTATCAAAATTCTTGTTGTAAAAGGAGAAAAATATCAAAAAATCAAAAAGAGGGAGTTGAGCTATAGATAGGAGTAGCCATTCAGTCAATTTGGGATACCTCATCCATCAAGGATAAATACCCTACGTAGGAAATCTCCAGATGAACTTCAAAGTCAGGAGTATGGAGGTCAGTAAGGAAAGGCCAAAGTGGAACCACTTCCCCGTGTTCTAGGAACCGATGAATATCATCCATGGAAGGGATTCTGATAGTCGGATGTGCAACAAACAAAATAGTATCCAGATTCTCCAAGTATTATGGCTGCACTATCCACCCCAAAGTTGAGCGAATGTCTTCAATAGAAAGCCCAATATCTAGGAGTGATGCTAAAAAGTGAGAAGCTAGGTCGGAATAGAACCGGTAGTAATGACTGGATTCCACATATTGTTCCCCAAGGACTAAGCACAAGTTTAGTACAGTGAAATTGGTAGTCCAAATGAAGAAAATCTTTTCAAGCCTTTGAGTCATGATACGACCCAATAAAACATTCTGATGGTGAAAGAAGGTCATGCAAATTGGAGTATCCATGACCTGGAAGCAAGCAAGCACAAGCAAAGCAAGAAAATGCAAAACAAAAGGAAACCTAAGCAAAGTTTGAAAAATTCGAGAGAAGTGTGGAATTTATAGAAAATCGTGAGGAAGTTACAGTACATAGTTGCCTAGATTGAAGTCTTAGAAATCATAAACAAGGTGGCAACTGAATGAGTTTCTCCAAAGTCGAATGTGAAATAAAATTAATTTTTACACACAATTGGTGACAATTTGCTTCAAATTCGGCCTATACGAACATTGCAAATCAAGCAAGTTAAAGATTTCAAAATTAATGGTGGTCATTTCATTATGTTTATATTAAGTTGTATTAATCATGAAGGTGCTTATGTGTGTGAAGCAGAAAGGAAAATTAAGCTGGTAAGGCATCACACGTCATCACCTGGGAAATTTGAAATAAATGATACGTGTGCATTGAGGCATGTGAATTTAATTTTGAATAACACAATCATGTTTCGGTGTCATCAAGATATATTTTTGATCCATTAATGTGGTGTAGTGTCATCAAATCGAAATTGCTAGCCAAGTATTTAGAATTTTCCATAAAATTTGATTAGAAGGGTTGTAACTAATGGTTCTAAATTTATATTTAAATTTGGTAATTAAGTTGTTCACTACTAAATTTTAATTTATGCATATTTTCTAACATGTAGTGAGTTGCAGTTAGCTATAACTTGGCATAAAAGTGGTAAAGTTTGGCCAGGAATACACACCAACAGGGAATTATTAAATGAGTTTTTGGGAAATAGTGAATTGATGAAGGGATTTGCATTGAATGAAAAATCAAAAGGTAACCTTCGCTACCACTATAATTCCAAAACTAATAGCAAGCTTCATTGCTTGCAATTTGAAAATGAGCTATCAATAAAAGAAAAAAATAAACTCTTTAGGCTAGATCCAAATATCTCTATCGAGGCTATAGATGCCTGGCTGGCAGTAGAGCTATGTTTGGGGGAATTACAGAGATAGCCTTTTCATGGCTATGGACGCTTGTCTGGTAGCAAGGCTCTCTCCCTTGTTGGCTTTGGAGGATTTCCAAATTATGTAGTTCAATGTCAATGAACTAATTTTTCTTCACTGAGTTCCAAACACTGGAATTAATCAGAGCACACATAGATATTTCCAGCTCGAAATTTTACTATTTTATGTTAGAATCTAGGTAAAGTTAAAGAGTTATTATTTTAAAATATGCATAAATTATAATTTAGAACTGGTGATTTAATCTCAAGTTTTGGTTTAAATTTGGTTTTATTGGTTGCAAGTTGTTGTGTGTTCTCACAACACGCCCAAGACTATAGGACTTGGGGACCCCAAGTGAAAACTAACGCTTATGGCAGGTGCTGGCTAGTTGAAAAAATCACTGGAAGTGAAGAGCAGATAATTTTTTCTTTAGAAGAGTATTTCGTAATGCACTGTTCCAGGTACCAGATATTGGGAACCAGGAATGTTAGAAAGGAAAAAGGTAATGCAAGTGTTGAGCAAAGTGCTCTGGTCTGATAGTTGAGGTCTGGTAAAGATGGAAGTTCCAGTAAAATTGAAGTCTGGGAAAATCATGGGTAAAGCCAAATATCGAGTACCGAGTAACGATGCAAAGTAAAGTTTTAAAATCTTAAGGTTATCCAAGAAGTTTGATGGTCCAGTAACCCGGTATATAAAAGGATAACTACGCAAGAACTTGTGATGTGTTGGAAAGCATGTTATTTATGAGAAATTTATATAATAATGATTTAATGATGGTTTTATTTACATGAGACTTTTTATATAAATGTTATCTTTGAAAATGGATTTAATAGATGGAATTTGTGATTGCAGGAGAATAAAATTGCGATAAAAAGTTTGAGTATGGATGGTCACAAAAATTAAAGTTGTAGGAAAATCTAACGGTGTTACCAGGTACAACAATACACTTTGGTAGCTCATGTTGGGATAGAGTTGGTTTCAAAGGGACACCAGATACTGGGAAACCGAGACTCTGAAATTTAAGCATGCAGTGAAGAAGTGTATTCATTATGGGGATTACTTATTCCTAGAATGTTCTAACCAAGATTGAACCTAAATGTAGGAACAAAAATTCCACTTGATCATTCTAAATATATGGGAATTTCCTACATTTTGTCAGAATGGATTTGTTTGCTTCCAAGAGGGAACCCTAATAATAAAAAGATGAAAAAACCCGAAGGACTTCAACATGCAAACAAAGGTTGACCTTCGTTGACTTCATTTGCAATTCTCTTACCAGTCACCACATTCCACATGCCTTGATGTGATTCATCCCTTGGATTTACTCTCGTGTATTTTCCTTATCCTACCCATGTCTTACTTCTATAAAAGGCCAGGGGATACTTCTTTTTAAGTTAAGTTCAAAATTTGTGAATGTTGGAAGAGCTAAAACTTCTCTAAGTTTTGTTCTTTTTTCTTGATTTTTGAATCATTCTAGACTAAAAAATTGTATGCACATAGAATTTAATCAATATCGAATCCAATTTGATAGCTACCTATCTCCTGTATTTTTGTAGTTGGTTTAGTTAGTTTAGCCAAACAAGACTGTGTGTTGTGTCATTTAAGGGTGCATACAGAACCTACTCGGTGTCCAAACTAAAACCCCCTTCTTTAAAAGCTCAAATCATTTTGTACCTAGCCATGAAGAAATTTGGTGACGTATAAAGTGGTTTTCTTTGATTTGATTAACTCTTGGTGCATGCGTGGAGAATAACCGGGAGAAATTTATTTCATTTTTTTATGCTTTATTTTAGATTAGATGTTTAAATTCTTGAAATGTTTCAAAAAATAGATGAATGAATGGAAATTTATTGAAAATATTTTATTTCCTATGAAATTGTTGAATGCTTAAAGCTAAATCTACTTAAGTGATAGGAAAATTGTTTGATGAACATTCATGATATTATTTTATGATTGAATTGGAAATCCTATATCTAATGCACTTATGATTCTTAATGAAACTGGAGATGTTCCTAATGAACTAAAATAACCATAAACCCCTTGAGATTAACAACAATACCACATCACACCCTAGAGTGAACCTAGTATGGTCAAGACTTGACTATCAGAGCCTTGGGATTAAGCTAAGTCAACCTTTTCCTATAACAAGGAAACCTTAGGTTGTCTTGGTTCAAACTTTCAAGTAAAGATAGGTTCTTCATAGTTTTCCTGTGAGTATTTTATCTATACTGTTGTTGTGAGTGACATCATCATCAACAAGTTGCAACATCATATTTTGTTCATTCATCATTCTCCATTCCTATTTTATTCTATTTCAAAGTTTGATTACTAAAACAACATTTGACCAAGGAAAACCCCTTTCTACGAACAAAACAACATTTTTTCCTCTATTTTGTGTGTGATTTGTAGGTTTAGATTGAAGATACATTGAACATCAAGTTTGGAGGAAGTTTTCAAAGTGTTCAAAGTTGTCAAAGTTGTCACCTTGCATTGGAGATACTTGGAAGACTCCTATAGGTTGCAAATCAAGGTTTCAGATTCATAAATCAATTGGGAAGCACAAGGTAGATGTTGAAGACCAGATTCAGACTTTGAAGCTTCAAAAAACCCTAATTGGACTGACATGCCAGTTTTGGCGTATGAGACCAGTTTAGGTCAATTTTCAAGTTTTTACAGTTTCAAATACCCATTTGCCAGATTCTTGTTTCTACACAGAAACCCAGATCTGGGACTAATTTGCCCAACCTAGCCTATGAGTCCCGGTTAGCATTAAAGTCATTGTTTTCAACATTTCAGCTTCATCCAGTCATCTTCAGGTTTTCAGGTGAACACATTTCATCTTGCAACTTTTTGTTTTGTTTTACATACTTTTCTAGGTCATTTAGTGAAAGATTGCATCATATTAGGGTTTAGCATTACATCTTGCATTGCATTTATCTTTCCAAGCCATAGGTTGGTGGTAAAACCCCTCATTAGTTTGCAATCATATCTTAGGACAACCCTATTGCAAGATCTATTTCTCCTTTGCATTGAGATCTCTAGGGTTATCCTTGAATTAAATAATTGGAAAGTGGGTATGATCTATGTCCTAAACCATATGAAAGCACCTTACATATCCCATTTTCCGTTGTTTCACAAAATACATAGGGTAACAAGGAGGAATACAAATAAATTTAATCTAAACAAACAATGATAACAAACATTTTATTAATCATTTTTGTATGTTCAAGAAAGATAGATCAAAACTACTATTATAGAAAATAACATTTCATACATTCACCAGTAACAACAATGCAATCTCCAAAGGAAACAAATCACCACATGAGATTTTCATATTTCATGCAATTAGAATGCCATCAAGCACACATAGATTGAGATGGAATCTTACTTAAGTTCACAATTATCACCGAGATCTCACTATTTTGACAATTTAGATTGAAATAGAATATTCATACTATCACCAAGATGCGAAAGTTCAATGCATGCAATGCAAGCATTATCCTTCAAATAAAACAATAATTCTACTTTCCACTATTGAGCAACATGAATCTATCTGTCTGGGTCAGAATGTCTAACCTCTCCCTTCAACGCAACCTACAATGTAGACTCAAGATCTTCATCATCAACGAGTTCAATGAGATTGTTTATGCATGTAATAAGTTGTGCAACTTGGGTTTTCAATTCTTCCTTTGTATTCTCATCTTTTTGCATTCTCTTCAAAATTGCAGAGATAGACATTTGAAGGGACTATTATTCTCCTTCCCCAATTTTCAAACCCAGATCCTCTTGCCTGATTTAGTAATTGTCAACAATCATTTTTTATTCCAGTTTATCTGCCAAAGGGACAACTATTTCTGCTATCTGGTTGCCTTGTTCATTAATGGAAATTGTAGATATCCTTCATTCTCTTTTCATTCTTCTCCTCGAGGATTGGAAAGCTTTTGATAAAACACTTAAACTTTACTCAAGAGTCAATACATAAGTCTGTTGCCTCTTTTGAATTATTTGGTTTAACCATATAGGTATGGCTGCAATTTTTTCTCTTAGAGGGGAAGATATGACTTTAGTATCATGAGATTACTTAGTACTATCCTCAAGTACCTTCTGAACAGACTCTTGGACAACCTTTTCTTCTTCATGAGCTCTTTCTTGTTGCACCTCTTCTTTTGTATGAGGCAGCGCATCCACGACTTTCTGTTCTTGATCAATTTCTTGATCAGCCTCTTATTCTCCAAGGAAATTCTCTTGAGCAATATGCTCCTCAGCATGAACTTCGTTATTTAATTATTTTGTAGGCACTTCTTCAACATGTACCTCCACATGAACATTTTTTAGTGAACACATCCTCCATTTCTCTTTTCATTTCCTCTTCTCTTGGAGGCTCCTTCTCTATCTCTCCTTCCTCAAGTATTGTTTCAATAGGAATTTCCTCTTTACGAGGTAGTTCATCTTTTGGAGGAGAAGGAGTAGATGGTGATGACTAAGATGGTGGAGTAGGCACTTTATCCTTGGGTGATGGAGAAGGAGATTGGAAAGCTAACTCATGAGGGGGAGTTGAGGAGTATGTTTCTTGGGCTTCTCATTGAGTTTCCCTCTCTCTGATGGCTTCCCTTGTTCTTTTCTTTCGAACTAGTCCACTTCCATCCTTGAGTTCCTCCTCATCCTCACCTAAGGCAATATCAATGGAACTTATTTCTTTTCTTTTCCTTCCTCCTTCTTTAGCAAATTCTCCTTTTTCCTTCTTCTTAGCTCCTTTTGCAGGCTCTAGTGATTTTTCAATAGTGAAAGGTCTTTTAAACCACCAGAGAGCGATCCACCACACCTTGTGTTTGGATCTTGATGTCATCATTTTCTTGAATTGAACAATCCACATTAAAAAATTGTTGATAAAAAATTAGTTGACCTAAACAAGCAGGATCAAGATCTTTTCCATCTTCCTTTTGTTCTTTAGGGACCCGAGCCTATGTACAATGCCTCATCAAAAGGATTGTCAATTGATAATAATATTTCATTCTAACTTCAAATTCCTCTGCACAATTGGCTCAATGGTCTTCAAGTTTGGTCTCATCAATGAAATACGCACCCATCACTTTGTTAATATTGTCAATACGATCAAATGTCCCTCAGGCATCATTGTATATAAAAATATTATATCTAGACATCTCAATCTCTGCACCCTTAGAATTGTGTGTATTAGCACAGGAGTATTCTCCTATTTTGATGGGAAATCCATACCCATTTTTATGCTTCCCAAAAATGAGTTGTTGCACTTCTATTACTTATCTACAAACCTCCAACAAAAGCATCTTATCAAAAGGAAATCTGGGGAGTTAATATGACATTTTATGGAAACCTGTTACTCTGATGTAAGTAAAATTTTTATATTGGATAACCAATATCCCATTTTTTTTATCACTTCCACTGCTTCATTGGGTATTCTCCTGGAGAAATATCCCTCCAACCCTCTAATCACTAAATAGATGAAATTAGCATTAACAACACAAAAATTGTGAAAACTTGTCTCCAATTCTAGTTGAGGATAGTGTTGATATATTGTTACTTCTCCAAGCTCAAAGGATCCAACTCTAGTAAGTCCTGGAAATGAAGCTTGTGAAGAAAACAAGAAGACCAAGTAAGATGTCATATATAACTTGTGAGTTGTGAGATTTTGCTCAATTGTCTGTGAATGGTATCACTTATAAGAAAGGCCCAATCAATTTTCTTCTTGTTAGTGGAATTGATAATCTTAATGAACGTCACCATCCATGGGTAGAATTCCCTTGCATGTAGGTACCCAAACAACCGACTCAACAACACAATTAGGTCCTTGAAATCTTCTTTAAACTCACTTTCATTCTACACCTTTGCTTGTTTGGTAGCCATCTTTCTTGGTTTCTCTAATAGATTGTTATTTATGTAAGTTATCAGTTGGATGGTCATCAAAATACTTGACTACCTTCTTTATGTCCACTGCCTCATACTCGAAGTGGGTGGGAATTATGAAAATCTTCTCTATCATATATGGGGTTACATCTAACACAATTTCCTCATTTTCTCCCTTGACCTTCTGAGTTTTATGGTTGTAATAATGAGCACAAGTTAGTACTAACTCTAGGGACTGAACTATAATTGGGAAAGCAACAACTTCCACTAACATTGATTTTTTAAGATCCCTAGCCATTGGAGTCCTAGCCCCACTATCACTAATTCTTTGCTTGAATTCCTCCATGTTGACATGGCCCAAGTCTATATCTCCAATCTTGGTGTAGGGAGAGAAGATCTTCGAGGGTGGATGATAACCTTTGTAGTGGTATTTCATCACTTCTGAATCCTTTGGTGGCATATCTCCTACAAGTACCAATATAATATATTAACATTTACATGTTTCAAGAAGTTAAAGTAGAAACCCCTGGTTTCCCCCTGTTACTGCTCTGACTGATATTTCAAGTTTTTCTGACGTTTTTAGGTTTTTGAGTTTTTTTGTGTTTTTGAAGCAATAATGAGAAGGTACGATTTTGACAATAAATGCTAATAAATTCACTAAAAATCAAAGATCTCTGGAAATGCAACAATATCGATGCCAGTATGCTTTATTCAACTTTTCTATGGATTACAATGATACCCAGATGCATACAACAAATTAAATGAAGAATTTTTAATATTTTAAAAACCTGGTTTTTGCTGCTGCTGAGGTACAGAAAGGTACGGCTGCAATAAATGAGTCCTTTTCCCTCCAATTTGAAGATGCCAGATGATGATCCTCTGATATGCGCCACTACTGGGATTGACAGGGAGCCAAATAAGAAGGCGTTTCACCCTCTGTGCAAAAGACGCCTCCAGAGAAGATGTACGGCCTGTCAGATCTGTACGGCCTGTCAGAAAACAGCCACTAGAAAGTACGGCCTTCACAAACACTGGTATTCAGGTCTCTGAAATGGTACGCCCTGGTTATTAGATGATATCCGGATGCAAATAACTGATAATAACTGAAGATGTAATTTCCTCTGAAGCTCTGTAGTTTCCTCTGAAATAAGAAAACCTCTGTAGGCAATAAATCGAGTGATATTGCACACTCTCTGAACTGCTTTCCGCTGGAGATGGCTCGTTCTCCAAGGAATCGAACGTGAAACCCTAAGTCTCAGGCTCAGACCAAAAATTGATCAATATCAAATTCAATAATCTCATAATGGCACAAATCCCAATGCAAAACCCTCTTAAGGCTGAAAAGTGCGATTTCCTTAAGAATAGGGTTTTCATTAAAATATTCATATTTTAATCTTTTTAATTCTCCATAGTTCTCAGCTGAATATTTTAATTTCAATCAAATGTGAAACTGGCCCCTTCTGATGATGGGCGCACCCCTCAAGGCAATCACTTAAGTTATAATTTAAAATTATAACTTTATAATATAAACATTAAATAATTAATATTTAATCAATATAATTAAATATTAATATTTCTCCCATCCTTATCCGTTTCACATTCCGAATACGTCTTTGGCCGAACTAAAGTGATCCACGATGCATACGGTAAGCTGCTAAAAATAGCGGTGGTCCCACACTGCCTGCCAAGAACTGCTAAAAATAGCAATTCTGCAAATGACCTCCGATCGAGCCAGAACGAAAGACAACTGATCAATCCCTGCTGACTGAAGCTGAGCCAAGCTCCGAGAT